>JAPQNM010000023.1:1150340-1175340 GCA_029783475.1 Metacarcinus magister
GTTTATATCTCGTTGCCATATTCTTGTGTTATTCTCAACCACCACCACTACCACCAGTCCACCACTACCATCGCTTACCTTCATCAGGACATCACGAACCAGGCTGTTATCACCTTCGTCATGGGCGTGGGCGTGGATAGTGTTGGGGGCGTCTCTCTTCTTTCGTCCAATTGAGAATAAGGAAATGAGACCCATAGTTACGGCTAATCCCTGAAGAGCTAATGAACCCCCCGTGGCTCCTGCTCCTCCTGGCGTCTGGATATTTGTCTTGTTGAGGTAATTGATAGACATTGTGTGTGTGTTAAGTTTGCGTGTGTGTGTGTGTGTGTGTAATTGCGTGTACGTGTGTGTGTGGTGATGGTCTGGTCAGCTTTGGTGTTCCTTCCTTCTTCCTTCCGTCTTCCTTTTTTTTCTTGTTCGTGTGACCTGTTCCGCTT
The DNA here is from genome assembly GCA_029783475.1 of Metacarcinus magister. NCBI lineage: Eukaryota > Metazoa > Arthropoda > Malacostraca > Decapoda > Cancridae > Metacarcinus > Metacarcinus magister. The sequence goes on from JAPQNM010000023.1 coordinate 1,150,778, forward strand.
TTGATAATAATAATGATAATATTAACTAAACAAAATACAATAGCATTTTATTAACATCATGCTCACACACACCTATATATTTCTTCTTTATTTCCGTTTCTTAAATCTTAACTCCGTGCATTACTCCTTCCCCTTGTCAAAGCAAAACCACGGTATTATTTTACATCTTCACCAGAATGCTCCAGAGAATTCAGGGTTATATTTTTACGTTACCTGATGCATTTTGAGTTTTTTTTTAATTACATTTCCGTCGCAAATTCTTAGTTTGTGAGATATTCAATGTTTTCTGTGAGACCTTCTCTTCGAAAAGTAAAGATTGGTTTGGTTTGAGCAAGATTTTGTTATTTGTCAATATAGGTTAAGGTTTGGTTAACTTAGGTTAGATTAATTTAGAAGATATCAAATGTTCTCTATGACCAAAAAAGTAGGGAGTTGGACGAGATGCAGACGCCATTTTTTTTCGTAAACAGACACCATTATGATGAAGATGTAAAATGTTACCAAACCTTACTATACTCACTCAACTGGAGGCCGCTATAGGAAGGTTGTTTGGTCAAGCTTAAGCTGAGACTGAGGATGAAATAGTGCAGTCCGTTTTTATAAGGATAGCGGCCAGGCCCTAGGTAGGCAATAGTTAATGATGGCTAATTTTGACAAAGAACGGATTGGTGGACTTCCTCTCTCTTTCTCCTCAACCCTTTCTCTCATTATGTGTTTTCCCTTTCGTGTAGGGAATCTCTCTTTCTGTCTGTCTATCTGCCTGTATGTATGTATGTATGTCTGTTAGTCATTGGCTATATTTGTCTAACTGTCTATCTGTTTGCAAGAATGTCTATCAGTATATCTAGTTTTACATACATATAATGAAAGAATATATCATAGTTTTTAATTACTGGTTTAGTTTTAAGGATATATATTTTTTCTTTTTGTGGTGTCATTTTTTTTGTAGATAAATATTTTGCATGAGATAGATATCCCTCAAATATAGGAAATAGCTATTTGAAAAAATCAAATCTTTTTATCTTTTTTAATGTATATATCAATTCAATCCTATGAAGTTTTCATTAAATCATTTCTTGAATAGGCACTGCAGGCTACCTTAAGTTCCCCCAAAGGCGCGTCCAGCATGTTTTTGCCCGGGACTCTTTTGATGCACGTAATCTAGTTTTCAGAAGGCGTTGACTTATAGGAGGATTGTATAATGCCGATTGTACCCTAACTTTTCAACATAAAATGAGGAAATAAGGAACACGTGCATTCTTAACTTCCACGTATATTTTTGCAATGACTCTCACAGGTCAAAGCAATTTATAACTAACGTTTAACCATCTTACTCTCGTGGATTTGTGAAATTAATCTCAACCTCATCGATTCTATGGTGTATAGATATTTTGTTCCTCTTTTAGCCTCTTGGCTAGTACAGTGGTAGTGCGCTGGCCTTGCATTTGCTTGGTCGGTAGATCGAGTCCCCGCCCGGGTTTGTGATGCTTAAGCTGTTTACTGGGGAGGAACTGCTGTGGTCGGGCACCACAGTGGGGGGTTGGGCTTGCCTGGCTGACGTTCTGGAGAGCATCTTCATTGATGGATACCGGAACTGAAACCCATGCAACCTTACCTTACCTTACTTATAAACACACACACACACACACAGAAGATTATGGACCAATTTAAGTCTACCATTAAATTATGACAACAATAGTCTGGTGAAAGGAAAATCTCATACTCTCTCTCTCTCTCTCTCTCTCTCTCTGCATAGATAGATAGATAGATACATACATACATACATACATATAAATAGATAGAAATATGCTTAATAGATTGATAGATAGACTGGTTAAAAGATAAATATATTAAGACAGCTAGAATCACACCACCTAATTGTCTTTGATCAATAAAATACTTTGAATTTATTAATAAGAAATTAAAAAATCTTACTACAAATAAAATAATAATAATAAAATAAAAAACAAACCCAAATTAATGCAAACTACAGAGGACAAAATAAAACCAAATAATAATAATGATAACATAAGAGGAAAAAGAAATAATAATGATGATGAAAATTAATGTTAACGAGAAGAGAGAAAAAAGATAAGATATATGAAGGTTAAATTCAAAATAAAACCACGTATAATTAAAAACCGTATTTACATTTATTTCACAGTCTTGCTGAACACTGCTGGACGATCCTGGGGGGCACAGGGGGGCAAGGGGGGCAGAGGAGGGGGCAAAAAAATGCAGGTGATATTTCCTTCCTATCCAGCACAGAGTATACTACACTAATTATATATATTTAGCATATGTATGTATGTATGTATTGATTATATACGTAGTGGGTATATATATCTGCTATGACTAATATATTTTATCTGTTGTCTTGTTTGGTGTGTATACATAGGATTTTTTATTATTTTTTTAATGTATGTATGTGTGTTTTTATTTATTGGCTGCGATGTGAAATTATTAATACGGAAAAATGCATGGATAACAGATTCAAAAGTGGAATTATATTATACACAAAAGCTACAGAAAAAAAACAAATAGAAATAGCTGTTTTTCCTTTTTTTTCTCTTCCGTAAAGTTGCTTGAATGTACGTTTTAATTAATATTCCCACTGGCAATGCGGACACAAGCGTCTTACAAGCACAAAATGCGTTGCAAAAATAGTAGAATAAATACAAGGAAATAAGTCATGGTAGATTATGGTAGATTGAAGCCGGCTGAATATGCAACGGACTATGAAAATAAAATACAAGAAAAATTATTGAAGAATATCACAAAATAAGCGATCAGACTATTTTCTTTCCAATTCCGATAAAATAATGTTATGTATGATTCGTAACCTTCTGTTATACTCTCTAATGCCTGTATGCAGCCACATGCATACACATCTATACGTAATATGCATTAAAAAATAAAGCAATACAATACATATGTCAATGTTTTGTCCGAACTGTCTTCTCAAAAATTTAATTAATACATTTCTCTATTTTTTTATCTCTTGAACTCTTTCTCTTTCTCTTTTTTCGTTGAATCTCCCAAGAATAGTAATTGAAATATAATAATGATAATTAAGTCTCACCACCACTGATTTAAAGAATATGTACAAGGAAAAACTCCTTAATTAATTAAAGAATATATATATGCATACATGAATAATAATTATAAAAAAAATAAAACGCACAAACTTGTAACATAACACTCATCAGCAAGAAAGGAAAAAAAATATATATTAAAAAAAATCAGAAAAAGTATCGCGTTAATAAACTTTTCATCGTCCCGCGGGGTTAGAAATGGCAGTCTCACATCCGGCAACGTTTTCTGGCCAATCGCAAACACTCTGAGCTGCGTTGAACACCAGGTTGACAGGGCAAGGCATGTGGTGCTTCCTCTCTCCCTCACACATGAAGTAACGTGTGCAGTCGGCCTTGTCTTCATGGTAACTGATGTGTCCCTCGGATTCATCGCACGTGATGATCGATGCTAAAAGAAAAAAGGAACGAGGATTAAAAATGATTAAAAGAATGATGGCAGAAAAAAAGTATACCTAATTAATTGATGTTAGGAATAAGAATATGATGATAATGGTAAAATGAGGTGGATTTCATTATTAAGAAGAGTAAAGATTTAGTTGGAGGAGGAGGAGGAGGAGGAGGAGGAAGAGGAAGAGGAGGAGGCAGCCTTCAGGTATACCAATTAAGGGAAAGTTTAGCCGAGGAGGAGGAGGAGGGGGAGGAAGAGGAGCCGAGGGAAGAGCGACTAAATAAGGGAAACTACAGGATGCAAATTATAAATAGGAAGGGAAGGGAAGGAAAGTGAAGGGAAAACATGCTTGCACTAATGTGGAAAAGTACTGATCATTATATCATGCATGGAAAGTGTACTCTGAAAAAAAGGGAGAGAGAGAGAGAGAGAGAGAGAGAGAGAGAGAGAGAGTGAATGAGTGAGTTATATATACCTAGTAACAAGACAGTCGGTATATTAGAAAGACAAAGTAAAAAAAAATAAATAAATAAAACCTAAATAATAACAACAACAATGAATCGTTAATAAAACATTAATAAATACTTACGATCTTTCTTAGCACTGGACCCATAGAGAGTGCCAGTATTCTCATATGGACCCTCGTAGGTGAGTGCCACAGAGTAGTTGGACAAAGTATCAGTGAGAGTGTTCAGCAGCGGGTATTTTCCAGTGCCGCAATTACCTCTGAAGTCATCCATATCTACACTCCAGACCATTACTCCTCCAAGGCCTTCAGTCTTGAGCCAGTCACTCTGCGGAAGAAAAGATGAGGTGAGGTTAGGTTTATATTAAAAGGGTACTGGCTAAGGGACAACAAAAATACGTCCTGCTTGTGGCCAGACCGTGTAAAGAGGACAGCAAGGGTTGGAGGTCCAGTTAACATTAGAGGTGTGTTGATACTCCCCTTTTGAAACAGTTTAAGTCATTGGCAGGTGGAAAAACAGATGGAATATTATCAAAAAAGAAATTATTACGATGAAACACGAGGACCCGCAATTCACTCACTCACTCACACACACACACTCACCTTCAGGCCAAGAGATCGTTCGTCATCAAACCCAACCCATTGGTCTCCGTTATAAGCGAATGGAACTTGTTGCTCGTTGTCCCAAACCAAAGTTGTATTTTTCTCGTACAGGAAATCACACACCTGAAAAATAGCGCGTGTGTTTAGTGGCAAACATTATATTTGTTTTATATATCTATTTATCTATCAATTCTTTTATCTGTCCTTGAAGTAAATGTGTAAAAAGTTTATTAGTAAAGAACACTTAATATTAGTGAAATAGACACATTTCTATTACTGTAACTACATTAAATCAAAATAACTAACGTATAACACAAATTATATCACAACCTAAACATTATGTACAAAGATTACACCTCCTCCTCACCTCATAGTAAGCCATGAATCCTTCTTCCTTAGTATACCTGCCGGCAACACCACCTCCCATAACACCAGCACCGATATCAAACAAGCTCATGTTCTGGAGGCTAAACGAGCGGCCGTACATTGGCATACCAACCATAATCTTCTGTGACGGAGCTCCCTGCTTCTTCCACTCCCTTACACTGAAGTCCTGTAAGTGGAATGCAAGTCTATGGTGAAATATCTGGTTATTATTATTGTATTTACAGCTTCTTTTTGTCTCTTTGAATGGCTGTTTAAAAGTATTGAAGTTCTGTAGGTACTGAGTGTGCATTTCTCATTACTATTAATACTATTACTAATACTATTATTATTATTATTACTAACTCACCACAGTCAGTTTTCTTTGGTAGGAGTCTGCAGTCTCGAGGGGAAGAAGAGGAGAGTTGTGTCCTACTTCTGAATCCCACATCCCATGGAAATCGTAGGACATAATATTGATGTAATCCAAATATTTGCTGATCTCGGGCACGTCATAGCTGGAGGGAACAAGAGGAGGTGAGGTTATGTGTGAATGGGTTATAAATGTGGTGCTATTATATTAAATTGGTGTTTATGTGTCAAAAATGTTGTGATTTTGATTAATAAGTGTGGTGGGATTAGATTAAATTGGTTGTTTAAAGTGTTCGGCTTGTGGGCAAAAGGTTGTAATTTCAATCCTTACTCACGGCAGTTTTTTGACGAGAGGAATAGCAATCTCTTATGAACCTTTACATATATAGTCTTTGATCCTAACCTCAATCATTATTTAACTACCGTAACTAAATTAACCTAAGCTTTTACAACTATTTCATTACATACTTTCTAGAAAATGAGATTAAAAAAAACAACAGTCTTTATTTAACTCAATTATAACCCTTTAATCAATTGTAACCTTTAACCAGTCTCCTAGCAAGTTAGCATATTTAAAAACACTACTATTCCTAACTTCATCTCCTCATTACAACACCCAACAAACACTTACAACACACACACACATACACACACACACGTACCCAGCAGCCAGAGCTTCAAATGAGGCCGGCACAGCAGCAGACAGCAAGAGGCGAGAATGTCCAGTTGATGTTGCTTCTCCTTCAAACGCTAGACGAAGTTCTTTCAAAAAGTTGACGTAATTCGCTTTGTCGTCTATTCCTCTTGGGTACTGTAGGAGGAGGAGGAGTGGGAATTAATATAGAGTTGATGATACATACTGAAGATGATAAATGAGATATGAAGGAAAGATATAATAAAAAGAATGAAGGGTTAATAGAAAATATGAACATGGCATAAAAATAATTGATATAGATTATGGTAAAATGAAAAGCCCCTTCCCCTTCCTTCCCTCCTTTCCCTTCCCCTACACCCTTCCCTGTCCCCTTCCCCCTCCATCCTTCCTTCCCTTCCCCCTCCTTCCTACCCTTTCCCCCTCCACCCTTCCTTCTCTCCTTCTCCCTTCCCCCTTCCCCCTTCCCCCTTCCTCCTTCCTCTTCTTCCCCTTCCCCTTTCCCTTCCCCCTCCCCCTTCCTCCCCTCCAAGTCTCACCTCCCAGTCCACATCAAGACCATCAAACTCGTGCTTGCGGAGAAATTCCAACGCGTCATATACGAAGCCGTTCATTCTATACTGACTGGAAACAAGGTCTTGGAAAGGCTTAGATCCGAAGGCCCATCCTCCCAAGGCAAGCATCACCTGTAAAAAGGGTTAAAAGAAGGTTAGTAAACATACGGAAATAGTGAAGAAGAATTAGAGTTTATTAAAAGATGGAAAAATTTGGTCGGGTTTTTTGTTATAATTAAATTTGGAGATTAAACTTGCAGGTAAACTGATGCTTATATATATATGTAGATTCTGGATAGATTTTTTGCAATATTCCATTAATTTTAGTTACATTACAAGACACATCAAACTCTTATACCCAATCACACCTCTACTTTTTATTATATTATTAAAATTTCATTATTATTATTATTATCATGCATTTTCTCTATCATATTTCCTTCACATGTCTCTCTCTCCATCTCTCTCACCTTCAGATTAGCATTCTTCTCCTTCAATTTCATCAGACGGGTGTACGTTCCCTCGGTGAAACCATCGCCTAAATCTGATGCATGTCCAGGCGCGAGGCGGTAATTATCCATCCCACCGAAAGCATAGATGACATGAGTACAGAGGAAGGGATCAATGCTTTCCACTTCAAACCTTCCAGCGCCCGGCCTCTTAGCAGCCCAGGAGGTGAAGTAACACATAACTTTTGGGGCGTCCTCTGTGGGGGAGGGAAGGGGAGGGTGGTTAGAGGAGTGGAAATGACAGAGGAGATAGAGGAATGGAAGAGGAGGGAAGGGAGCATGGTTAGAGGAATGTGTATTTGTGATAGAAGGAAGGATAGAGGGAAGAGGAGAGGAAGGGAGAATAGGAAGATAAAGGAGGAGGAATGAAGATTAGAAGGATAAGAATAAAAACATTAATTAAAACAACTAAATTATATGTGTGAAAGTATACTAAAAAAAATATTAGTGTATATCCATAACTATTAGTACTTTTCTAATATACAAATTTCCTTTTATTTATATATATACAAATAATATCAATGCCCCTCTCTCTCTCACAAGACTTACTCGGAACTTCAGGTATAATATCCGTTCTATCAATCCGAGACGACACCTGGTTCTTCTTGTAGTCGTCAATAAGTTTTCTTGGGTCAATGGAGATGGGTGGTGGTAAGGTAGTTTTTGTGGCTATCGATGTTTTGGTCACAGCCGCCCAGTCAACATCCTTGCCACTTCGCGGGATTCCAAGCATCTCCTGGCTGTGAGGTGAAGGATTGTAGGATTGAGATTTGTTTGAGTGTAGGAAGGATATGGATTAAAGGATTTTTCTACATATATGGGTCACACACACACACACAGATGCACACAATACTTACGTCATAATAGATATAAGAGGATACTTCACACCACCTCCGCAAACTTCTCCGGTAAAATCATCCATGTCAACCGTCCACACCATAGCTCCTCCGAATCCTTCTTTCTTAAGCCAGTTCATCTTGTTCCGGATTGCTCGTTCATCATCAAAACCGACCCATAATTTCCCCTTCACCATGTACGGGACTTCCATTTCCTCGTGCCAAATGTACTCTCCGCCGGTACGTAAATGTTCGCATATCTGGAAGAAACAGTAGAATTCGGTTAGTTTGTATAAGAGGTTGTTAGGTTAGGTTAGGTTGGGTAGTGTTTTTTTCATTTTTTATTTGTGTTTTCTGTTTTTTCTCCCTTAGATAAGCTTGTGTTTGTATAAGAAATTGTCTAGTTAATTTCCTTCTCTTTATATTTCTATTTTCTCTCCCTTCGATTAATATATCTGATTATATAGCGTTTCCTTCTCTTCTATTGTGAGGAACTGCACCTGCCTCGTCTTCCCCTAATTAGTGGTTGAACTACCACTCTCGTCTGCCGGCGCTTGTTCACCGGCTTCCCCGCCACTACCCCACCCCCTTGTCCAGGGGTAGGGGGGTAGTCTAACCGAGCCAAGCTCCACGCCACCGGCTTGGAGAAGGGCAGAACGCCTCAGCTCTCACACCTGACAACACCTCACCACCTGCTGCTGGTTCTCAACATTCCGAAGGCATTTCTGGAGACTTGGGCTCCCTTCCAGTGTGCCCTTCAACTGTACCTACACCATTCGACCCTCCCTGCTGTCTGAGGAGCAATCTACGTTGCCGAGTTTTGCTGTCACGCATCTCACCCTCAAAACAGCTGTACAGGGAGTTATTTGGGTGTCATACCCCTGCTCTGGTAATTGTTTAGGAGCAGTTCGTCGTTGGTGATTTATTTTGGCTTTTAGCCTACTGTTTGCTATTTGTGTGTGTGTAAATATATTCGGGGTATCATACTCCATGATTTTTCTTCCCCACAACTCTATAAAAAGATAATATTAATTGGTAGTCACCTCGGCCCTGACATATTGGCGACCTCGCCAGGATAAGAACTACCAATTATTTATTATCATTTTACAGATTGTGGGTTGTTATCTGTAAGTCGCTGCTGCGCGCCATTGCTGCCTGAGGCCCGGGAGTAATGTTATGAGTGTTTTGATCGCCGTCAAACTCTTGCTTTTGCCAGATTTTTGCACGTGAGGTGTTGTCCAATTTTTTGTTTTTGTATTGTGTTCTCTGTGTGGTCTTCTCCATGTCTTCCTTTCAAGAACTGAAGGAGCAGGGTGAAGCCCTCGGTCTGCAGGGCAAGGAAATTGGCCAGTGGATCCTTGAACAGTAGAAAAACGAAAGGGAAGAAAGACAAGCTGAGAGAGAAGAAAGACAAAGACAAGCTACGAAGGAACGAGAAGAAAAAGAAGCTGAAAGAGAAGATAAACAAGCGGAAAGAGAAAGAGAAGAAAGACAAGCTGAGAAGAAAGACAAGCTGAAAGAGAAGAAAGACAAGCACAAGCTGAGAGGGAGAAAGAGATCAAGCTGGCAGAAATTGCAGCTAAAGGTAAGCCCTCAGTCCTACCATCACATGATCCTGTTTCCAGACCTAGTCTACCACCATACAAGGATGAAGAGGACATTGCCACCTATTTAACTAGGTTTGAGCGTGTGGCCGAGATGCTGGTTTTACCCAGAGATACCTTTGCCGTTCGTCTGGGTTGCCTCCTTACTGGTAAAGCTGCCGAACTCTACACGTCCCTTCCGTCATCCACCACTGAGGATTACGAGTTACTGAAGCAAGCCTTGTTAACAGGCTTCAGTAAAACTCCAGATGGCTACCGGGTGGATTTCAGGTCAAACAAGATTAGAGTAGGACAGAACTACCATCAGTTTGTTACCCAGTTATCGAGGATGTTTGATTCTTGGGTTGAGTCTTCCTCTGTGGCCAATGTTTATGCTGATTTAAGGGAGTTTATTATCTTTGACCAATTTCTGTCCTCCTTATCAGCAGAAATATGCCTATTCATCAAGGAAAGAAGGCCTACCAAGCTGAAGGAAGCAATACAACTAGCGGATGACTGGGCATCCGCCCACAACGCCTATCCTAAGGTCTCTTCCAACAACAACGCTAAGAAAATCTCCCCTCGACTTGCTACTCCACTCCAGCCTCTACCTTCTCCTAGGAGTCAGACTCCCTCAACCGTGACTTGTCACAATTGTGGGGAAGCAGGACATATACGACCACGCTGTCCCAGAAATCCTCTAGCATTCAAGGATGGAACTACTACCACGCCCCCCTATAAGGTTGGATTTTGTTTAGAGGACCATAAAGTGCCTAACTTCTCAGTTACGGGGACTATTAATGGGTCATGGTCTTCCTCTATAATTAGGGATACTGGATGCTCTCGAGTTGTAATTTCTGAGGAAGCCTTGCCAGACATTGACCCATCACTCTGCCCCAAAGTACAAGTTGCTGACTGGGACGCATCGACGAATTTCCTGTCGTTAAGTGTTACTTACGGTGCCCATTTTACACTGGTTGGACAGATGCTGTAAGGGCCCCAATTAAATTTGCTAGTGCTCTAGTTGGGAATATTCCCGGAGTACAAGATCCTGATAGTCCTGATTCTCTACTCAGTAACGACAACCATCTTCTCCATAGTGACCATGACCAAGCCACCACTGACGTTTCTTCCCTACAAGATCCTCTGTTGCCTCCTGATGACTCGCCTTCGCCCGGAACTTCCCTCTCCTCTCAAGAAAAGGACAACCGCCCTTCTGGATGTCAGCATCTACCACCAGTTGAGTCCTCCACTACTCAAGTGTGTGCTGTGGAGACCAGAGCCGGTCGATCTAAACGGGTCCACCCTCTAGTTCTGCCTAAGCTCCATCCTTTGACTGTAACCCCTGATGAGTTTCGTCAACTTCAGGAATCCTGTCCTTCCTTGACGTGTTTACAGTCAAAGGCTACCACTCAAGAAGTTGAGAAAGCACGGGATGGTGCCACATACCAGTTCATACATGAGGAAGGCCTCCTGTACCGAAAATGTCTCTCATCGGATCACCTTCAAAAGGTAAATGGTTTATCCTTGGTTGTTCCCAGCGATTGCCGTCCTGTCATCCTACGTGTTGCTCACGAAGGTCCTTTGGCTGGACATTTCTCCCACCGGAAGACCCAGATGAAGGTCTTGCAAGACTTTTATTGGCCAGGGATGTGTGCAGACATCCGGGATTACTGCCGTTCCTGCGACAAGTGTCAACGTATGTTGGCTAAGGGAAGGGTACGTCCAGTACCTCTTCAACCGTTACCTGTCGTAACTGAACCCTTCTCCAGAGTTGCCATTGACTTGGTAGATCCCTTGCATTGATTTCTTCACTGGTTTTCCTCTTAATTACTACTTCTACTGCTACTACTATTACTACTATTATTACTATTATTATTACTATTATTATTACTACTATTATTACTACTACTACTACTACTACTACTATTACTATTATTATTACTACTACTACTATTATTATTATTACTACTACTTCTATTATTACTACTACTTCTATTATTATTATTACTACTACTGCCACTACCATCACATCCATCTCCAGTACTACTACCAAGAAGAGGTTGAGCAGATGTTGAGTCAAGGAATCATCCAACCTTCAATCTCTCCACACTGCTCTCTGGTTATCATGGTCAGGAAGTCCGACGGTACGTATCGGATGGCCATTGATTACAGGTTACTCAACTCAGTTACTATTTTCCATGCTGAACCATCCTGCAGTATTGAGACAGAGCTGCATAAGTTCGTTGGTGCTGAGTTCTTCTTAGAGCTAGATTTGAGTAAGGCATATTACCAGGTTCCACTTTCTGCCAAAGCTCGACGCTTCACTGCGTTTCCAACTCACAAGGGCCTGGTGGAATTTACTCGGATGCCTTTTGGTCTTGTTACGGCCTGTGCCACTTATATTCGCTTAATGAGGATTGTGCTTGCTGGCTTGGCCAATGTTTCATTTTATTTTGATAATATTTTTGTGTATTCATCTGATTGGCCCACTCACATCTCTGCCCTCAAGTCTGTTTTAGACAGACTACAACAAAACGGTCTGACTGTCAAACTTAAAAAGTGCCGGTTTGGAGCAGAGTCCATCAACTATCTGGGATTTGTTTTGTCCCTCGACCATCTTCAACCACAAGTTGGCAAGTTGACTGCCATCACCTCCATGACTCCTCCTACCACCAAGAAGTTACTCCGGAGTTTCCTAGGTTTGATATCATTTTATAAAGCTTTCATTCCTCAGGCCTCTGAGCTTACCGGCCCCCTCTCTGACTTGTTGAAGAAGCCGGTACGGGATCCCCTCCAGTGGACTGAAGATCTGCTTGAACGGTTCAAGCTGCTGAAGCAAGCCTTGACTTCGGGACCTATTCTGCGTCTTCCGGACCCCAGCCAGACCTTCGTCCTACGTACCGATGCTTCAAACTATGGATTAGGTGCTGTACTCCTACAGTACCATGATGATCGTCCACATCCCATCTCTTACGCCAGCCGGAAACTACTTGATCGGGAACGACGATACTCTACCATCGAGAGGGAATGCCTGGCCATCGTATTCGGCATTCATAGGTTTGACTTCTATCTTCGAGGTAAGGAATTTATCCTTGAAGTAGACCACAAGCCTCTAATATACCTTCAGAAATTCAAAGGTAAAAATGATAGAGTACTACGATGGGCTTTAGGTCTTCAACCCTATAAATTTAGGGTTGTTCATGTTGCCGGGACAGACAACATTGGAGCCGACCTTCTCAGCCGGCAATAGCTTTTCTTTATTTTGTTTTCCTGCACTCCAGTCTTTTACAAGTTTTGTTTCCTGCACTCAAGTATATTATAAGTTTGTTTATGTCTCCTGGTCAGCTGCAGTTCTTCAACATCAGCTGTGCAGCAGATGTTTTAGTGGGGGCATGTGTGAGGAACTGCACCTGCCTCGTCTTCCCCTAATTAGTGTTTGAACTACCACTCTCGTCTGCCGGCGCTTGTTCACCGGCTTCCCTTGTCCAGGGGTAGGGGGGTAGTCTAACCGAGCCAAGCTCCATGCCACCGGCTTGGAGAAGGGCAGAACGCCTCAGCTCTCACACCTGACAACACCTCACCACCTGCTGCTGGTTCTCAACATTCCGAAGGCATTTTTGGAGACTTGGGCTCCCTTCCAGTGTGCCCTTCAACTGTACCTACACCATTCGACCCTCCCTGCTGTCTGAGGAGCAATCTACGTTGCCGAGTTTTGCTGTCACGCATCTCACTCTCAAAACAGCTGTACAGGGAGTTATTTGGGTGTCATACCCCTGCTCTGGTAATTGTTTACGAGCAGTTCGTCGTTGGTGATTTATTTTGGCTTTTAGCCTACTGTTTGCTATTTGTGTGTGTGTAAATATATTCGGGGTATCATACTCCATGATTTTTCTTCCCCACAACTCTATAAAAAGATAATATTAATTGGTAGTCACCTCGGCCCTGACATCTATATATATCTTTTATTTCTCTCCCTCACCTCGTAGTAAGCCATGAATCCTTCCTCGCCTGTGTACTTCCCAGCCTCTCCTCCACCACTTGCAGGGGAATTAACGGCAGTTCTTCCTTGGTTAGCGAGAGTGAAGGTCCGGCCATAGGTGGGCATACCAATGATTAGCTTCTCCTTAGGGGCTCCAAGTTTGGCCCACCTGTGAGAGAGGAGGAGGATTATCAAGGATGTAAAGTGTGATGGTAAGATTAATTTAAGGTGATGGTAAGATTTTCATGTATAAAGGTATTGGTTATTCATGTATACAAGTGTTATGAATGAATGTATATAATTGTTATTCATTCATGTATATATAACTGTTATGAATTAATGTATACAGGTATTAATCATTCAAAACTTATTCATTAATTATTTTTAGGCAAACACGATGGTAATTATATTTCTTCAGACTTACAGATTGGACGCGTGATCAACGGACAGCTGCTTCCTCCACTCGCTATCCTCGGAAGGCGCGTACATGGGTGCATTGTGGCCGACTGTGTTCTCCCACTTGCCGTGAAAATCGTACGCCATCACGTTTATGAAGTCAAGGTACCTAGGGGGTGAAATTAGGTTAGGTTTGGTATGGGGTATAATTAGCTTGTTAGGGTGTTAAATTGAGTTAGATTAAGTTAGGTATGTTAAATGAATGTAAAGAATTATTGATGTCTTGAAAATAAAGTCTATCTATCTATTTACATCTCTCTCTCTGACCCTCTTGGGAAGACCAGAAAATTATACCAAAAATATTATACACACAAAAATATATTGAATACAACATGGATCTAAGGTTATAAATGGAGACTGCAAACATTATTATCACACAATACTACTTATAGACTGACCATATATAAATAATAGCACATTTTTGTTCTTTTTTTAGATGTGTTTTTGTTGACCCTTAGCCAGTAATACCCTTTTAAATGTCAAAAAAAAAAATAAATAAATAAACAGACAGACAGACAGCCACACACCACATAGACAGGTGAGACAGTATTACCTGGAGATGACAGGAATATCATAGCCTCCCTTGATGTTATCAGGACCAACAGGAACAGCAGCGGTGAGTAACAGGCGGGATCTTCCTGTCTCTTTACCCTCGGCTTCAAAAGCTTCATACAACTCTGAGGGTGGACGGGAGGTTAGAAAAGAGGAGGAGGAGGAGGAGGAGGATAGTAATTAAGGAGGGAGGAGGAGGAAGAGGAAGGAGGAAAGTAACAGTAGAGTAATGATGATAATAATAATAATAATAATCGATATATAAAAGTCAGTCACAGCCCAATCACTGCTATCGGAGTTGATAATTATAATAAAAACAATAACATCAATTCTAAACCATATTTATTAACATCATTGATCTAATTATTGAATAGAGATAAGCAGGAACCAGGTAGCAGCTTAGGCCTATATAAAAATAGTAATGCCTATAGATCAGTGTTAATTAATACGTCTACACACAAAACTAACACTTAACTCATACACCAATTAACATCTAGGTCAGTATGGTCAGGTAATTGCTTAGTATGTAATTAAGTTCACATGGGTTTGTTGACACTCGAACATTCTATGGTTCCAACTTCCTCTCTCATAGGAAACTCAGGTTGTGTAATGCGTTTCATTCCACTAAGCGTGAAGATTGCCGGAGAAAAAAGACCGCTTCTCTATCGCTTCTTCCCATGCATGAAAAAGTTTGTTCATATAGAAAGAATGATTTTTATGTCTTGTTCTATTAAGCATGAAAATTGCCGGCAACTCAAGTGATAAGGAAAGGGAAAAAAAGACCGCTCATCTATCGCTTCTTCCCTTGCATAAAAAAAGTTTGTTCATAAGAAGATTGATCATATAGAAAGAATTATTTTTATACTTTATTAACGTGAAAATGTTTAATAATGATCAACAGACTGTGAGAAATGGAGAATTGGAATATATTAATAGTATTCAGTGAGAGTTAATACCGATATTACTCTGTATAATTTGTGACAGCTATAAGTAATGAGAATATAATATGCTTGGCTATGAAAGTAAAGTATATACGTACATACATACATGCATACATACTTACACACATCCTTACAGACATCCGTGTTTGTAGTGAGGCAAAGAAAGAATGAGAAATCAGTACTAAGTTTTTATACACACACACACACACACACACACACACACACACACACCAGTACGTACAGAGAGATTTCACTAACCTACATAGAAAGAGACCTTCAGGAAAAGACAAAAAAGAGAAAAAAGAGAAAAAAAGATATATATCAAAGCAACAAACAAGATGAAAGAAAAAAACGAACGTATAATTTTCCACTTACAAACACACACACACACACACACAGAGGTGATAATGGCAAAGAATATACATCAACTGAAGGAAAAACTGGACCACTATAGATACGGAGACAGGCCTTGGATACTACAACTAGATAAAAAACACACACGCACACACAAACTCACCTCTAAGTAGCAGAACAAAGTTAGCCTTGTCAATGTTTCCTTTGGGGTATTCCCAATCCAGATCCAGACCATCAAAATTGTGTTCTCTTAGGAAAGGAATTGCACTGAAGATGAAGATTTGCCTCGTGTATCTAGTGGCAGACATGTCCTTGAATTTCTTGGTGCCGAAGGACCATCCACCTGAAGGAAAAAAAGGTGTTAGGTTAATTAATAGAATGTTAGGTTAATTAAAAGGGATGTTAGGTTAGGTTGAGAGAGAGAGAGAGAGAGAGAGAGAGAGAGAGAGAGAGAGAGAGAGAGAGAGAGAGAGAGAGAGAGAGAGAGAGAGAGAGAGTTAATACTTGAGGCTATTAACTGTGCTACATTTTCTCACTCTCCAACGTCTTTCTCCGGATACTGATAAAAAATACATCTCTCTCTCTCACTCTCTCTCTCTCTCTCTCTCTCTCTCTCTCTCTCTCTCTCTCTCTCTCTCTCTCTCTCTCTCTCTCTCTCTCTCATTATTTTGCCTTCAGAATTAAGAAAGTTTATCAAAGAGCAAGGCCAAGTCAGTAATATGCACATGTGTACACATTAATGAGGTCATGTGTATGTAGATGTGTGTGTGTTTGTATTGAAGTTATGTTTTTATGAATAATACATAAAGCAATCTGTGATGACATAAATTAGGTGTTTCTCAATGTAAAATAAGTTCGTATTACTGTCAGGAGGAGGAGGAGGAAGAGGAGGAGGAGGAGGAGGAAGGGCAGTAGTCTTACACCACCTAAGGGTTAATTGTGTCCTATATATTACTATGCAGATTCTATAATAAAATGATGATGGTGGTGGTGGTGGTGAGTGTATTTAAGTAAAGTAAAGATGGTGGTGAGATATGGTGGCTGTATGAGAGAGAGAGAGAGAGAGAGAGAGAGAGAGAGAGAGAGAGAGAGAGAGAGAGAGAGAGAGAGAGAGAGAGAGAGAGAGAGAGAGAGAGAGAATGACCATTGAACTCTCGGAGAAAGCTTTCACTAACACACTCACGAACACACATACACAAACACACACACACACACACACACACCAGATGTATTTTTACACATAGGCGCACTTAATTCATTCTCTCTCTCTCTCTCTCTCTCTCTCTCTCTCTCTCTCTCTACACACACGTCGGCAAACTTTCCACGTTACGCTACAGAGAGCAGGCAGAGTGCCCGAAGAACTAATTGCTGTCGTACTATTATTACTACTACTACTACTACTACTACTATTACTTACCCAGAGCAAGAAGAACTTTGAGCTTAGTATTCTGTGTCTTGAGTCCATTAATTTGTTCGTAAAATCCTGTCTTTCCATCCTTGGATACATCGTTCGCCTCAAAGGAAGACAGTTTTCCCTTCTTCATCCATCCGAAAGCGTAGATAATATGGCTGCAGAGGAAAGGGTCGATGTGCTCTGGCATATACTTACCAATCTTCGTTCTATATTGCGACCAGTTGGTGTAGTAACATACAACCTAGTGGAGAAAACATGATGTAGGTGGATGGAGGTGGGAGAGGAGGGGGAGAGTGTGGGAAGATTAAGTAGGGTTACGGAGGAGGTGGAAAGGAGGGAGAGAGAAAAGGAAGGAAGGGTGGAGGAAGGTATTATTGGTGTATTATAATTATATAGAATTATTTAGACACAATAAAAGAGAGAGAAAGAGAAAGAGAGAGAAAGAGAGAGAGAGAATAAATAATAATAATAAATACACACTAAACACCAATTAGAGAAAGCAAATAAACAGGAAAAATATAAACTGAAAAACAACCTGAAAATAATTTTATCACACACACACACACACACACACACACACACACACACACACACACACACACATACATACAAAAACAAAAAGACAAATAAATAAATAAACACCACATTGAACTCCTTTCATCCATAACTATTTTATATATCTTTTATTTTGTAGTGACCAAGCAATTTTTTATTTTATTTTATTTATTTTTTTTTTTTACCTTGTAGTCGGGGGTACCTGACGCTGTACCTTTTCCATTATCATTCCCATTGTCATCATCTCTACTTGCACCGGATCTAATGCGCGGGCGGACCTAAGGGAGGGAGGAAGGGAGGGAGACAAGGGTTAAGAAAGGTGAGAGAGAAATGGTAACACTTATTATTGCATTTCCATAATACTATCATCCATATTTTTAATCCTAATACATATATGATTAAAAGAAAAAGCCCATTAAAATATCACACTCGTATATTATTATCTTATATATATTTTTTCAACCTATATTCTCACCCTGACTCTGTTGTTAGCACCGCCACTCTGCCGTCTCCTCCCTTGTACTGTGTTGGTGGAGGTACCCGTTGCCAGCCGCCTCCGACCGACTGCATTCACCGTTGCTGTTGTCTCTGTCTGAACGGAAGCTGATGTAGCCTGACCCCTTGCGTTCACTCTGCCTCGGAACCGTGACCTTCTGCGTTGCTGTGCTGAAGGAGAAATAGATACACATGAATACATAGAATACATAGATACATAGGCAGAATGGGTGTGGTTATTGCTATGTATAAATGTAGTTATGTATGAATGAATATATATACATAGATAAGATACGCAATAACTGTAAGATATAGGTAGGTATAAGATTTGAATGCACTAGCAGGTGGGCTGTGTGTGTGTGTGTGTGTGTGTCTCTTAGCTAATGAGCAGACAAGAGGTTAATTAGAGTTGAAAGTACGTAAACACACCCACACGATTATTATCACTTAATTACTTACTCCCTTCACTTCCCAACAACAACAAGTTCATTATAATCAACCAACATTACAATTACCTAAATAAAATAATAATAACAATAATAAACTTTTACCATTGTTATCCCCCTTCAGTTTTATTTCATCAAATCAACCTCATTTAAGAACGAAATAACAAAACATTGCAAAGAAACATTTGTACTTATTAATGCAGGATTGGATCACATTTAGAACGGAATTAGAACGTCTATGAGTCCTCTAAGAGTGTTGGGTCAGGTGGAGACAGAAAGATAAGTGTTCAGACAGACGAGACACACACATTCACTCACTCCTCCTAATCAGACCAACGATGCATTCACATACAAGTTAATGACTGTTTAGAATAGTTTAAGATAGTTTTAAGATAGTTATAAGATAGTTTTGTTAACTGTGCCCTACTCAGATAATGATATATCCACATAGAAGGAGTTAAACACGGTAATATAACATAACCAGCTTGAGGAAGCAAATGAATGTTGAATATGAAAGTTAAAATGTAGTTAATATATATAATCACACCTGTTAAAATGTTCAGATGTTGACTACACTTGGTCTGAACCGCCCCTTACTTAGCCCCTTACCTGGCCTGCCTTCCCCCTTCCCCCTTTCCTCTTCCCCTTTCCCTTCTTCTACACCTTTCACTCAGTGTTGCCAAGGTAGCCACTTGAGGAGAGAGGTTCACCGTTCATCCTTATCTGGCTACACTGTCTCGTTCTCAAGACTCTTTTGTGAATGGATAATTTTGTTTGTTTTTGTGTGTGTGTGTGTGATTTGTGTTAATATTTGCTCTGGGTACGGTGTGTGTGTGTGTGAGATCGCGTGCGCTCCTGCATATCTCTCTCTCTCTCTCTCTCTCTCTCTCTCTCTCTCTCTCTCTCTCTCTCTCTCTCTCTCTCTCTCTCTCTCTCTCTCTCTCTCTCAACACAAAGGCCAGTCTACTCGAGTTACGTATCAGAAATATCAATAATAATTTAAGTCTTGCAAAACCAACGATTGTCTCTGTGTGTCGCAAGACCAACACATATATAATAAAAATGAAGCCAAAATAAAAAGAACATTTAAAACAATATACTTGAATACACGAGTTTGTAAAATGCGAGTCAGCGGTCAAACAATTGTCTCTGGAACGCAATAAATGTCTAGCGCGGACTTAATACAGTACAAAAAGACACTCAAAATATATGAGTCGACAATTTGGGTTCATGTTGGAGCCGTCTATACACAGAACAGAGGAGGGAAAGACGTTATATAGAGACTAATTTATTTATTATTCATTACTGTCTCATTCCAACGTTAATTTAGCTTAAACAAGTAAGTGGTGAAGTTTTATTATGCATTTTGTGATTTGAAGCGAATCCAAAACTGCTGTCTGGCTACACACTCCGCCGACCAGCTCCTCCTCCTCCTCCTCCTCCTCCTCCTCCTCCCTGCCGTCACCTTTCACTTTCTATGACCGACTCTCAGATTCCTTCACTGTGACTCTGGCTTTGGCTATCTACCTACACTGTCTTATCGTTGAAATTACGTATTAAATAATCTTTCAACACAAAACATTACCGCAAAGTATTATATAATGTTTCTATAATATATTTCCTTTCCATCTGTGTTGCAAGATAGAATGACTTAGTATTGGTTAAGAGAGGCTTTATTAGTGACGTGTAAGCCTAGTTGATCAAAAGTTTACGGGTAAGAAAAGACATAATAATATCATGAAAAGAAGTCAGGAATATTGCATAAAATAACGGTAATCGGCGGGAAATTTCAACGCGCTAGCAAGAAGTGATCCACATTTCAACGCGGCGGAAGTTGTTAAGTTTGACAATACTTTTTCTTTTTCCTCCCTCTTGTTGTACATAGATCAAGGTGTAGAGGTGACGTCTAGCCTTTACTTACCTCCCTACCTACCTTCACCCCTCCCTCCACCCTCTCTCTTTCCCCCCTTACCCCTCCCCTCCCCCTTATCCACTACCGTCACCCGTCCCTCCACCCTCTCTCTTGCTTCCCACACCCTTCCCCTTCCCCCTTCCCCCTTCCCCTTACGTTCAGAGGAGGAGGTGACAGCAGCCAGCACCACCACTCCCAGCAATATCCAAGGAAGCCTCTGAAGGGAAGAAAAAAAGGGAAATAATTAGTAAAATGAAACAATTATATCTCGACAAAATAAAATAAAAAATATACACGACAAAAAACAAAACTTATGTATGAATAACAAACATTATATTTATAAAAACAATAAACACGACCCCCCCAAAAAATTATATATATACGAATAAGAAAAAAAATATATATGAATTGAAAAAAAAAAAAGACAAATAAGAGAAATGAATGAATGAATATATCACAACATCATCATCATCATCATCATCATCATCATCATCATCATCATCATCATCATCATTCCTCTATTTCAGTGTCCGGCGTTGAGGAAATCTTTTCAGTGTTGCATTATGGGTCCTTTGAGGTCACACTTTCCCCTCAGGTCTGGAAAGCGGCTGAGACCTTCCCCCGGGGACAGCCTCAGGGGAAAAAATACCCCCCCCCTCGCCCTCTCTGGCCCTCACTTGTTTTATCTATACTCTCTCTCTCTCTCTCTCTCTCTCTCTCTCTCTCTCTCTCTCTCTCTCTCTCTCTCTCTCTCTCTCTCTTTTCCCTTCTCATTTTCCCATTTACATCTATATCTATATGCACAGTCACATTCACATGCACACTCACTCACACTCACACTCACACACACACACACACACACACACACACACACACACACACACATGACCGTCCAGAGTATTGCAATCATCTACAACGCAACGCAACGCAGCACACACACACACACACACACACACACACACACACACACACACACACACACACACACACACACACAACCAAACAGCCTCAAACACCATAAATAAGTAAAGACAAACAAAACAAGAGCGAAAAAAGCAAAAGATAAATAAGGAAATGTGATGATTTTGAAAGAAAAATTATAAGTAAGAAATTCAAATATAAATACGTAACCCAAGAAAGAAAATATAAGGAAGTCTTTATATATTATTAGTCATTTTGATTAGAATAAAAACATGACAAGTTAATAATCTAATGTGCTTGTTACTATAATTAAAGGAGATTAAACTACGCATCATTAAGTCGTTAAATAATTATACCACCAACATCTAGTGATAGTTATATATGCATACTAACTTTTTTTTTCCTTCTTTCCTTCTCTTATTTTGTTCTCTCTATCTTTCTCTCTCTCTTTCCTTTTTTTTTTTTGAGCAATAGATAATTACAGTGAGTCGTCCAGTCGTCCTTTCAAAGTGCCAGAGGTACGACTTGCATCACGTGACCATAACGACCCAACACTCACCACCACCACCACCACCACCACCACCACCACCATGCAATACAAAAGCTTCAAGGAATCTCGTCCCTTACGTAAGTGTATTCTATATTTTTTTTACCCGTCAGTCAGTCAGTCACTCTGTCTTTGTATATGTGTCTCTCTCTCTCTCTCTCTCTCTCTCTCTCTCTCTCTCCCTAACTCTCTTTCCTTTAACCTCAACTTTCAACACTTCCTGACACTTGAAATCGGAAAAACACACCTTAAAAACAAGAGGTCAAAGAGGTTATAGAGGGAAAGTTTTAGGGGAAAAAATAGACAATGGTAACACTTGTGACTGTTGACTTTCTTTAAACTTGTCACTCGTTCACTTGTCTGTCTGTCTGTCTGTCTGTCTGTCTGGCTGGCTGCATTGCGCATTACGAGCTTCCTCTGTGTTTATGTGTTGCGCATTCACTCTAGTTCCGGGTGGTTTTAAAAAATACTCATTGTTCCGGTGTAAATAAAGGCATAGGAAAAAAGGGAGGAAGGGAAGGGAAGGTGGAGGAAAAAGTTGGATTGTAAGAGAAAATAGACGAACAGAGATGAAGCATAATAGAAATATTAACATTACTTTCTACTTCCATTTTTTTTTTATATATATATATATTTATTTATTTATTTTCTTCCACCACCACCACCACCACCACTGTCAAGAATTAGAATTGCAAAATATAATAGACGACGAACAGTAACATTAACTTTCCAATTGTTTAAAACATTACGTTGAAAGTTCCCCCATTATTTTTTTTTCTCCTAAGTTTGAAGACTGACTAACAACAGTAAATAAAAACAGTAAATAACAGGAAGAGTAACACAACATAGAAAATAACAGTACAACACATGCAGTTAGTTATCAAAGCCTTATGTTGTAACCTAACGTAACAGCAAGTATATAATATTACAAAATGAAGAGATGAGAAAGATAAATGAAAATCAACTGGAGTATTGAAGAAAAGAAAACATTAAATCTCGCTTTCTTTTATCACACACACACACACACACACACACACACACACACACACACACACACACACACACACACCTGTCACAACACCTTTGGCTGCACACTTTCGAGGGAGAGAAAGAGAGAGAGAGAGAGAGAGAGAGAGAGAGAGAGAGAGAGAGAGAGAGAGAGAGAGAGAGAGAGAGAGAGAGAGAGAGAGAGAGAGAGAGAGAGAGAGAGGTAGAACACACAGAAAAACAGACAGAAAGAAAGAACTTGTGACAAAACTACACTTTCTACACATTTACGAGACGATGAAATGTACGTGTGTGTGTGTGTGTGTGTGTGTGTGTGTGTGTGTGTGGTAATTGCCGGAGAATAGCGATAATCTGAAGCTTTCTCAGACGATCTCTCTCTCTCTCTCTCTCTCTCTCTCTCTCTCTCTCTCTCTCTCTCTCTCTCTCTCTCTCAGTAACAGATGCGACGTGAACGGAAAAAAGTGTCGATATGTGTCGTGTGTGTCTGTGTGTGTGTGTGTGGTGTGTGTGTGTGTGTGTGTGTGTGTGTGTGTACAACCTTGTTAGCCTTGGTGTCTGTCAGTGAATCATTTTCTCTTTTTTCACACTCATTGCATTTTATTATCTCTCTCTCTCTCTCTCTCTCTCTCTCTCTCTCTCTCTCTCTCTCTCTCTCTCTCTCTCTCTCTCATTGCTCTATATATTCCCTTTCTCTTCCCTTTCCGCTCTCATTCCTTTTATTACTCCTCTTCGTTTTCCTTCTTCTTCGCTTCCTCATTCCCTCACAAACCTTCCTTCCTTTCCCTCCTTCTCTTCTCTCTTCTCTATCTCCTCCTCCTCCTCCTTTTTCTTCTCATAATTGTCTTTCTTTTCCTTTATCTTAATTGCTCCCCCCCCACCCTAACCCCAAAACAGCAAGGAAGGCGTAACCAAAATAAGATTAAGATGTCCAAAATAGCGCTAGCAAGGCTGAGTAAGGAACCATTTAAGGTGTAGGGTTAATTTGGGGGTCCAGGAAGGGGTAGGAAGGGAGAGAAGAAGAAGGGAGGTAAGGGGGTAATGGAAGAATGGGAGGAAAGAGGAAGGGAGAGAACAGGAAGGGGGGTAAGGGGATAATGGAAGGATGGAGAGAGAAGGAAGAATGAGGAGAAATGGTGAAGGAAGGGAAGGGATAGAGAGGAATGGTAAGGAAATTGGTGGATGGGAGGGAAGAGAAGGGAAGAGAAGGGAAGGAAGGGAGGGGAAGGGTTGGAAGAAGAAGAGAAGGGAAGGGAGAGATTTTTTTCATGTGAAGGGAAGGAAGGGGAAGGAAGGTCAGGTAAGGTGGAAAAAAAAACTGTAGCATTCTAGACATATTTTTTTTAACAGGAAGTGTTTTGGTGACTAAAACTTTGAAGGTGTAATGGTCTATTCTCTCTCTCTCTCTCTCTCTCTCTCTCTCTCTCTCTCTCTCTCTCTCTCTCTCTCTCTCTCTCTCTCTCTCAACACACACGGGAATAGGTACTGAATGACCCACTACCCAACGACTCTCACTTTCATTCCGACCACAAAAACCTTTCCTTTCAACCGCGTGTGTGTGT
>JAPQNM010000023.1:1180340-1182840 GCA_029783475.1 Metacarcinus magister
CTTGTTGGTAGTTATCCTCCAATCTGACGTAGGAGGAGGAGGAGGAGGAGGAAAGATAAATATGTCAAGAAAGAATGAGAAAGAAAGAGAGAAAAAAAATAAGGAAAACGATTAATATATCACGCATTATTATCTCTCTCTCTCTCTCTCTCTCTCTCTCTCTCTCTCTCTCTCTCTCTCTCTCTCTCTCTCTCTCTCTCTCTCTCTCTCTCTCTCTCAAGAAAAAGAAAAAAAAACAAGCAAACTGACCGACTGACGAAGAAACGTGATTGTATTTGTGTGTGTGTGTGTGTGTGTGTGTGTGTGTGTGTGTGTGTGGTGTGTGTGTGTGTGTGTGCTCTGAGTGGTAACATTTCAACACACACCCATTGCTCCGCCTACATTTCCCTCTCCCCCCCCTCCTCTCTCTCTCTCTCTCTCTCTCTCTCTCTCTCTCTCTCTCTCCTTCCTATCACTCCCCAGCAACGTTCGAGGAGGGTGAGGGGGAGGGGAGGAGGAGGATGGGGAGGAGAAGAGGGGGAAGGGGAGGGAAGGAGGTGGAGGGGGAGGGGAGGAACGGAAGGGGGGATTATGAGGGGGGGGATGGGCGTGGTCATACCTTGTAATGGTGACCTCGTGGAGAGAGAGAGAGAGAGAGAGAGAGAGAGAGAGAGAGAGAGAGAGAGAGAGAGAGAGAGAGAGGGGGGGGGTGATGAGAGGGGAGACAGCGCAGGTTTGGTAATGAAGGGTGGGCAGGAAATGGGTGTGGTCCTTTGACGAGTGTGTAGGGGGAGGGGAAGGAGGGGAAGGAGGGGAATGTAGGGGTTATGGGGGGGGTAAGAAGGGCGGACAGGCTTACATGGGCTGATGAAGGCGTGGGAGGGCGGGAGGGGGGAGGAGGGGAGCAGGGAAACAGGCTTTTAAATAACTTTCGTGAACTGGTCTGAACAAATATACGTAGTTGTAAATATCAAAATCTAAATTAGTAACTAGTTTTTAGGCGAGTTATGGGTGGAGGCTGGATGTAGGGATAGATTGTGTGTGTGTATGTGTGTGTGTGTGTGTGTGTGTGTGTGTGTGTGTGTGTGTGTGTATGTGTGTGTGTGTGTGTGTGTGTGTGTGTGTGTGTGTGTGTGTCCAGTGTGTGTGAGTGAGTGTGGGTGGGTGCGAGCAGGCAGGCTGGGAGTGGCAGAAGGGCATTGTGTGGTGGTGTGTGCGTTGTTTGTGGTGTGTGTGTGTGTAGGTGGGGGGGGGGTGTTGAGTGTCCAGTGTGTGTGTGTGGGGGGGGCGGGGGGGGTGAGGGTGTGGGCAGGCTGGAAGTGACTAGCTTGGGGTAACACACAGATCGAAGTTGCTGGATACTATTCGACTGGACACAAGAACCAACTAACGTGATATTAAAGGTTAAGATATAAAAACTGGATACTGTGAAGGACACCACTCTGCCCTGCCCTGCCCCACCCTTTTTAACCCCTCCTCCTCCTCCTCCTCCTCCTCCTCCCCCAACTTCCCCTCCTCTTCCTCTTCCTCCTCCTCCTCCTCCCCCTCCTTCTGTTTATTGGTATGTCTCCTTATCGTCTTGTTTCTTGCGTGGAGGCTTTGGTATGAGAAGTTATTAATGGTAGGTATCATGTGCTTCTCTCTCTCTCTCTCTCTCTCTCTCTCTCTCTCTCTCTCTCTCTCTCTCTCTCTCTCTCTCTCTCTCTCTCTCTCTCTCTCTCTCTCTCTCTCTCTCTCTCTCTCTATGGAGATAAGTGTGGGAGATAAAAAGGTGGAGACGTATTGATAAAACGAGTTTGAAAGCGACGGATGTTATTAGGTCGAGGCGGGGGGAGAGAGAGAGAGAGAGAGAGAGAGAGAGAGAGAGAGAGAGAGAGAGAGAGAGAGAGAGAGAGAGAGAGAGAGAGAGAGAGAGAGAGAGAGAGAGAGAGAGAGAGAGAGAGAATAAAGGTTGAAATATACCTTTGCTTCCATTCACACCCACACACACACACACACACACACACACACACACACACACACACACACACACACACACACACACACGTACACATCAGTCATGGGTGTGGTGAGTATTGCTACACCTCAATGATGGAGGAGGAGGAGGAGGAGGAGGAGGTGGTAAGCAGAGGGAAAGAAGAAAGGAAAAAGTGAAACAGTAAAAGAAGGGAAAGTGTGCTTGGAAAACGAGAGAGAGAGAGAGAGAGAGAGAGAGAGAGAGAGAGAGAGAGAGAGAGAGAGAGAGAGAGAGAGAGAGAGAGAGAGAGAGAGAGAGAGAGAGAGAGAGAGAGAGAGAGAGAGGCGAGAGACGCATCAAGGTCTGTAAGTGGGTTTGTATAACTGGATTTTCACCTTAACTTAACTGGACCAAAAGAGACAAAGTAAGGACACGATAGCCAATCAGGAGAGAGAAGTGGACAGCCTCGACCAATCGGCAGACAGGAAATAATGTAGACCAATAAGAAACGGAAACACAAAGCAGGAAATATATAAACCGTGCTCTGATTGGATGGGAACCTCG
>JAPQNM010000023.1:1190340-1195340 GCA_029783475.1 Metacarcinus magister
GAAAATTTCCCTCACCACCACCACCACCACCACCACAGACTAACCACATGAAGAAAAAAAATAAAACGAGAGTTAGGAAAAGGTATAATCATTCTTTTTCTAAATACAATGGACATCACCTTGAGAAAACCGGTCTCTCTCTCTCTCTCTCTCTCTCTCTCTCTCTCTCTCTCTCTCTCTCTCTCTCTCTCTCTCTCTCTCTCTCTCTCTCTCTCTCTCGCTCTCTTACCCAAACGGTTGTTACAATTATTATTACTGCAAGAAACGTAATGCGATTTTTGACCTCAAAGAATGGGGAAAAAAAAATGTAAAACTGAGGTTAAAAGTATGCAATATTTATTCTTATTACTATTATTATTATTATTATTATTATCATTATTATCGGCAGTTAGTTTATTTTTTCTCTATAACACACACACACACACACACACACACACACACACACACACACACACTCATTACTTCTTTCCTCGCTTTCCCACACATTCTCTCATGCATGTTACTTATTACTTCTTACTCTCCTTCCCTCCTTCCTCCCTTCTCTTCCCTATTCCCTCCTTCTTTACTTCTAGATAATATATACAGCCATTCAATTCTTACTCCCTTTCACTTCTCTCTTTCATTACTCCTCCAGAAACTTGTGTGTGTGTGTGTGTGTGTGTGTGTGTGTGTGTGTGTGTGTGTGTGTGTGTGTGTGTGTGTGTGTGTGTGTGTGTGTGTGTGTGTGTGTGTGTGTGTGTGTGTGTTAAAAGCCATCTGTCTCAATTTCTCCGTCCCAGATTGAGGAGTGAACGAGTCTCTGTAAAGTTCGTAGAGTTGGTTTCCTTGCGCGGTCACCTTGTATTTAGAAGAGAAACCTACCTATAGATACACTACCGTGAGAGAGAGAGAGAGAGAGAGAGAGAGAGAGAGAGAGAGAGAGAGGAGAGAGAGAGAGAGGAGAGAGAGAGAGAGAGAGAGAGAGAGAGAGTATGTATGTATGTATGTATATGTGGAACAGGTTATTAGAGATGATGGAAGAAATAGTTTGATAAAGTTACGTAAGCCCATCATCATATTGATAGAGTGAGTCTGCGTTCTTAAGGGTATGAGGTATGAGGTATGAGGTATGAGCAGGTGAGTCGACCAAACAGATGCTTCGCTAAAGGTTTGCAATACAATGAACCAGGTATCAAGAGTAATGGCTTCAAAAAAAACAATATAAAAAAACTTGATCAGTCTTGCCATCAAAAACTTTTCTAATAATAATAATTCAAAACTTACCATAATGTCTGCGATATCCTGGAGGGTGGAAGAAGGGAGGAAGGGAAGGAGGGAGGAGACAAAACCCTCGTGTACTCTCCAACCAACGTCCAGAGATTGGCTGCGGGGGAACGGCGCACGCAAGGGAGAGAGAACAGCGGCCAACCACACACCTCACTTGCTACCACCAGGAGACTGACTTTCACCTCCGCTACTCACCCAGTTGCCAGCTGGTCATGGTGTGTGTAATTCCAGCCCAAAACCCGTCACTTCCAGTCTCAGAAATCGCCCAAAACGAGCCCAAAATGTTGCTGATGTTAGATGTAGACTATTTTTTTTTTAATTCTTCATTCTCACCTCAAAAAAAAAATAATTAAGGTAAGTTAGCCTACAAGTAAGTTTTATATTGTAATTAATTTCAATATATTCACTATCTCATTATATATATTCACTTTACTCTCTTGCGTTAGATATTTATAATGAATTTGGTTTCTACGAAGTTTTCTGTAACACGACTATATAAATAGAAACCAGAGCGGGAGGTGGAGGAGGAGGAGGAGGAGGAGGAGGAGGAAGAGGAAGAGGAGGTGAGGGGAGGGGGAGGCTGGGTGGAGGAAAAGTTTGACATCTCAAAATTTCATGCAAACTGGTGCATAGGGGTTCTTGGGCATTCTACTGCTACTACTACTACTACTACTACTACTACTACTACTACTACTACTACTACTACTACTACTACTACTACATGGAAATTGGCGGAGTTTAGGCAATAACACACACACACACACACACACACACACACACACACACACACACACACACACACACACACACACACACACACACACACACACACACACAAGTAATAGTTCATACTCTCCCGGTAAAAGTTCCCCAAGTAAAAGGGAATCGACAATAACAGGTTCTGGGGCTAAATAATGACATTACCTCGTCTCTGGAGGGTAAGAATAGAAGACTTTTTGAAGGTAGCATATCCTTAAGTAAAAGTTAAAGTTTAGTTCATGCAGGTAGTAACAGGTCACCTTGCAATACTACCTGGACAAGCGAGTATATAGGAAAAGGTCACCTGGCTTGACAAGTAACCTCTAACCACGCCATCTGTTGACAGGAAGACAAGATAATGCTTGACTAAAAAAAAATTGAAAGAAAGATAGGAGGAAAATGAGGAGAGATGTGATATTAATTAAGGAATATGATAAGAATATGAATTAATAAGGATGAACATGATAAAACATTGATAAAAGGAGATACTAATGATAAGTAGACGGAGAGAGAGGACGAAAACAAGGAAATCAACACAGATACAGATGACAGGAAGGAAAGCGTGCGAGATGCTGGAACGAACAAGGAAAAGGAAAAGAAAAAAGGAAAATAAAGGAAAATAGAACCAATCCGTAACTCTCCCGGGTTATCTAAGTGATATTTTTTGCCTTACTAACTTCAACACTTGACTGCCAATTAAAGAGAAGAGTAAGAAAGGAAAGAGTGTATTATATTGTGGTGTTAGATTGAGGCTCCCGACGCGCACCTCACCACAGCAATGTTTCAAGGGAATACGTGACCTTGAAATAATAATAAATAGACAGTATTATAGTATTTCCAAGGTGTAGCACTTTCCTTTGATTACTGTTTATATAGAGGAAGGGTTGAGTGGCTAACAATAGCATTCCGTTGGTAAGGAGTTTGAGTTACGGTCTTATAACATAACATAACGGATGAGGGAGCAACAGCGTGCGTGAAGCGTTTTAAAGTTCCGGCCACCGACCTTAAAGTGCTCTAACGGACTACACTCACTTCCTTATGTTCTTATACTTAGCACTATACTGTATAACCTTAACTATATAGTGTATGTGTATCTCGTAATGAGTATTGTATTAATAAGTTGAGTAGGAAGAGTATGTTTGTCTATAAGGTGTAATGAAGATAATGATGAAACATTGACTTTGAAAAACACCCTTAAATGCCTCCTCCTCCATCTGCTCCTCCTCCTCTTCCATCTGATCCTCCCTTCGTCACTCCCTCGCAGTCTGTCTACAAGTGTACACGTATTACCTCCGTATTACATCCTGGCAAGCTTAGGAAGGATGAAATAACATTAGTGATCCTACGAGGGATATATTATCGTTATAGACTGTGTGTGGTGCAAATATTGAACACGGAAAGGAAATATTGAAAAAAAATATATATCGATTACAGAAAAGGTGTATGTCAACTCGCCTGAAAAGTTTTGAATATGAATAAATAAATAAACAAATATATAAATATAAATACAGGAAACATTAAAAGAAATAAATCGATAACAGAGAAGGTGTCAAATCGCATTAAAATATTTTGATTATGAATATGTTTCGGTGCATTAATGGACACGTGTTGGTGACGAGGCTGCAAGACCTCTACTTTATACTTCTTATACTCCTCATAGTCACACAGACACTTGCCTCACAACCCCAAGGTGACCTAACCCCCTCTAAGGTCACACAAGAGGGGATCACGGAAGCTTCTGATCTGACAGTTAGCGAATGTTCGAAATCCCAAGATCAAATGAAAGGAATTTACCACATTTCCCCCAAGGTCAGCGCTAAGAAAGTTCAAGTCAAGGTCAATCAGGAAGGTCGCGCCAACAAGACTACAGACAACACCAAGAAAGGTCATCAAGTTCAAGAAAATAGAGAGTTTGTTAATGAAGATGCAAACACGCCTAAAATATCTTCATATAATAGTAATAAAAGTCCTAAGAAATCTGAAACTTCAACTGATATTCTAATGAAAGGAAGGGAAGGTGGTGATGGTGGTGATATTCTGCAGAAGGGAAGGGAAGGTGGTGATGGTGGTGGTTCATCTACAGGAGTGAGTGAGAGGTGGGCGGTGGGCGTGAAGCGAGTAGGTGTTGCGGTAAGGCAGGCGAGAAGCAATCTGGTGTCCTCCATAGGTAAGTAGTAGTAGTAGTAGTAGTAGTAGTAGTAGTAGTAGTAGTAGTAGTAGTAGTAGTAGTAGTAGTAGTAGTAGTAGTAG
Source organism: Metacarcinus magister (assembly GCA_029783475.1). NCBI lineage: Eukaryota > Metazoa > Arthropoda > Malacostraca > Decapoda > Cancridae > Metacarcinus > Metacarcinus magister. The sequence continues at coordinate 1,194,616 of JAPQNM010000023.1, forward strand.
TAGTAATTAAAGAAGAAAATAAACTAATACTAATAACAATAACCTTATGAATACTATATAGAGAGTAGCAGACAATAATTATTAACCTTACCTCTTCTCCGACTTCCTCCCGCAGAGAGACGCGGGAGTGAAGTTAGACGGAGCTTCTCCTCGAACAGCTTTACTTCCTTAGAATCTGCTTTGCTCTCTCTCGCGTTCCTCACCTTCGCTGTGTTCCTGGTCGACTTGGTGCAGGTGAGACTAATATCATATAATAAATGAATGCATCTTTCAAACATACAGTGAGCTAAGTTTAATACACAGATTGTTGACACCCCTCCCATCCCATCTAGCGCCAGTCTCTCGCTCTTCCCCCCCTCTCTCTCTCTCTCTCTCTCTCTCAGCTAAAGGGCAGCAAACTGAGATACAATGGTAGAGTTTTTACAGGTGGAAGCATATCGCGCAGGACACATTGAAGGCTATAAACACACATGCAAACACATACACACACATGCAAATACACATGAATACTTATAAAGAAAGAAACCGAGGTGGTAGGGAGGTAGCGGGCTGGAGGCGGGTGGAGACAGAGTGCTTGGTGGGTACAGGCGATCATTGCCAGTTGTCCCTCAGAAAGCTTGGCGACTCTGATGGCTATTTCTACGTATTTATTAATGGAATCACTGTACTGAGTATTGAGAGCATCCATTCACGTTATAAGGGACTGGTACTGCGACATCAGGGAG
>JAPQNM010000023.1:1200340-1227840 GCA_029783475.1 Metacarcinus magister
ACTACAAGAACAATATGAAGCGATAAAGCCTCAAGGGGTGACCCAACCAGCCTCTTCCTCTTTAACTTCTATAATGTGGGATGTGTTTGGTACCTTCTGGCCTTATTTACCTGTATGTATCCTGTTAATTATTGTTATTGCAAGTGTTGTGGTGCATTGCCAGCGGAGAAAGAAATCTAAGTCTCATTTGCTCGATGGTGATTTGGATTGTGAGGGTGTACCGAATGTTGAGGTTGTGATCTGATGTGTTAGGGTGTGATTTGATGTGTTGAGGTTGTGATCTGATGTGTTTAGGTATTAATTTGATGTGTGACTCCAGTGTGTGTGTGTGTGTGTGTGTCACGAAAGGATTGGAAATGAAATGTAATAGTTTTTATCACTCAGCACTTTTTTGCTTATTCATCAACCTGTCTTATCTTGTCTATGTATATTCATTTACCTGTAATGTATAATTGTGCAAACTTCGTGTTCCTGGGCAAGAATAAAGACATTTTTATTATATTAAAGATCGTTTTTAATCGTAACTTTGTATACATTTTGCTATGAATATAAATAATTATAAAAACATTATTTCATCTTTGCATTAATAAATATCTTCGTAAATAGCAACATATTTTTTTCAATACCACTAATGAATGACAAAATCAAATCAATATTAATCACCAAGGATGAATCTTAGATGCTAGGAGTATTCATAACATACACAGTTAAAACCATACCAGAAAATACTCACTAAAACCCATAACTATTTCTTCCTATGACTAAGAAATGATACAATAAATTGGGAGATAATAGCTTGCCTGTACACTACATAAGAATATAATGTCATAAATAGACGGTGGCAGGATCTACAACTACTGGTATGAGACACAGTTATGTTACCATTTCTACTTCACTTGCGGGAGGGAAGGAGTTTACCCAAGACTGACGGACAGGCTGAGTAACGAGATGTACAGTCATGTCTTGAAATGTTGATGTAGAGATGAGACTAAAGACCAAACTGTTGATGATATAATAGTAGTTGTAGTAATAGTAGTAGCAGTAGTTGTTGTTGTAGTAGTATCAACATATATTGAGTGATTCGATTATATTTATTGTAATACCTAGGTAGATGGACTCTCTCTCTCTCTCTCTCTCTCTCTCTCTCTCTCTCTCTCTCTCTCTCTCTCTGATTATGATTCAAGCCCACCATATCTCGCCTTCTTACATTAATAACAAACAAAACATTATAAGAACCTTTGAGACAAATCAGAAAACAATTATAATCATTTAAGAAACAATAATAAACAATGAAGTCAAGATATAATAGTTTGTGTTTTCATACTCGGACTTGGGTTGGAAGTCTAAACTTGGAATTGGGTATATTAAATGGAATATATAATATATATCCATGCGTTACTTACTTGTTATCATTCCAAAGTTTTTTTTCTTTTTCTTTTCATCTACATTTCGTATAGTATTAATTTGTAGTTTAATAATAGCAATAATCAAAACAATACTCATAGTCTCCTTGTGACTGCTAGCAGACGGACGGAGCTCTAAGCAAGGTGATATTATTTCTTCGTTTTAAACCTTCCCTGTTCCTTTCCATGTCATTTTGAGGGATGGAGAAGCAGTAACACATTATTCCTCACCATTAATAGCGGTTGGATATAAAGAAAACATTACCTATTAAGCGTAAATAACCTAATATAATAATGTGAACAAGTTCCAACTTGGCGGCCGTGAGTTGGCTGTTCGGTCACGTATATATTAAACCAAATTTGAGATTTTTATTATACACAGGAAAGCAATTATTTATACTTTAAAAAATCGTCTGAAACATTTAACTGTTTTTTACATAAACACTTGTTATATTTGATTCGTATTTATTGCATGAAAAATATTTATTTCTAAGGTCAATTATAAATCGAAAAATAGAATAAAGCAATAATAAGGAAATTAAACCAATATAAACCATAGAATAGGATATATAAAAATGATTCAAACTGAAAGTAAAGCCGAGAGAAACCATAACACAAAGAAAAACGGAAAAAACAACGAACAAATGAGTAAAAAACACACTTAATTATTGTTTACATCCAAGAGTGTTAATTATAGCGTGTTAGGTACAGTAAAAGTAGTGTTAGGACATGGTGACCTACAAGGATACAGATGAAGGTGAGTGTGGTGTGTTGTGAGTGTGTTTTGGTGGGCTGACAGGCTGACGAATCGGGAAAATTCGAAAAAAATACCGGTACACCAAAGGGCTTCTAATGCCTGTACCGGTAATACTGCCTCGAAAATACCAGTATTCCGAAGGGCTTCTAATGCCGGTAATAGCGGTATGTCGGTATACCGGATAGGTGCACATCCCTAGACACACACACACACATTCAGCTGACGCCAGGTAACGTAATCTGATTGTGTTTCCGATTAATAATTATAATACTTAGGAAACCAGTTGTGTTGCATATCACGTATATATATGTACTACGTGTGTGTGTTAGGAAACCAGTTGTGTTGCATATCACGTATATATATGTACTACGTGTGTGTGTTTGTGTGTGTGTGTGGCTGAGCGACACGTATATTACTGTCTGAGCTGGGAGACACTCACTGGCGTGTCGCTGTCACCTTCTCTGTACCTCACCTGGCCATACCCGTACAAACTGCCCTTCAACAATACACATCTGTGCAAACTGCACCCAAGAACATAATGTCTTCTTTAGAGGCTGCCCTGTTTACAAATTTGAATCAGAGGTTGCTGCCCTCCGCTTCAAACATGACCTAACACTCAAAGAAGGTAGACAAGAAGCCCGTCTCTGTGGCTTCCAACAGGTTTCTCTCTCTCAGTGCATATCCATTAACACCCCACAGACCACGACTAACACTGACTCTCCTCCTACTACTACATCCCATTAACATCCCACAGACCACGACTAACACCGACTCTCCTCTTACTACTACATCCCATTAACACCCCACAGACCAGGACTAACACTGACTCTCCTCTTACTACTACATCCCATTAACACCCCACAGACCACGACTAACACTGACTCTCCTCCTACTACTACATCCCGTTAACCCATTCACCGTGATAATGCAAAAAGTTTCTCGTAACGCCTGTGGTCTAATAATTTATGATTTTTCAATCTATACATTGAATAATATGCTTAGGATGGTAAATTTCTCCTTGTTTATCCGATTTGAACAGTGGCATCAACACATCGTATGTATATATGTGTGTAACAGACACAGACCACCACTAACACTGACTCTCCTCCTACTACTACATGCCATCCTTCTTCTTCCACTCACACCACTTCCTCTCCCACTCCTCTTGTTCCTTCAAGTATACACATTGCAGCTATTATATATATCTTTATTAAAGGAATGATTTGATTCTGACAAGTGTAGTACAACCAATCAGTTACCCATCTTTATATATATTGCATTTTTATCTAAAGTGTATAAGTTATGCATCCAATCACCCTTTACCTGTATAATCCAATTCATTTATTGACTTGTAACAGAGTACGACTGAGCAGAAAAGAAAAAAAACTACATCTCATTATATATTTAATTGTCATGAGTTAAACATACACACCATGACAATAGGACTTTTAATGAGTAACAGAGGAACAGTAATTAATCAATGTGAGGTACAGTACATAATGAGAAAATGATCAATTATACATAAAATATCTTCCCCTTTTTTCCAACATTTTCAAAGAACTTTTATAAAACATTCAACTCAAAAAAAAAGTACAGAAACACCATAGATAACATTAACTAAACTCACCTTAACAAAAAAACTACCTCATTATCATTATTTCCCATTTTAACCAGGAGGAAAAAAGTTCTTGGAAAATATCGTCCAGCGGGAAAAGATTGTGTAAATGTTGAACACTTCAGTCACAGCCAAAGATTTCTCTACTTCATAAGGGCGTGTACGACCGCCTTGGCATCGAGTTGGCGTAGGTCTGTGTAGGTCTGCCCTGTACCCACAAACACGATAGGCTGACCCGTAATGTAAGTCATGGAAATAGCCGCTCCAACCTACAAAAAGGAAGAAAAACAATATACAAGTCAAAAAGGTAAATTGCCTCAAATATTAATCAGTGTTATATATGATAAACGTAGACAAATGATAATATATTGTATAGAAGCACTCACCTTATCATCAATTGTATCAAACTTAGTGAGGACGATGCCATCAATGATTTGCGGGTTGTTGCTGGTAGAGTGGTTGGCCAAAGCACGGTTGAATTTCACCAACTGGTCCACTGCTTCATTACCTACCAATGCCTCACCCACGAAGAGTGTTAGGTCAGGTTCATTCACCAAGATGAGCTGTGGAAAGATTACACTGTCAATACATACGTCAACCTTTATTTAACATATACTAATCTAACAGTGTGTGTGTGTCTTGGGATGAATCTAAAAGGACTGGCGATCAACTAAAACAACAGTAGTAACTTAGCTAACCTAACTCCCTCACTGCCTTAGCATCTATAGTTTTACCCTTCACTACGCACATACAAGTTGTCAAAAGACGTCAAAAAATATAGTTTTCCACACGGATGCATTGATACTTGGAATGGACTGGATAGTGAGACAGTGGAAGCAAGGTGTGTGCATGACTTTAAAGCTAAAATTCATTGAGAAAGATATGGAGATAGGACCCCAAGAGTGTGAGCTCATTTCCCGTAAACTACAACTAAGTAAATGTAATAAACCTGCTCACCTTAGCCAATGCTCTCATGAGTGGCTCGTTGTCCTGCATGCGGCCGGCAGTATCAATCAGCACGACATCAAAACTATTCTTGCGGGAGAAGTCTACAGCGTGGCGGGCAATTTCTGCGGCATCCTTACCATAACCCTAGAGGAAGGACAAGGAATGAAAGAGAAGGTTTAATGGCTGTTAATAAAGATAATAGTTGATGGGATAAGAATATTTTTGGTATAAATATAACTAATACAGACAGTCTTCCTGCTAAAAATAACATTACTCTCTCACTTTCTCTTTTTTTTGGCTTGATTTAGGAACATATAAATATTGAAAATGTGTTTATAGGTGTGTAGGTCTGTATATATGTATTTTTATTTTTTTATTTCTCTCTCATTACCTGTTCAAAGAGCTCCACCATAACCTGACCATTGTGTCTTTCAGGTGGGTGGAGTGCGTTGAGGTGGTGCATGTGTGTGCGCAGCTGTTCAACTGCACCTGCGCGGAAGGTGTCGCACGCAGCAATCAGCACACGGAAGTCATTCTCCACAAGCCAGAATGTTATCTAAACGGGGGAAAATAAATAAATAAATAAAAGATTTGAGTTAGATGGCATCGGATAATAATAATAATAATGATAATAATAATAATAATAATAATAATAATAATAATAATAACAATAATAACAACAACAATAACAATAATAATACTTTAATGCATGTTACCAATTATTTTAAGTGTGAATTAAACATATATAAAAAATAAATAAATAAAAAAATAAAATAAAATAAAATTATAATTACCTTAGCTAAGTTAGTGGACTTTCCAACACCATTGACACCACAGAAGGCCATGGTATACGGGTGACCTGTCTTCTTGACCTCCACCACGTCACGCAGGATGTCAAGGCGACGTTTAGGGGTCAAGAGCTGCACTAAAGATTCGGTGAGGGTGTTCCGCACTGTGGTGGTGACGCCTTCAAACGTTCCCAACACCTAGAGAACAATTGAACATAAGAACATAAGAATGGACTGAAGGAAGAGTGATAATGGCAAAGAATGTACATCAACTGAAGGAAAAACTAGACAACTATAGATACAAAGACAGGACCACACGAGTATACTACAACTAGGTAAATACAATGATATATACACACTTTCCCTTCCAACTTCTTCCCAACAGACTGGCAGAGTTTCCCGGCAATTTCCGAGGCCACGTTCTTCCCAATGAGGTGGTCCTTCAGCTTCTCAAGGACTGGATCAAGGTCGGCCTCGGAGAGAGTCTTCCCTCCCACAAGTCCTCGGAACATGGAGAAAACACCACCTACGGAAAATATTACCTAGAGTCTATAGGAAAAGAAGGTAAATAATCAGGTTTTTACATATTATAAATGCCGTAAAGATTTAAAATGTAATAAGGGATTTTTTATGATATTCCATCCATCTATCTATTTACATACTAGGTCAATAATTCCTTGGAGCGAGGTAGCCGAGACAAGGTCAACACACACACTCACACACACACATACACACACACACCCACCCTGGGATGATGATTTCTTGTCCTTTGCTTCCTTCTCGCTGGGGATATCCATTCCACGAAGGTTTCCAGACAGTGTCCCAATCTGTGCAACGATAAAATATTATAATACACAAGAACATAAGATAATAATTAGGCTGCAAAAGGTACAGTTGACCTACACAAGGCAGCTCCTGTGCACCTAACCTAACACTTACCTAATGTACACACGAGAAATGTATACATGAGAAAAACATTGCAAAGAATTCAATAACAATACAAAAGGAATGAGATACGGGATTTTAATTCAAGAAAATCCCGCAATACAAAGGAAATTAATAAGATGCGAGATTTTAATTGAATTGATATAGAGAGAGAGATCAAAGTTAACCCATACTTGCGACTGGTCAGGTAGGAAGTCTGGTCGTAAGGAAGACTGTGTAGCATTTCCACTGCCACTCTTGGAAGAATAATCAAGACTTTTGGAATCTTGGCCACACAAATCCCAAACAGTTGCCTCCTTGCCCTAAAAAATAATAACAAATAATAATAGAAATAATAGTTGTAGTATATATTCCTTAAGCAAACGTACTATACATAGATATAAGTTAGACGCCAATGTGTTATGGAATAGATTAATGTATTTTCTTGAGTCTAATGCATTTTGTTGAAGTTATTTTCTTATACTAACTTATATTATATTCTTTATGTCTCATTTTAACTAATTTTCACGTTTTCTTTCTCATTTTAAACATTTTTCTCTTATTTCAACCATTTTTTTGTCTCATTTTAACCAATTTTTATTCTTTTACTCATTTTAACTTTTTTTCTTCTCATTTGAATCAATTTTCACATTTTTTCCCTCATTTTAAACATTTTATTTCTCATTTTAACCAATTTTCACATTTTTTTCAACATTTTAACCAATTTTTATATTATTTCATCATTTTAACCAATTTTCAGAACAGCTCCAATCCTTACCTTCTTCCCTTTAGCCTTGGGACTCTTTGCCTTCTCAATCTTGGGTGTTTTAGCGCCGCCTCCACGCTTATTAAACAACTTCTCACGGTTCCTCCTCATCGTCTCTTCATCAAACTCACTCTCATTCTTCTCCTTTGCCTCTATGTTGAGCTGTCAAAAAAATAGAAGAGTTAAGTAATTATGTCAAGTATTATTATTATTATCCATATTTTAATTAAATCATTATTATAAACGTTGAAGTCAATTTCACTTACTTCCACGTCTCCTCCATTCATTATCACATTGTTATCCTCTTCTTCTTCCTCTTCCTCCTCCTCCTCCTCTTCTGCTTCTAATTCCTCTACCCTTGTCTCTTTGCCTGCAACACCACCACAAAATTAATATACATTCTTTTTTTTATATTCTTTTATAATTATATATTTTTTAGTATTAGTGAAGTATTAGTGAAGATGGTTATGATATTAATTATTCTACATCTTATCCATTAAATTAAATCAAACAAAAACATGGATACATATTATAGATCATTTGTATTTTAATATTTTTCATAGAACACAAAAAAACAAAGAAATCACTTACTATTAGAAGAGAGAGAGAGAGAGAGAGAGAGAGAGAGAGAGAGAGAGAGAGAGAGAGAGAGAGAGAGAGAGAGAGAGAGAGAGAGAGAAACTGCAAGCAACAAGGGAAAGAGTACATACAAAAATTTACTCATCTGCATAAAACCATAAAAATAAAGCATAATGTTTATATAATAAGTACAACAGTTATGTACTCACTATTGTTATTAAATTCAATGTCCCTCCTCTTTGTTTTGCCTGAAATATAGAAGCCCGTTAGCACCAAATGTTACCACCACCGCAACCAGCATTAGCGAGCAAGTAAACCGCAGACAAGATTAAAAATAGATAGAAATAGAGACTTAACAAGCATCACTGATTTAGAGGATTACCAAAACCATATTACCATTACCCATTATTACCATTAACCATATTACCATTAACCATTATTAACATTAACCATTATTACCATTACCACCACACCACCATTGTTACTAGATTCTATAAGGAGGAATTATCATATTGTTTTGTTAATAAGGCAAGATTTAAGGGAGATATACAATAAATAGTCTGTCCGTGTTAACTGTTATAGTGTTAATAAAAAAATGAAGAATCCGTAAATATAACATTCCGAACCAAAACTCCCTTAGATAAAATCATAATATATACACACACAAAAAACACACTTATCAACCCTACACACAAGGCACATTAATTCCCACACCTTCCTTCTTGGCTGCCTTTTTAGCCGCTGCTGCTGCCTGCTGCTGCCGCTGCTGCTCGCTGCTACCACCTCGGACAATCATTGAGCTGACCGTCTTAGTGGATTTTGCCGATTGTTGAAAAGTTCGCGGCTTCTTCATTTCCGCCTTCACCAGTAGTGCTTCAGTCTCGGCAGCGTGTAGGATCCGTCCGTAGTCTTCTCGAAAGCCTCCACTCTGCAATGTGGAAGAAGTGGAAGATGGTCAAAGCAGTTAAAGTAACTGTGGAATAGATATTAATTAAACTAGTATCATTATATATATATTTAACACATCTAACTTGATTAACCATGAAATAAAGCGGACCAACAATACCATAAATAAATAAAAAATGTTATATTCTACGTCAAACTACACTTCACAACTATAAAAATAAAAATATATATATACGTACAGCAATAATCTTATAATACAGTCCTTCCTTCAGCTCAAATCTGTATCTTTCTCGAAACTCTCGCTGCACGTCTGAGAGGAACTTGTCAACGTAGGAGAGCTGTAGTATGTTCTGGTACACCGCCACAAACAGCAAGTCAAACTCATTGTCTAACTGCTGTTTCAACGCCAAGTTACCATGCGTATACATGTCCATTCCGCCCCGCTCCTGTATGCAAAGAAAGGTATTAGTGTATGTGTTAGGTTAGGTTAGGTTAGCATTGAAAATAATAATAACATTAATAATAATAATAATGATAATAATAATAATGATAATAATTGTAATAATAATAATAATAATAATCAAGTTAGGTAGGTTACGTTATCTTGTCTTGTCTTGTCGTAGTTTTAGGTGTTACCACCATGGCCAGCCTGGGGGCCCACCGCTGCCACACCTCTGCCCGAACCTCACGTTAGCATTAGTTTAGGTTAGCATTAATTTATAGGTTAATACAATGATACATCTACAACAAATAATTACAGATAAAATTATATCATTCTCAAGGTTATTTCGATGTAAATAAACCTACAGGGAGATAAAAAAAAACCTTCTAACACTTAAATAGTTCAATCATATCACCCCTTACTCTACGCCTCTCTAGTGAGTGTAAGGGGGATGTAGGAAAAGTTCTTAGGCCTCCGGACCTTTTGTAGCTTTCTTATGTTCTTATCTAAAAGCTTCAGTCTATTTTCATAGCTAAAATTACGAATCCCTTCCATCATTTTGGTCATCCTTCTCTGTACTGACTCTAGCAATCCTATATCCATTCTATATCATTCTCAAGGCTATTTCTATGTGAATAAACCTACAGGGAAATATAAAATAGACCTATTTTTCACCCCATTCCCTATATACTTTTAATCAAGGTATCATAAAGATTACTGTGAAAGACTGGAAATAATATTAGACTCGAAATAATTACCAATACAATATAATATGTTACAACAACAACTAAATCACTAAATACAACAAATAACCAATAAACATCACCACAAAACTTAAATACAACACATCTACAATATTAAAATAACGTAAATATGTTTCCCTTCACCATCATCATCATCAATTTATTTTCCATACCTGCAGCACGACGTTCTTAATAAGTGCATTAATAGCGTCTATGGAGGTTTTAAGATGCTGTGCCACATCCTGGAAGTACCACAGCACCAGGCCGCCCTTGGTGATCACCGCAAAGAAGTCCAACATGGTTAATAATGTTTATTGGACTTCTTGTTGTTATTTTGCGTCTCAGCTGTTAGTCTTGATCTCGGTCTTAGTCTGGATCCCAGTTTTAGTCTAATGCGTATTAACCGTCGACTATCTGATGACGTATTTAATTAGGATTATTATTATTAAGAACATAATTAAGGCTCATGTTAGTTTCTGTTACTTCCTTATTACCTACATCCACCTTGCATCCACCTCTCATCTACCATTCATCCACCTCGCATCCACCTCTCATTATTAAGAACATAAGAATATAATTAAGCTATAAAGGCTCTATATAGGTGTACGTGTTAGTTTATGTTACTCCCTTATTACCTACGTCCACCTCTTATCCACCTTCCATCCACCTCTTATCCACCTTTCATCTACCTCTCATCCACCTCGCATCCACCTCACATCCACCTCGCATCCACCTCGCATCCACCTTTCATCTACCTTTCATCTAACTTTCATCCACCTCGCATTCACCTTTCATCCACCTTTCATTCACTTTTCATCTACACAAGAACATAAGAATATAAGGAAGCTACAAAAGGCCCTGTTAATCCTATTCCTCCTTATTACCTACACCCACCTCTCATCCCCATCCATGAAGTCGCCAAGTCTCTTCTTAAAACTCCCTATTGTCTGTGCACTAACTACCTGCTGACTGAGTCTGTTCCAATCACCTACCTCCCTATTTGTAAACCAATTTCTGCCTATTTCTTTATTAGATCTACATTTTTCTAGTTTGAATCCGTTATTTCTTGTTATATCCTGACTATACTGATCGTAAGAACTTTTCCTACATCCCCCTTATCAAAACCCTATCATCCACCTTTCATCCACCTTTCATCCACCTCTTATCCACCTTTCATCTACCTTTCTTCTACCTTTCATCTACCTTTCATCTACTAATTAAGAAAGTATATAAACGAGACATATATGGTACGTAGATATGGAATGCAAAAAATAAGAAGAAATCAGTAATAGTAAAGAGGAAAGAAATGAATGAATGTAATAATAATCTCAAATTGTACACTTACATTTTGTTCTTTAATAAAAAAAAGTACATAGATAGATAGTTGTAAGATTACATAATAGCAGTAATAGTAGTAATATTAATAGCAATGATATTAGTAGCAAAATCTATCCTTCCATGAAACCAAAATTCATATCGATAACTGATCTATTTCCAACTGTACTTAATAACCATATAATCCAATAGTATATATATATGATGAGTATACATTGCGCATGCGTAAGAGGTGGAGGAGGAGGAGGAGGAGAGAGGAGGAGGAGGAAGGGGGGAGAGAGGAGGAGGAGGAGAAGGAGGAGCCGAGCGCCATTCCCTCACTCATCTCCTGGACCTTCCCCGGCTCACACACCTCCTCCTCACAGGTCTGTATTTAACACCATCTATCTCCATTCTCCCTTATTATTACCCCCTCACAACCTATAGACTAATACCCATATCATTACTGCATACATAGAGCACTTTAAAACTCTTGTAACTATATGAAATATGGAGGAATTACGGAATTAGTGAACTTATATCGACCCGGCTACCGGCTACACTGGGTCTTAAAATGGCTGACTCGACTTGGTAACCGGTTAATGTATATTTTTTCCAGATAACACCACCAACCAGACAATATGTATGCTGCCAGGCTCGCCCTTCCCGTCGCCAGGACTATTGCTGTAAGTATAGGGTGTGGTGACTTACCTGACTTAGCGTAGGAGTGACTAACCGGCTTAGTAAATATGTTGAGTCTAGCGCGTGATCTCCCAGGCTAGAGGGAAGCGACTGGCCAGCATAGGAATCAGCTGTTTTGGGTTATTTTGGTTATATTTAATGATTATTAGTGGTTATATTAATGTTTTTAGTGATGTTCCTTCATACTTATAACTTTAAAAGGTTATATGATTGTTAGGTGATTTGATTTAATGTTTTTCTGCTTTCGTTATTGCTATTAGGGTATTTAATTATATTTAATGCCGTGTAGTGGTTTTATAATTCTATTTAATGCCGTGTAGTGGTTTTATAATTCTATTTAATGATGTTCTTCAATACTTTTAACGTTAAATAGGTTATAATGCTATTTACAACTGGTTTAAATGTTATATACTTATATTTAACGTTATTCTACCATACGTACAACAATTTTTACTTCACAATAATGCCATCGAGAATTAAGTTATATTTTGCTATTACCTGATGAATTCTGACAAGGTTTTAATCGCTAAATTTCCTTTGCAAATCTATATATAGACGTAAACTTTATAGTTATATACTACTTTATTTAGTTCGGTCATCTCTATAATTGTTTTAAAAAGGTTATAATCTCTCATTACTTCCCTTAATACCTTTTCTAAGTAATCAATTGAAGGTAACATGAGCAGAAAAGAAAAAAAAATAATATAGAATTACTCCTGAAACTATTCAATGTTTTTATTTAAAGTAAATATGGATAAATTCAAGTTGCAATAACCAATAGGTAATGCAATGTTAGATAGGATGTAATATATCTATAATACTTAATGTTATGGTAATTTTTATAGTAGTAAAGCCGGTTACTACACTAAAAACCGGTAGGTCTATTTATATCATTATCTAGCTATTATTTGGTTATTCTCCTGTAGTTGGATGTAATTGCTGGAACTATTTTTGTTTCATAAGCATCTTCACTACATTTATTTATTGTTAGGAGAGTAATTTAACTCTTAGCATCTATGAGTTATAAGGGAAATTACAAGTATATTATAGTAACCTAACTTAATGCTGCAGAATTCTTATTTATATATACTACCGTAGATGAAGGGAAATCTATGGTTATTATTATTAAAACTGTTTCCTAACTTAAAGTATATACTCCTTATAATACAATAGAGATTATACAGAAAATTGATCAATGCCTAGAGAGAGGGATAGAGAGAGAAAAACCATATTATAATTTCTTTGATATTATTCTAGTTCATTATTAAGTTTTAAGTAAGGTTAGGTTGCACCATACATTCATTTATTGACCTATATCTAACCTTGACATGTTTTTAAGGCAAACCATAATTGAATTCCTAAAAAAAAAAGTAAATTTACAACCTAACCTTACCTAAACTAATTTACTAATCTGTGTATTATTTTAGTACTACACAGATTACATAGAGTACTGTGCTAAAATTATAGATCTCTGTTAATCTGCATGACAACTAACCTAACTAACTAATGTGTGTATTATTTTAGTACTGGCACAGGTTACATAGAGTACTGGAGTAATATTATTGATCTCAACTCATGACTAACTAATGTGTGTATTATTTTAGTACTGCACTGAATATCTATGAAGGTTTGAGTATGTGGTTATTTTTTTTACAAAACTCACTGTAATTCTAAATAACACGACCACATAATTTAGATATGAATATTCTCCTCTGGTTTATTATGGTTTAAATAATCAAACCTAACTTTTTTTTTTTTTTTTTTTATATACCTTGTCTAACCTAACCTATCAATGCATACATTACAATATGCTATGCTAGGTTAGGTTAAGTTACAAAAGGTTATTTCATTAATCTTAAACAGTGAAACCTTTTGTCTCTTATTATCTTGAAATAATGTGGGTTTCGTAAATTTATCCAAACTCACAAACCTTCATATACGTGTTCTTTCCTACAAGGGGTGTGATTAGCTCAGTGGTTCAGTGTTCGTCTTATTTCCTAAAGGTTGCAGGTTCGATCCTGGCTCATGACTGCTACTTAGTGAGAGGAACAGCACTCGTTAACCCTAGCAGAAGCATATGATGTATAGCTACCTAATTAAGAGGATGATTATTATTATTATCATCATCTATGAAAAGACAGGTGGAGAATGGGAGGTGAACCTTATACTATACGTGTTGTCTTCGCTACATCCTATAGCTTGGTATAATAGCTTGGTATTTTAATAGATTAACACAGGTATGGATCTTACCTGTAATTAGTATTCAAAGCTTGTCCAGGTGTTGACAAGATCCAAGGAAGGTAATAAGGAAGGAAGATAGAAGTAAGGAGAGTTAAAGATGTTGATGAGAACTGAGGTAGTAAGGAAGGAGATATAAGGAATACATGAGAAGATGAAGATATTGACGAGTAATGAGTGTTAATTAATCCTCTATACAGGTGAGGAGCCAGGCCCTCATCCGCCCTGTGGCAGTGACTTCCACTCGCGCCCTCCAGACCACCTCCTCCTCCAGGGACATTGACTCCGCTGCCAAGTTCATCGGCGCCGGAGCAGCTACTGTTGGTGTGGCCGGGTCAGGGGCAGGGATTGGGTCTGTGTTTGGGTCCCTGATTATTGGGTATGCACGCAACCCATCCCTGAAACAGCAGCTCTTCTCTTATGCCATCTTAGGGTTTGCTCTGTCTGAGGCCATGGGCTTGTTCTGTCTTATGATGGCTTTCCTCCTCCTGTTTGCTTTCTAAATGTCTGATTGTTATGTTGGCCGCGAGCTGTCTTTACCATCACTGACAGCTGTCCTGTCTCCCTAACGCACCCTTGCACACCCTCTGGGCTGAGAACATCTAAATTATATAAGGGTGTTAGGGTGTGTTAGGGAGGCTGGACCCCATAGATCCAGGAAGCTTTGAATGTATATATAAGGGAGTAAAATCTATATAAGTTGTTCAAGCAATGCCAATACACTTCCTTTTTTGGTGGTATTGCAAGTGGAAAGACCTGTGTACAATTCCAGTGTATAGAGAAAAGTTTATAAATAAATAAATTTAAAACTGTGTTGTCTTTTATTGTTTTATTTACAATGTGTGTGTGTGTGTGTGTGTTTCTGAAATAATACTACACCTTGGTTTTGAGTTTATTGAATTAAATTATTGAGTGTTGAGGTGGACTTTGGGTGGAACATTGTAGATTAGTAAATAGTGGAGTATGGTTTTGTAGTGTAAGTTATGGAGTAGTGGGAGTGGAATATGGTGTTTTAGATTAGCAATTTTTGTTGTAGGCCTAGAAAATAAAAAAAATTTTACCTAGTACTGTTAGGGTTAAATTAGTCCTTATATACCGTAATAAAGACAGTTTTCCGAGGTATTATTTGTAATATTAGGTTACAGGGAAGCTCCAATGTCAATCTTGCAAGTGAATACCCGTTGCAGTTGCTGCTATTCTTGTATCTCAGTTGACGAGTATTCCAGTCTAGAGACAATGAGTTTACCACAGTGACAGGAGGTTATTTGGGCTGGGGGTCATGAAGGTCCGGAGGATGTCGCCAGGTAATAATTTACGATATGTGGAAATAATACCATATAAGATGAATAAATTAATAATTATTGACAACTACAAATGGTCACTTATTATTCATCTCTTCTCTAAGCATCCCGTGAAGGTTGTGGATTGGTAAGTAGTGGTAGTGGAGTATGGTTATATCCTGTAAGTAGTGGTAGTGGAGTAGTCGGTAAGGGTGGATGATAAATACATAACAAATAGTCTTAATTTCTAACTCCTTTTAAAAGATTCATGGATAAATTAGTGCACTTT
The DNA here is from genome assembly GCA_029783475.1 of Metacarcinus magister. Classification (NCBI taxonomy): domain Eukaryota; kingdom Metazoa; phylum Arthropoda; class Malacostraca; order Decapoda; family Cancridae; genus Metacarcinus; species Metacarcinus magister. The sequence goes on from JAPQNM010000023.1 coordinate 1,216,035, forward strand.
ACTTTTTTATTATTTATTCATAACCCAATTTAACTTACGACAGATTACACTTCATACTATGTGTTATAAAAATACTATTGGATACTTTTTATATTATACAATGAGGTTTGGCAATTAAATTATGTACAACTGATAGAATACAGCACCAAATATGCATCACATACCATTATATAAACACCCAATATAATGGAATATGATAGATGGGGAAAAAAACCCTGCATATTACATCTACATTTGACGTTGAAAATAGATTGCATTGTTTTACTCCCCAAAATTACGCTGGAAATCAATGAACCGTTTATTATTATTATTGATTTGTTTTACCTAGTACTGTTAGGGTTAATTAAGTCTATATATACTGTAATAAAGACAGTTTTCCGAGGTATTAGTTGTGATACTAGGTTACAGAATATCCAGTCAGCTAACTTTTTACCATATTAAAATAAATACAAAACAATTTCTTTACCCACACACAGGAAGACAATGATTATTATTTCTACTCTTAACTATATAGAAATTAATCTACTTTATCTTCAAAACTATCTAGTATTATCAACAGTCTTATCGAACCTACTAAATGGTTTTATATATATCTATAAGTATATTTAAACTGTTCTTTTCTTCTTATTTTACATCATATACCTTTGAGGTCGGTAGACATTGATGGAGGCATTTTTTTTTATCGTATGCCTCCGCCCATTAGTGGCTCAGGTATTGATATTTTTATAGTGACGCCTCAAATTGCTTACGTATATAAGTACACGTATTATAACCTAAAGTCTTGAGTGCATTCCCCCGGCTGCTACAAATGATTCCCCGGTGATGTAAGAAGCATCGTCACTACAAAGGAATGCTACTAGACCAGCCATCTCCTTAGGCTCGGCAATTCTGTAAATAGATTCCAAATAATTACACAAAGCTGGGAACAATGATTTCTTGTGCTCGTTAAATCTTTACGTGATGAACTAATTACTGGATGTATGGGATAGGCGGTATTAAGTTGTTATTGAACTAGTTTAGGGATGTGATATGTATGTCATGCAAAGGAGGGAATGTAGGGATAGGCATAAATGGAGACTTTCAAATTAAGTAATAGAAAATTATAAGTAAATATGAGGAAAAAGGGAAGAAAGAATGAGAGGATTAGAAAGTTAAGGAATGTAAGAACAGGAATAGAGACTAAAATTAAGTAATGGAAAATTTATAAACTTTTTAATTAATATGAAATGTAGACTCACCTTCCCATAGGTATCATCTCCTTTGTTTTATCATACATCATCGGATTATCTACCAGCTGAAAAAAAAAAAAAATTAGCACTCAAAATATTGGTGTGTAGATAAAACTAATAATGTAATATAATATAATAAAAAGATATATGTAATTATATTCGTAAAAACCGAACCCAACTTACAGCGCTTGAAAATTTGGTCCTGACAACACCTGGAGCAACACAATTCACTCTTATGTTATCTGATGCAACTTCCTGAGCAATAGTTTTCCCGAGACCCAACAATGCCGTCTTGCTAACACTATACGCTCCCAGCACCTGTAAATAAAGCCAAAATTACATACATAGAAATAAAATAGAATAGATTAATGGCTATTTGTCTTTTTTAATATTCTTTATTTATTTATTTATTTTCTTTACCTGCATAGAAACAAAAATACACAAGTAAAAAATAAAATGGAAGATTAATAACTTGTGTATGGCAGTAAGGAAAACAAATCTTGCTTTTTCTCTTTACTTAACAAAATACCAAATCGAACACTATTCTGAGCATTGATTGCAACTCCCCCATGGGCCGTTATGCCATCCATGCCGAGAATTACCATAAAACCAAGGGGCTTCGTGGTTGTTACACAAATACAAATGTCAGTGGAAGCCCCGCCGCTAAGCTGGAGGTGTACGACACCTGTTCCCTCGCACCAAAAGTACATCAATCAAAATTAGAAATAAAATAGATTATTGACTATATCCATCCATTATTATTTATGTATTTATTTATTTACCTGTAATGGTTGATATCCGGCAATTGACGAGACGTAGACTATAGCTCCTCCCTTGCGCTGCTCCATGTGAGGCACTGCTAACTGGGTGAGTTGTAACGCATTCTTAACGTTAACCTCAAAGATCTTGTCCCACGCATTCTCGGGACACTGGGAAAGGAACGGATAATATTAATATCTTTCTGTCGGACTAGAGATTACGTATATATCTTTCTATCTTGTAGGAAAATCATAGATACTGTTTATTTAGTATTAATATCTATCTTTATCATAAATACTGTTTATTTAGTATTAATATCTATCTTTATCATAAATACTGTTTATTTAGTATTAATATCTTTGTATGGGATTAAAGACTATGTATATATATCTTTCCATCTTGTAGAAAAATTATAGGTACTGTTTATTTAGTATTAATATCTTTATGTATATATATCTTTCTATCTTGTAGGAAAATCATAGGTACTGTATTTAGCCTTGATGGCGGAAAAGTATGGATCGTATAAACATCATTATATTTTCTTTTGTTACTATTTATGTAATATTAATCGTAAAACATCTTATATTTTCTTTTGGTTGATATTGTTTAGGTGTACGTAACTTACATCTAAAGCTCTTCCCACTACTGGATTGACGGCAGCATTGGAGACGAGAATATCAAGGCCTCCGAACTTTTCAACAGTCTGTCAAGTAGAAACAATTAAATAACCTCTCAATAATACGCGTTCCTGCTAATTATACATACATTAAATAAGTATATATATATCCAATCATTATTCATTTTACAAGATTACCCAAAGGAAATATATAGCAATCAGTACAGATGATATGTTATTAAATATGTTTTTTATTATTGTTATTATTTTTTAATATTATTATTATTAGGATTGACATTAATATCAGTATTATTATCATTATTATTTATTTCTCCCTATACTCACTTTATCTCTTTGTATTTCCTATGTGCTTTACGGTGAAATAAAATCATTATTATTATTACTATAACAGAAACTTATACGTATAATATCAAAAACCATACGAAGAAAGGAAATAAAACCTAACCTTATCGATGAGAGTTTGCCGATCCTCGCTCTTTGAGACATGACACGGTATACCTAGTACAGTGCATCCCTTCTCTTTTAGGTCTTCTACAGCGCGCTCTACATTGGCCGGCTTCCTGCTGCTAACTACCACTCGCGCGCCTTCCTCCCCCAGGCGACGTGCGATGGCTAGCCCTATGCTGAAAGAAAGAGAAGAGTTAAAGAAATTATTAGGTGGTTATATTTTAGTTTGATTTCTTTCTTGATAGTAAGGTTTAGAAGTATTGTTTGCATGCACAGAAGGGGATGAAAGGTCAGGTTGGATTTGGTTAGATTTTGCTGAAGAAAAATGAAGAGTGTAGTTAAAGAAGTTATTAAGTAATGTTATATTTTAGTTTGATTTCTTTTATTATGATATGGTTTTAGAAGTATTGTATGCATGCACAGATAGTGATTCAAGGTGCAAGAATCACTAACATAACCTAACAATGACTTATTGACGAACGCGCAAAGCACTGACGGTCACAAAACCTGGCGTGTGACTAAGAAAAAATGGCATCTGCACCTCGCCCAACTCCCGATTTTTGGTCATAGAAAACAGTTGATATCTTCTAAATCAACATAACATAACAAAACCTAAATCAACCCAACCTTAACCTACATTGGCAAGTAACAGAACCTTGTTAAAACCAAACAAAACTTTACCTTATTCCCGAAGAGGTCTCAGAGAAAACATTGTATATCATCTTAACCTACCCATCTGTCGAGGCAGTAACTATGGCTACCTTCCCTGCCAGCCTTCCTCCGTGCGTGGCTGATGTAGTCATAGCCTTTAGTAATAGTAGTAATGGCTGTAAGACGTCTCAACATGCTGATATAACTCATAGTGATTAGTGATGCTGTACTTTTACGTCTGGCAGCGTTGTCTTATCAGCTGACTAATTCAACAAATAGTACTGTAGTCCTATTACCTTATCTTTCTAGTATATAATATAAACATCCTATAATGTTAAATGTCTATAATAAAGATTTAATTCATATATGTAATTAATATTTAAGTTCATTTGTTCGTATTGGTAAATAATGGATTTTTTGTTGTTATTAAAGTCCCCTTGTCTCTTTAAGCCTAACACGTGTTTCTGTTGACGTAAAATTTAAATGCCCCAAATGGCTTCAGTAGTACTTGAGACTTTATAAGGGAAGGTAGTCGCTGTCCTGTCTCTCCTCCTTCTAGTACAGTACGTATAGAGTTTATATTGGTATATCTTTTAATATTACACAAACACACATATATATGCTTAGGTAAAGAAATATAAAGAACATAAGAATTGAGAACACTGCAAGAGGCCAGTTGATGACCTACACAAGGCAGTTCCTTGCCCCCTACCCTTGGAATAATCCAATATTTATCCATCCCACCTGTCATCCCTATCCATAATCTGATCCAACCATCTTTTAGAGCTACCTATTGACTCAGCACTAACTACGTGTCTCCCCAGCCTATTCCAATCGTTCACCACTCTGTTAGTGAACCAATATCTACCTAGGTCTGTCCTGAATCTAAGTTTTTCTAGCTTGTACCCATTTCCACGTGTCCTATACTGACTACTAATTTCTAAAACCTGATCAATGTTTCCTTAATTCCTTTTACCTATTTGAAAACCTCAATCATATCCCCTCTTATCCTCCTTCTCTCTAGGGAGTGGAGTGGAGATTTTTTATAGAAAGAAGAATAGGAAAATAGTAGAGATTGATTGTGAGTTCCAAAGTTGAGGAGAGAGAGAGAGAGAGAGAGAGAGAGAGAGAGAGAGAGAGAGAGAGAGAGAGAGAGAGAGAGAGAGAGAGAGAGAGAGAGAGAGAGATGGAAAGGAAGAAAATAAAGTATCTTCATTTGATATAAAGACAAAAATATAATTGATATTAAACGATTTTTTTTTCTCTCTCTCTCTTTCCTTCTCTTCCCCTATTCCTTCCTTCCTTCCTCCCTTTCTTCTCTCCTCCCTCCCACACCCTACACAGAGCCGTGTTGTCAATCAGGAAGAGGAGGCAGGAGGAAGGATGCGTTGGTGTTAGAATGTAATGTATATGTTAATAGTTACGATAATAATGATAATGAAAAAAAATAATGATAATGAAAAAAATAATGAAACTAGTGAATTATGTACTAATAGACATTTATACACTATCATCATTTACTTGTTTTTAAAGATAATTGATATATATATATTCTATAATCTATAAGGGAAACAAATAAATAATAAACGTTAATGATACGTATTAAAAGAACATATAACATTTTTTTTTTATTAATTATCTTTATTTTTTTATTTACAGATTCTTTCATAATCAACGTTAATGGTGGTTAATTATGAATCAGTTAGATGACCTTCTTACCCACTTAGGGACAGGAAAATGGTCTGTTCTACACTTTATTGCTATGGCCTACAGTAAGTGTCTGTATGTCTGTATGTGTGTGTGTGTGTGTGTGTGTGTGTGTGTGTGTGTGTGTGTGTGTGTGTGTGTGTGTCTGCGTGCGTATGGTACTTCTTGTTTAATCTCAATTGGGGCAGTAATTTAACCTCATCTCTCTCTCTCTCTCTCTCTCTCTCTCTCTCTCTCTCTCTCTCTCTCTCTCTCTCTCTCTCTCTCTCTCTCTCTCTCTTTCAGGTTCGTTCTTCCTGGCTCCGTTAACCCTTGGTGGAGCGTTCCTGGCCCCTCGTCTTGATTTCTCCTGCCTTGTGCCTGCCAGTTCGAATCCTGCGGACCCTACCAACATGTCTCTCTCTTCCTCCTCCTCTTCCTCCTCCTTCTCCTCCTCCCTCTCGCCCACCTCCCCTTCCTTCATCTCAGAGTAAGTGGGTTAAGTATCTAAGGCGTTTTTTTTAATTAGAGATTATTGGTTATACGTGAAATATAGGAATTTTTGTTTGTTTTTATAGTAAATAAGGGTTTAATAATTTTTTGGGGTGAGAGAGAGAGAGAGAGAGAGAGAGAGAGAGAGAGAGAGAGAGAGAGAGAGAGAGAGAGAGAGAGAGAGAGAGAGAGGAAATAGCCAATTGTATTTTCATTCTTCCCTCATTCCTACTGATCCATGACACACACACACACACACACACACACACACACACACACACACAGAGAAGCGTATCATTTTTCTTCTTTTATCATTTGCTTTCGCTGACTCCAACCTCAATATTAATGGGATTCTGTGTGACCTTGAACGAAAGGTAATGAGAATGAACGACTCTGGGAGGGAAAATAAATGAAAGTGATGCATTAGTTAGGAGAGAGAGAGAGAGAGAGAGAGAGAGAGAGAGAGAGAGAGAGAGAGGCAGAGAGAGAGAGAGAGAGAGAGAGAGAGAGAGAGAGAGAGAGAGAGAGAGAGAGAGAGAGAGAGAGAGAGAGAGAGAGAGAGAGAGAGTAGAGTATACGTAATGCACAGTAAAAAAATTAGATGAACGATGAAAAATAGATAATAAATAAAAATAATAGATAAGTAGATAAGATCATTAAGTAACCTTCGTTAATCTAAAAGAAAACGAAATAAAAAATAATCATAAACACTCATATCTCAAAGTTGTTTATAAGTAATTGAAACCCGAGAAATATAAATGATTGAATTATTATAATGTTCAACAGAGGTGCCTGCCAGTACACAATTCACACACCAGAGGGCCAAGAAACAAAAGAATGTGTGGAGTTTAATTTTGATAACTCCACTTTCTCCTCCACTTTTACATCTGAGGTAAGTAAAAAAAAAATCCATGCATAAATAATCCCAAAATGTCTATCATGTCTTTATTTATTTATTCTTTTTAACATATATACTTTCTCCCTTTCTAACTTAAATTCTATCGTTACCCAAAGCTTAACAATTATATTCACTTAAATCAATGGATAAACAATCTCAAAATGTCTATCTATCTTGTCTTTTTCTTCTATTTTATTATTATTATTATTATTATTATTCTAGCGTGTGGTTGAGAGTCTGTGTTCCGTGATTACCATTCCCATTCCTACCATTATTATTCCCACCATTCTCAGTAGTAGTAGTAGTAGTAGTAGTAGTATAATTTTAAGTTTGGTCTCGTCTTCTACAGTATAATTTAGCGTGTGGTCGAGCCTACCTTCAGACATCCTTCCAAAGTCTGTATATGTTTGGGGTCTTCGTGGGAGCTCCTATTAACGGTTACCTGGCAGACAAGTAAGTAATAGGGGCAGGTGATGTGATCTCTCTCTCTCTCTCTCTCTCTCTCTCTCTCTCTCTCTCTCTCTCTCTCCTCTCTCTCTCTCTCTCCTCTCTCTCTCTCTCTCTCTCTCTCTCTCTCTCTTTCTCAAATCTATATATTACTCTAATCTTTAACTCCCCTAGGAAATCATAGTGACATGTGTGTTAGTTTTATATCACTTTATTAATTTTCTTTATTCATTTATTCTATTTATTTATTTATTTATTCTTACAGGTACGGTAGGAAGCTTGTGATAGTCGTTGGAGCTATTGTTTACCTAATCCTTGGCCTAGTTTCTGCTTGGCTACCTCTCCTCTCCATCATCCTCGTGTCTCGCTTCATTATGGGCTATTTCCACGCTGCTGTCTCCTACACACCTTACGTCCTCAGTAAGTATCATTCACTAAGTCTAAACCTGCACCACTAACGGGCAAGAAGCAGTCCGTCTTAGCCAAGTTTGTGATGTAGATATAATATGTCACGTGTTGGTTTTGATTTGATAATAATAATAAAATAAAGGTTAATAAATTTATATAAGATCGATTAATGTAGTTCTAATATCCTAAATAGTTTCCATTATGAGTTAGAACCCCCAAAAAATAACTTAAAAATCGTGTTATCTATTATTTTCTCTTTATTTTTAGTGGTGGAAGTGTTGGAACCTAAGATGAGGATTATAGCTGGGTTCGGCATCTATAACGTATGGGTGTTAGGGATGATAATGTACGGAGGTGTGGCTTATCTCATCAGGGATTGGCGGATGCTACAGACAGCCGTTACCTTACCTGGCCTGCTACTCCTACCTCTATTGTGGTGGGTACAGTACATCATTAATAAGAAATAGCATATCTAAACCTACGCCAAATAACGGGCAAAAGGCAAGTCCATCTTAGCTTCCATAAAACCTATTGGCGCCAACAATTTGTGATGTAGAATATTTACATCACAAACTAAGATGGATGGCGCAAGTTTAGATTATTTATAGTAACGCCTCGATTTTTTACGTTCTCTCCTGATGTATGTATTAGTAGTAGTAGTGATAGTAATAGTAGTAGTAGTAACATTGAATATACCATCCTTCCTTCCCACTTTAGCACTTGGTCCCGTGTATCCTCGTATCCTTAGGCTGGTTGACGAGTCGCCGCGTTGGCTTATAGTGAATGGACGGCCCCAGGAAGCCATGAAGGTGCTTAGTAAGGTGGCTCGCTGGCATGGCGTTGAGCTCCCACCAGAGGACGAGATGAAGAGGATGGTAGAGAAACAGGTACGAGAGAGAGAGAGAGAGAAAAAATAAAAAGAGAGAGAAATTGAGAGAGTGAGAGAGTAAAAAGAAATCTATCCCATGCAGGCTTCGAAGGATGAGATGACATCCCAGCAGTCTTCAGTGTGGCGCCTTGTCTTGTCTGTCATTAAGGAGGCTCTAGTGCTTCTCAGGTAAGAATAACCTCACCTAACCTAACCTAACCTCATCTGACTTAACCTAACCTAATCTAACCTCACTATCTTCCTCTTGCATGCTTATCTTTACTACTACTCGTTTATATAACCATTTTTTATGATCTATTTTATTTTGCTGTATGTATCTAATCTTTCGGTGTAGTTCGTTCACCTTGAAATCTATAAATATTTTAATTTTTCTTATCATTTACATATCATATTAAATTAGCTACGTTTTTACCTAGAATATCCATGCATATTTCTATACCGAAGAATTTTTTTTTATCTATAGGCCTCGTTCTCTTAAAACAATAAGTTAAAACATTACAAAGAGGCAGAATAATAATAAAAAAACTACACTACTTTCCATCTCAATAGTAGCAAAACCTTATCATTTTATTTATTAAGAGAACATAAGATAAAACATTCACGACAGACAGAACCAGGTATCAAAATGTCACCAAAACTTTACGAGAGCAGCTGCAGCCAACCATTTCTCTAACCTTGCAGGACGCCACGCCTAAGAATCATCACCCTCTGCGTTTTCTTGGACTACATAATGGCAGGGATGGTATACTTTGGGTTGTCTCTGAGCGGGGCGAGCTTAAGTGATAACCCTTTCGTATACATGGTGTTAACTGCCCTTATGGAGGTGCCCGCCTACACCCTAACCATCCCTATTGTGAAACGCTTTGGTAGAAAAAGACCGCTCTCCGTTTTCTTCGTCACTAGCGCTATCGTTCTCCTTGCGTTAGCTTTCACCCCTGCAGGTTTGTGTAGTAGTAGTAGTAGTAGTAGTAGTAGTAGTAGTAGTAGTAGTAGTAGTTATTGTATTTGTTGTTTTGGGTATCGTAGGAGTCAACTATTCACTTTCTAAGTCCTTTTCTTGGGGTCACTTTAGTATACAGCACTACCGTGTTGACCTTGGCTTTGCTGGGGAAGGTGGCGATCACAGGAGGCTTCCAGACGATCAATTTCCTCTCAAGTGAACTCTTCCCAACGGAGGTGAGAAGTCGAGGCATTAGCACTTCTTACATGATGTCCAGGATCGGTGCTATGGTGTCCCCCTTCATCACGGATCTAGTGGTAAGTGTCTGAAGGGCTCATTGGCTTGTATCAGTAAAGGTGGACTATCAATAATACGGCATGAGCAAACAGCTAATTCTGGGTACAGCAGCGCCTCCCAAAAACAGTGATGCGCTAACCCCAGGAAATTTAAAACTGCACTCTGAAATTCATGCCGGAAAACTGATGGCACCGGATTATTGATAGGCAACGTGTAGTATTCTGTTGGGTATTTAGTCTCATGTCTATTTTCTTGTTCTCTTTCTCCTCCTAGGGCACCGTCTACCCATGGGCTCCCTTTGTCGTCTTTGGGTCAGGCGCTTTGATAGCCGGAGCTGGTACTCTCCTGCTGCCTGAGACTAAAGGACAGACGCTCCCTGACACTGTGGCGCAGCTGGAGGAGAGGCCGAGGCAAGCTCTGATAGGGTGAGGCTCTCTCTTACTCTCTCTCTCTCTCTCTCATGCTATTATTATTATTGTTTGATTATTCTCATTATTCACGAGAGAGAGAGAGAGAGAGAGAGAGAGAGAGAGAGAGAGAGAGAGAGAGAGAGAGAGAGAGAGAGATACATACATTTCTGTGTTTACCTAACTGCATAATGTCTCTTGTTATTCTCTGTTTAATTAATGTAGGCATCACCCTTTTCTTTAATCTAAAATCCTCAAAAAAAGGAAAAAAAACTGTATCAAATTAAGTTAACAATTTTTCCACCAAGGATTTAGCAAAACCTCATTTTCAACGCTCCATTTACCTTCACTCACTCCACTTCAGGTAATCCAAACGTCTGAGGATCTTTGCCAGTCGTACCTATAATCCTTCTCCTTACTGACGCCCTGAGAAGCAGACCAGCTGGTAGGACGGGACGGGCTGTGACTCCTGAAAACATTGGACTGTCGGAGTGCGCAGTGTAGTCCTAAATTTATCCAAGGTGTGAGCGTATAAAATGATAACGCCAAAGAAAGTATGTTTACATGAATTAATCAGAATAAATCAAGGAAAATAATAAAAATGTGACTTTCTAATGAATATCTATACTATTGTTTCATTATACTGATCCTGAATTACGTTAGTTATGCTATATAAACCCAACCCTTCACTGAAACAAGAGGAATGAAGAGAGAAAAAGAAAATATATCCAAGTTAGCTTTATCATCTATACGTTTTCTGTGATGGCACGAACTATAAGACTCAATCAAACTACCGAGACCTTGACGCTCGAATACTAGCAGTGAACGAAATAGTATCAAGGCTGGGATTCATGCAGAGCTCAGTGCTAGACGATCAAGTGAGGAGGAAGGAAAGGAGGAACAGGACACAGGAGCAAGATACTAAACATGGGAACAAAGGTAAGATAACATTATTAAAATACATTTCTTTATCTCTTCTCTTTACCTCCTCTTCTTCCCCTTCCTCTTCCTCCAGTTTCCTTAGTCTGTTATCCTTGCATGAAACCACTAGCGGATCCGGTAAAAAAAAATATATTATCGCCTAAGCCTTCCTCAATTCCCTTTCCCTCGCGAAGACGTAAGAAGGACATTTTTTAACGTGGCTAGATAAGGGTAATTTTTCTCTCTGAAGGCGAGATAAACTTTAGAGACCAACTTTTTGCCATTTTACCCCCGGGCTGCTGAGAAAACAAAAGGCGATGTTGGATAGATTGACAAATGGAAAGAGACGTGTGCTTAACGAGAATTTACTTGTATCTATGTCCTGAATTAGACGTCACGGTGTTGCCAGACGTAGGAGTAAGACAGACACATACACACACACACACCCACACACACACATACACACACACACACACACACACACCTTCACTAATGATAAGATTAAAACACACACACACATACATTTGCGTTCCCAGATAACACAAAAAAAACACACATATGCTTTCCCATATCATAAATACCAAGGACATATTCTCTCTCTCTCTCTCTCTCTCTCTCTCTCTCTCTCTCTCTCTCTCTCTCTCTCTCTCTCTCTCTCTCACAATAAGCTTCCCCAACGTATATATTAATAGCTTGCA
>JAPQNM010000023.1:1232840-1235340 GCA_029783475.1 Metacarcinus magister
AATCCGAGAGGAGGAAAATTTTTCAAGCGTGGAATATCGAAGTAATTTTCTTTTTACTTTATTTTTAATACTATATATTTTTCATCCATTTCCTCTTCCTCTTCTTATATATATTTTTTCCTCCTTTCTTTCTCCCTCCTCCTCCTCCTCCTCCTCCTCCTCTTCTTCTGTTCCTTTTTCCAGTTCAAAAAGAGTTTTATTTTTAATTTTTATTCATGGCGGTGTAGGTGAGGGAGGGACGGGTTACCTGGTTCAAGGCTAATTAATAATCTACCTTTTTATTATGTATTTAGGTAATTTTAACGAGAGCAACTTTGATTTCCGTCATTTAATTGTTATATGATCAATATCCATATCTCTCCTCCTCCTCCTCCTCCTCCTCCTCCTCCTCCTCCTCCTCCTCCTCCTCTTCCTCCTCTTCCTCCTCCTCCACGCAGTGCAGTAAGGGAGGGGCTAGGTGTGTGTGTGTGTGTGTGTGTGTGTGTGTGTGTGTGTGTGTGTGTGTGTGTGTGTGTGTGTGTGTGTGTGTGTGTGTGTGTGTGTCGGCAGCTCTTGGGAACACTAAAGGACGAGGACCAGAGAGTGTTTTCACCCTAAATGGAGAGAGAGAGAGAGAGAGAGAGAGAGAGAGAGAGAGAGAGAGAGAGAGAGAGAGAGAGAGAGAGAGAGAGAAGAGAGAGAAGAGAGAGAGAGAGAGAGAGAAACAACAACTGTCCACTATAACCCACACATAAGACACACTCACTCAAACAAAGCTAATATACAATATACAATTAACTAAAAAATAAACAAACTTCTATACCTAATAAACTTAAACGTTTCTCTACATTTTTTTTGAACACCGAGACAGACAAACGTTGAAATAAAAACGTTTCCTTCCTTCCTTCCCATGCAACTTTTTTTTGGCTCCAACTTTAGAACGGAAACTTTGGTCTTCTCGCTTAAACGTTTTTGCAATAAACGTTGAAATGGGAACTTTTGACTTGGGCTGAAAAACGTTTTGGGCGGTAAAGTTTAGATGAAAACGTAGCCTCCCTATGCCTTATAGACCCTTGTTGCCCGGAAGATAAATCAGGGAGACTAATGTATATTGATTTGAAAGTAGTGATGGTGGTGGTATTAGGGGTGTGTGTGTGTGTGTGTGTGTGTGTGTGTGTGTGTAATGGTAGTTACAGATAGAGAGATAGCTAAGAAAAGATAAGATATATAGATAAAAAGAGAAATAGATAGATAGAGATAGAGAGAGAGATAAATCGTTACCTCCATAGACTAAAAATGAAAGAAAGTGAGAAAGCTCTAAGAAAGGAGGAGAGGAGAGGAGGAATTTTGGAAGGAAGGAAGATGGAAGATGGAGAGAGAGTGGAGGGAAGGAGATATAGAGTGGAGAGAGTGAAAGGAGACACTCGCAGGGGAAGGAAAAATTCAAGAGGGAGAGGAGAGACAGAAACAAAAGAGAAACATTTGAACCGGCAACTACGTGAGAGAGAGAGAGAGAGAGAGAGAGAGAGAGCGAGAGAGAGAGAGAGAGAAAAAAAAGAGAGAGAAAAGAAAGGGGAATGTAAGATTATCCTAAGGTATAATTAGGTTAAAATAGGAAAAGAAAAAAAAATTAAGAGTAGTGAAAAGGGAACTCAGTTTATCTTTGCGGGGCGGACAGGAGCGGGGTGGGGCTATGTTTTAGGGGCAGCTGGCACCGCTGGAGGCAGCTGGAAGGGCGCCAGTCTGCTACAGCTGCACACGACTACTTTATCTACAAGAATTTTGCGTCTTGTCCCCTCTTTCTCTTTCTCTTTTTCTCCCCACAATCGTAAGAGAGAGAGAGAGAGAAAGAGAGGGAGAGAGAGAGAGAGAGAGAGAGAGAGAGGGAGAGAGAGAGAGAGGGAGAGGGAGAGGGAGAGTGAGAGTAAGAAAGAGAGAATGTGAGAAAAAGAGATAGAAAAGAGAGCGATTTCAGCTCCAAATACAGTTGCCTCGAGAATTGCTTCGGTATAATTGCACACACAAAAAAAAATATAGTCCTTTAAAGTTTGATTATTATGAAAACTTGTGCGTATGCAAAGGTGTTTTCGAATATGCAAATGAAGGGAAGTAAGATTTTTCAATTAAAAAATCCATCCATGTAGTTAATATTATTTTCTTCCTCTCCTTCTCTTTCTTTATACATTTATTTTTTTATTGGTTTATATATTCATCCAACAGTTTGAGAGAGAGAGAGAGAGAGAGAGAGAGAGAGAGAGAGAGAGAGAGAGAGAGAGAGAGAGAGAGAGAGAGAGAGAGAGAGAGAGAGAGAGAGAGAGAGAGAGAGAGAGAGAATGTCGGAATCTATTATCATTTTCCTACGTTTCTGGCCGCTTTTCTTTTCTCTCTCTCTCTCTCTCTCTCTCTCTCTCTCTCTCTCTCTCTCTCTCTCTCTCTGTCTCTGTCTCTCTCTCTTTCTTTCTCTCTGTCTCTGTCTCTGTCTCTGTCTCTCTGTCTCTCTCTCTCTCTCTATCTATCTATC
>JAPQNM010000023.1:1240340-1245340 GCA_029783475.1 Metacarcinus magister
GATATGGTGAGTAAACTATTATTATTATTATTATTATTATTATTATTATTATTATTATTATCATTATTATTATTATTATTATTATTTTCTCCGCCTCTCCAACCGCCTCTCACCTTACCTCTATCCCTCCATTGTTTCTCCCTCCACCACGTCCCCCCCTCCTCTCCCCCCTCCCCTCCTCCCTCCACAGGCCCCCCCCACTCTACTCTCTCTCCACATTACCATTCCCGCATGACATTAAAAAGAATTAATTATCACACAATGGGCTACTTCACTATTTTTTTTTTCTTTTTCATTTTTTTTTCTATCAATTTCCAAAAGTTATCGTATCGTAGTGGGAGGCAGAGGTGGAATTCATTAAAATGCATCATACTCGCTTGATTGAAATGTTTTTTTTATGTTTTTTATTATCCATACGTGTGTGTGTGTTTGGGGGGGGGGTGTTGTGTGTGGGGGGGGGGTGGCGGGGGTTGGGTGTGTGTGTGTGTGTGTGTGTGTGTGTGTGTGTGTGTGTGTGTGTGTGTGTGAGAGAGATAGATTGTGATATGAGATTTAAAGAACGTAGAAACACACACACACACACACACACACACACACACACACACACACACACACACACACACACACAGACAGACAGAAAGGAAAATAAGGGCAATGAAATATATGAAATGTTTAGATAAAATAGAACTATAAAATACTGATCTTAAAACTTAAAACCCAAAACAAAAAAAATTCAAAAAAGTAAATTTAAAAATATTCTCTTCCTCATTATATTCCCTTAACAATATTCTTGGTCTTCTTTCCTTTATCATTTCTTACATCATTCTCTCCCTGTATTCTACATTTCTTTATATATATATATATATCATACATTCCTTCCTTCTTTGTATAGTTTAAACAAAGCAGAATAGTTTGTGGTATGTATATATGTATAAATATATGACTGTGTATTTTCTCTTCAGTGCATTGTCGAGTATGTGTGTCTGCGGTTCACTCTTTCCTTATCTCCGTCTGCTTGCCTCTTTAAAAGTCATTATTTGGATGCTTCTTTGCTAGACAACAATACTACGTTGCCTCTACATCGCCTTGTAATCTCCCGCTGTCCTACATACGAGGTGACTTACTCCCTCACGCAATCCTAAAAGAGAGAGAGAAGGAGGGAAGGGAAAGAAAGAGAGTTCATACAATAATATAAATGAAATGAAGAGAAAATAGCACAAAACACTTTCTCAAGGATAATTTGTAAAGACGGTGAAAGCAAGGCATAGAAAAATGGAGAATAAATTTAGTCTGAAAGGAAGGTAGAAAAAAATAAGATGAAAAACGAGGAGAAGGAAAAATAAATTACCCAGATCATAATGCAACGAGATTAAGAGAAAATGATAGAGTAGAGAAACTAGGAGAGCGAAAGAGAGAGAAAGAGAGATATATAAAAAAATAAGGGGTTAGAAATAATAAGAGAGATAGATAACAACAACAAAAAAAAAGAAGTTAAGAAAGAAAGAAAATATAGAAATATATATATATATATATATATATATATATATATATATATATATATATATATATATATATATATATACATAAAAAAAACATGTAGTCGAGATTGCTATATAAATTTTCCAAAGTAATAAATCTGACACTATTTTGGACGCCTGGCCCACCATAACCCAACCCTGATTTATGGCTTCATATGACCAAAACACGAACTCCAAATTTATACCCGCCAGTATTAATCTAGGCAATGGCAAGACCTCAGCTAATTACATAAGTATAAATCATCTGGAATAAGAGTTTTCACCCTTTGATAAGTGCTTTTTCCTGAGAACCTCCAATTTATCAAAGTAGGAATGAGGGAGAGAGGGAGAGAAAGCGAGGAGGGAGAGAAAGATAAGAGGGAGGTTTAGGGAGGATGAAGGACAGACTATTGTAATATATCAAAGTTGTTTATCCTAAGCTTCGTTTGTGACTTAGTAAAGCAATGAAACTCGAAGCAAATGGTTCGTAAATGATGATGAAGGTGTAAAATATATCATCTGAACTTCTGTGATTCAGGTGTAGTGTTGTAATTGTTAGTCTCACCCACGCGTGATTACAGGTGTTGCATCTTGGTGAATGAAAGGATGAAAGAAATGAAAGAAATGTATTATAGTTGCTTTTGTTATATGTATATGTAAAAGAAATTCGTGTGTGTGTTTGTAATGATATAAAAAGTGAAGAAATACTTTTTGTGAATAGATTAATGAAGGAAAAGTAATGTTTGTGAATGCAGAAATGAATATAGGATTAGAAGAAATTAAACATAAAAATATATAGATACATTCAGAAATAAAAAATAAGTATTTTAATGCAGAGAAGAAAGATATTAACGGAAAATAATGTTGAAAAAGAAGCCATATTAGTTTATAATTTCCACGTTGAATTGCGTCTGTATTGATCATTTAAAAACCCAATTTTTTCCGATTTTATTGATAGAGTGAGAAAAAAATCCAACTTGGAAGCTCAGACGAGACTCCAACTTACTTTGGGCGTAAAGTTTGAAGTTGAATGACTCGACAAAACCATTATTAAAGTTTTCCTCAAGCAATATAAAGTTTTCACTAGCATTATTGTCATTATTTTTGGTTTATTTATTGGAATTTTCTCTTATCTATCAGTATTTCTCTTTGAATTTATATCTTGGAATTACATAGGATTACATACATCACTGAACTAAAGATTGAAGTAATTGATTATAAATAATTGATTGTAAGTAATTGATTGTCTCCATTACTCTGCAAACAAAAAAAATACTGCAATCGATTATTTTTCCTAGTATTCGAGGCTTCAAATTGATTACTTGAATATATGTAATGCGTAAAAAAAGTATATAATGATAATAATAATAATAATAATATTAATGCAATTGTTGGTGGAAGATCGTTTCGTGGGAAGGGACAGAATACAATCAGATAAATGCATTCTCCTTGTTTATAACGGGAAAGAAATTGTAATTTATAGATTATTACCTTCCTCATTACTGCCTCGCGCTGGCATACCATTACGATTACCTGCATGCACAATAATCTTCAATTTACACACACCATTACTACTAGCCCTTCCGCTGGCCGCTTTACACACACACACACACACACACACACACACACACACACACACACACACACACACACACACACACACACACACACACACACACATATAGTTTTTCTTTATTAATTTTTCAAAGGAAGAAGTGAAGTAAAAATTATATTATATCTATATTTCTATATTTACTATACACTCTACATCGTCTATTTCCATTCTATAAACACGCTCGACCTAACTTATATATATCACGTAAATAAATTAGTTTTCATTCCCTATTTATTTCATATTAACTCTTATAAAAAAATAACTAATATAAAATCATCATCGAGTCTGGATATCGCTCGGGAGTATCGTTCTATCGGGCATTGATTCCTTGTTTACGTGCGGTGGTTAGGAGACCGAGGCACGAGAGCAGAATTATATACGTACAGGCCGTGCGCCGTGCCCTTCCTCGACGGGTAATTGCATATTAGGAGAAGCAAACAAGGTGGGTGTGAAGACGCGAGGCTGCAAGGGTGTGAGAGAGGGTGGAAGGGTGGTCTGTGGTAGAGGGCTGGGTGTGTACTTGAGTGTCTGGGAGGGTGATGGTGGTAGTAGTGATGGTGGTGGTGGTGGATGGGTAGGTGGAATGTTGGCTTTGAGGGCGTGGGTTATGTGGGCGTGAGGGCGGCCTAAAGATGTGGTATATATGGGAAATGGATAGCAGAGAAATTATCACTAACCTAACCTAACCTAACCTAAGACAAACTCGCTCCCTTTTTTTGAGGCGAGAGGAGGAAGAAAATAGCTACTGAGGATATCTTATTATCAAGGTGTTGTAAGGGGGACTAAGCCTATTTTAAACCTAACCTAACCCGTCACCAAACCCTTCTCAAACACCCTCCACACTCCTTCATCACGGATATAAGAGGAGAAAAGTGTAAATTTCTACCTTCCCTCTCGGCTTATCCTTAGCGGCTTCTCCTCCATCATAAACCTAACAAAAGCGAGTGCAAATGTGTATCTTCCTTCATGTTTCCTTTGAGAAGCTGAGATCTGGAGCGAAAGGCGATGAACTGAAGCATTGAATGGATAGTTAATAGACTACTACCATCTACTACCCTTCCTCTTCCTCCTCCTCCTCCTCCTCTTCCCTAATACAACGAGGGAATATGAATAATGATTATAAATTGTTCAGGGACCTCAGATACTTCACCTTATGTGGTTAATGAATACAAAATCCAATCAAGCAAGGCTGCAAGTGTTTATAAATACTTCTACTGCATTTATAAAATATCCACAACAATTATACTAGGTCAAATATATACCTTATACTATCTTCCCTGATACTTAAAACAATTGAGGATCAGGCGTGACCCTTCCCCATAACCTTATACATTCATTCATACGTCACAAATGAGGAATACAAACAAATGAAAGTATAAACTACTCATTGACTATCTTGCATTATTAAGTTTGTTATATTATCAATATTATCTCTTCCAACGAGCTCCTTCCTAACTTACGCGTGACATTAACTGCATCTAGAACGAGCGGTTCAGTTAAGCACACGAAGTTGAGGTGCGAGGAGGTGTAGGAGACAGTAACGCTATACTGACGCGAGACATCTGTGTTTCGTTACATACTACGTAAACAAAGCGAATTACCACACGATATACATAAGCGGTAAAGTGATACAGTACTTAAGCGATAGAGTACAGGAGATTAGTGATACAGAACATAGAAATACATAGAGAAAAGTACAAAACGGATCGTGTATGTTTAAAAATATAGTAAAAAGAGACATGTTAGCTTCATTTCCTTGGTATGAAATATGATTCTTACGTTTAGCAAGACAACATATAGAGATTTTAATACAAGACGTTATACAGATGCTTCAAAGCTTCATACACATACTATAAACACACGTTCAG
>JAPQNM010000023.1:1250340-1252840 GCA_029783475.1 Metacarcinus magister
TCTCTCTCTCTCTCTCTCTCTCTCTCTCTCTCTCTCTCTCTCTCTCTCTCTCTCTCTCTCTCTCTCTCTCTCTCTCTCCTCCTCCTCCTGTCCTTTCCAAGCTGCTATGTGTTCAGAAAGTGTAACTCATCCCAACACACTCTTTTCACGTTCTTGAGTGCTGACAAACACGCCACACACACACACACACACACACACACACACACACACACACACACACACACACACACACACACACACACACACGCACACGTACCTTTGCCTTTCTCTCTTTCTCTCAAGTGAAATATTTTTAGCTCCGTTCCACTTTCTACTGTATCAATTTTTCTTTTAATGTTTTTTTTTATCATTACTTTCTTTTATATCAAGCAATTGTTATGGTGTGTGTGTGTGTGTGTGTGTGTGTGTGTGTGTGTGTGTGTGTGTGTGTGTGTGTGTGTGTGTGTGTGTTCGTGTGCGTATGTGTGTAATATTTTGTTTCCCCTTTGTTATGATTCTCTCTCTCTCTCTCTCTCTCTCTCTCTCTCTCTCTCTCTCTCTCTCTCTCTCTCTCTCTCTCTCTCTCTCTCTCTCTCTCTCTCTTTAGCTCTCTCTCTGTGACGTAAGTGTTGTTTAAAATACAAAAACTACGTAATAATAATAATAATAATAATAATAATAATAATAATAATAATAATAACAATAATTCATAGTATCAATTTCTCTTCCCATTCGCTTCCGTCTAAAGTGAAATTCCACATGAGAGAGAGAGAAAGAGAGAGAGAGAGAGAGAGAGAGAGAGAGAGAGAGAGAGAGAGAGAGAGAGAGAGAGAGAGAGAGAGAGAGAGATAAAGTTGTATTATTATGATTAATATCTTACATATCTCCCTTTATTATTTCCCTTTCCCCATTCCCCATATTTTCCGACACTATAATATTAGTTTTCAACACTGTTCAAAATTCTTATAAGACAATCCAACCATATTTCTCGGAAGATGAAAAAAGTAATTGAATCTATAAGTAGAATTCTCGGGATATTTTTCATTTTTTCCAGTAAATTTTTGTGAGATTCCTAACACTTATAAGATTCTTTAGTACATGAAATATTTCCCTAAAAACCCATAAGGAAAAAATTATATCATGGAAAATAAAAGAAAAATAACAAAGATTATTATATATTTCTGTTTTTGTGTCGAAATAAAAAACAAATAAATAAATAAATAAATCGATAAATAATAAAGAAAAAAAAACCAGGTTGGGTTATAAAGGAGTTTTATTTATAGCAAAGGAAGATGAATATAAAGTTAGAGATAGAGAGATAGAGTTAGAGATAGAGAGATAAAAACACAAAATTAAGCAACAAAAAAAATATTAGAACATGGTCGCTGGTGTGGAAACTTATCCCATTCATCACACACACACACACACACACACACACACACACACACACACACACACACACACACACACACACACGAAAAAACAAATTAAGGTTACACTTTATGCGATAGAGAGAGAGAGAGAGAGAAAGAGAGAGAGGGAAATAAAGAAAAGTCACAAACAGACATGCCACAAAAATATGTCTAAAATTACAAACATATCTTTCTTTTTTATTCTCTCTCTCTCTCATATTCTTTTTGTCCTTGTCAGTCAGTCAGTCAGTCAGTCAGTCAGTCAGTCAGTCAGTCAGGATGTGCTAAGGGAAGGGAGAAGGAAACTTAAGATGCAATTTGTATGTTTACATCTTTCCTTTTTCCTTTTATATAGCGGAGGAGGAGGAGGAGGAAGAGGAGGAGGAGGAGGAGGAGGAGGAGGAGGAAGAGAAGGAAGAGAGAGGATTCAATGTGTGTGTGTGTGTGCGTGTGCGTGTGCGTGTGTGCGTGTACGTAAAGAGACAATACATAACACCTCCACAATGACTGACTTTCAATCATGTCAAGTGAAAGAAAGAAAGAAAGAAAGAAAAGAGAGAGATAAAAAAAGAGATAGAAAGCAAGAGAGAGAAAGAGGAAAAAAATTAAACGGCTATTACTTCTAAAATAACACTTTCTCTCTCTCTCTCTCTCTCTCTCTCTCTCTCTCTCTCTCTCTCTCTCTCTCTCTCTCTCTCTCTCTCTCTCTCTCTCTCTCTCTCCCCTCACCTTACCTGCAAACTAATGACCTTTTGCCTTCTAACTCAGGAAGTGCTCCAAATTTGTACCTATATTCTCCATTTTCTGTTCTCTCTCTCTCTCTCTCTCTCTCTCTCTCTCTCTCTCTCTCTCTCTCTCTCTCTCTCTCTCTCTCTCTCTCTCTCTCTCTCTCATGCTCACTCTTCGATTTTCCGCATAATTTTTGTATATTTACCCTCTCCTCCTCCTCCTCTTCCTACACACACACACACACACACACACACACACACACACACACACACACACACACACACACACACACACACACACACAATCACTTAACCTTCCCCCCCCTCGTACACTCCTATCTACTGCAAACATAACTAGGAGAGACGACCCCCTTGAGAGAG
>JAPQNM010000023.1:1257840-1260340 GCA_029783475.1 Metacarcinus magister
AATAAATCACAAAGGAGGGAACTAAAAAAAAATTTCTTAACCAAAATAATCTTATAATCCAATTTCACTGATTTCTTTTCATTGTGTTTCCTTGTGTTGATTAAATTGAAGTAAATGTTTTGTGCGGAGATTAACGTCAGATTGTAACCTGTTGGAGAGGAGGAAGGATTAGGTCAGAGAGGGAGTGAAGGGATTACTGTTTTAATCTACAACTTTCAATCTATTTATTAAGCGTTTTTGTCTATCCTGGTTTTAGACGGATTTTCTTTATAGATTTTAAGTCGATGCTCAAACGTATATATTGATTTCGTTTTCTCTATCATATATGTCTGGTATAGAACCTTTTTTTTTAATGTTCCGTCACCTTTAGTTAAAAAAAAATAGTAATCTTGAAAAAGCAAACGAAACAACAATAATAATAATAATAATAATAACAATAACAATAATAACAACAATAATAATAAAAAAGCTGCAATTCACTATGGTTGAACGCATCCAGATCCTCTCTCACCCAATGAAAAGCCAGAGAAGAATAACATAAATTCCTAATACATCATAAGTTCTTGGAAAATGGCAGTAGGAAGTTGGCGGAGGAGGAGGAGGAGGAGGAGGAGGAGGAGGAGGAGGAAGTCAGGCAGATGGTATAAGACAATTCAAGATAAAACTCACTATTTTCTTTATTTTGTGTTGGTTATTAAGTTATCTTGTCTTTATTTTACTCTTTCTCTCTTTCTCTCTTTTTCTTTCTTCCTTTCTCTCCTCTTGTTTGCTTTTATCTTTCTTTTCTTTCTATCTTTCTTTTCTATTTTTCTTTTGTTATCTAAATCTATACTTATCTATTGTTATCATTATTATCATTATTATTATCTATTTTATTATCAAAAACCTTCATTAAATTAATCCAATTCCTTCACAGTTCCTAACTCTCTTATATTCCCTTAACATTTTCTTCTCTCTCTCTTTACTTTTTATTTCAACACGAGTTCAAGAAGCGAGTGAAGGCTTGTATAGTATTTTTTCATCTCTCTTCTTTACTCTCTCTCTCTCTCTCTCTCTCTCTCTCTCTCTCTCTCTCTCTCTCTCTCTCTCTCTCTCTCTCTCTCTCTCTCTCTCTCTCTCTCTCTCTCTCTTCTTTTCTGTAAGTTTTAGATCCGTGGTCATTAATTTGTTCTCTTGTCGAGCGTGTCTTTATTTTTGAGACGAAGTTGAGAGGGCGTGAGGAACCTGGTGTATAGAAGAGAGAGAGAGAGAGAGAGAGAGAGAGAGAGAGAGAGAGAGAGAGAGAGAGAGAGAGAGAGAGAGAGAGAGAGAGAGAGAGAGACGAGACACACAATTACACAATCACACAAACACACACACACACGAAGAAGAATGCGAAAGACATAAGGATAGAAAAGAGTAAAGTAAGTAAGAAGAAAGAGTAAGAGAAGGAGAGGAGAAGTTAGGTTAGGTTAGGTTAGGTTAGGTTAGGTTAGGTTAGGTTGAAAAAGGGAAGAAGTGAGTGAGGGAGTGAGGGAGTGAGTGAGGGAGAGAGTAAGCAGTTCCCTTGGTATAAATGGTTTTGTTGTTGAGTTGAGTTGGAGCGAGGCGTGAAAAGGGGTCTGTGGACGTGGCTGGTTCTTGTGACAAACAGATAAGTAATATTCAGTGTAAATCAGGCTTGAATGAGAGAGAGAGAGAGAGAGAGAGAGAGAGAGAGAGAGAGAGAGAGAGAGAGAGAGAGAGAGAGAGAGAGAGAGAGAGAGAGAGACGGACGAGTATGTATGTGTGTGTAAAATAGAAACTCTAAATTATTACACTTGCTTCCATTTATATACTGTCATTACAAACACACACACACGCACACACGCACAGATACACATTAAAAACAGCAGTACCAAGAATATAAGTAGTAGTAGTAATAAAAGTAGTAGTAGTAATAGCATTTGTAGTAGTAATAGAAGTCCTAATTAACGTGAAATTGCAACCTTATCACCGCTTGCCTTATCATCACCACTATTGACATTCCGTTCTATCACTACTAAGATAACATTACTATTACTACGCACACTCTCTCACTCTATTATTATTATTATTATTATTGTTATTATTATTATTATTATTATTATTATAGCTATCTACAGTGTGACTTTGTATTGATTCAGATGCTCATTTGTTTTTCTTCTTCTTCCTCCCCAACAGAGCATCGACAAGCGCCTCTGCGATGCTGTTCTCCGCGTTGGCAACACTACTTGTTCCTGTATTAACGTCAGGTAAGAAAACAATGATAATAATAATAATAATAATAATAATAACAACAACAATGACTTTCTGTGACATAGTAAAGGTATTATTAATTTTTCTTACATGTCTAAAGAACACCTCATACATACATACATACATGACAAGGGAGACTATTATATATTATTATTGTCATAGTCTTCCCTATAATTACACATTCTCTATAATCTTACATCTCCGTCTATACAATTCTTACTGAAGGGATCGAAGACTCTATTCC
>JAPQNM010000023.1:1265340-1267840 GCA_029783475.1 Metacarcinus magister
ATATATACGTTAAGCCCTCTCTCTTTATTTTTTCTTCTCTCTTTTTTCCTCACTTTTCCCCTCCTCTCTTTCTTTTTCCCTCTCTTTTTCCCTCACTCTTCCCCTCACTCTTCCCCTCCTCTCTCTTTCCTCTCTCAATTAACACATTTTCCCTTCCTCTGCAGACGTTGTGATCCCCATTGGAAAGACTGACAAGGAAACCACAACACAAGACACAGCAGAGAGAAGTCTTGATCTCCCTCCCTACCCTGACCATCCCTTCTTTGACTACCACGAGTCCTCAAACATAACAGCTCTACTTGGCAAGACTGCAGTCCTCAATTGTAGAGTCAAAAACATCGGTAATAAGACGGTGAGTAAAAGAAAATTGGATTAATATGTGTTTTTTTGTATATATTTCTGTTTTGTGTGTTTTTATGTTTATTTATTCGTTTTTTGTGTGTTTTTTGTTTATTTTGATCTATATTCTTTTTTTTCCTTATTTTTATTCATGGTTTCGTCTACGTATATTATCGTTTTTATCAGTATAAGTAAATCATAACTTTTCTCTACCCAAAGTATTTTCCATTTATCTTGTATCGATGTATTCCCAAAAATATATTCCATACTAAGTTTTCTTATCTCTTTGTATTTTATTTGAAGTGTTTTCGGAAACTCACTCTTATCGCGTTGTTTATCTGTTTACCTCTTCCTCCTCTTCTTCCTCCTCCTCCTCTTCCTTCCTCTTCCTTCAGGTAATCTCATCCGCTTTCTTTAATAGAATCATCCATTACGTTATTTCTCGGCATACTTCTCTTCTAGGTTTTCTTGGTAAAGTTATATGCATGAAAGTTTCCATTACGATTGGAAATATATGCTCTTTTTTTCTCTTTCTCTCTCTCATGAATGTAATTACTGGAACGCACACACACACTCACACACACATCCTGTCAGGGGCTCCTCCCTCCCTCCCTCCCTCCCTCTCCACAGGTGTGTTCAGGGAGGAAGAATTACGAAGAATTCAGGTAAATGGTGCAAAGTGTAACACAACATAATGAAAATGTGAGGAAATACCACGAAAAGAATCATTAATCTAGTTTTTTTTTTTTACCTTAGAGAGAGTGAATTAAAAACTGTTGCTATTAATTAATACTAATTTGCCACCAGGTATTGTAGGTAAAAAAAAGCTTAAATACTATGTAAGTAAAACATAAATAGTTTCTCTTTGTAATAATATTTAACCGATAAAAAACGAAACAATGATAGCAATAACTTTAGACTAGGTAGGTATTCCACTGCTAGCTAATGACGTACAAACAGGTAAACATCGATCACAGACAGGTAAAGAAAGGACGATAAACTATAACATTACGTGAACATTTCTAAGTAAGGAAAGAAAGAAAGCATAAAATGACCTCGATAACAAATGCAGGTCAGGTATTCACAGGCAGGTAAACAAGAGATTATTATTAGCAAGGGAAGCACAGGTAGAGGAGAAAATTAGGAGGTACAGAGTAAAGTAAATAGACTTAGGTTAATATTATCACGAAATCTTTCCTGTTAATTGTGTTTCAGGGGAAGGAAAGCTGAGAATTAGTATAAGATTAGAACCTTCTAGGAATAGGTAAATGCAATATAGATATGTAGTTAGAAAGTATAGAAAAAAAATAAAAACTTTACTTAATGCTATGGAAGAAAATGTTGGGAAGGGAAGAAAAAAAATATAGACAATACATTTTTTTAATTCTCTTCCTTTAAGTTTAGTTCATCGGAGGAAAGTTTGACGAAAAAAATAATATAAAAAAACGTAAATAAAATACACGTTAAGGGTATGCAATTAGGTTTTACAAGTTAAGAGAGAGAGAGAGAGAGAGAGAGAGAGAGAGAGAGAGAGAGAGAGAGAGAGAGAGAGAGAGAGAGAGAGAGAGAGAGAGAGAGAGAGAGAGTGTGTGTGTGTGTGTGTGTGTGTGTAGGTTTTATAAGCGAAGCGAGAAAACAGTGTCTGAAACTTTATGGGATATAGTGTTCAAAACCCGATCAATGGGGGCCGATAAGAGAGAGAGAGAGAGAGAGAGAGAGAGAGAGAGAGAGAGAGAGAGAGAGAGAGAGAGAGAGAGAGAGAGAGAGAGAGAGAGAGAGAGAGAGAGAGAGAGAGAAGAAAACAAAAAAAGAGATAATGTCTGTCTGATAGCAACGGATTACAATGTCTCGTGATTAAAAGGGAAGAACTGGATTAAAGAAGAGGAAGAAGAAAGAAAAAGTTGAAATTTCTGTTCGTAAGACGAGACGAAACGAGACGAAGCCAGGCCACGCGAAGAGAAATTGAAACTGAGAACGAGGTAGATTAAATGTAGCTCTAACGAGGGTTGTGCGGTGAGGGGAGGAGGAGGAGGAGGAGGAGGGAGAGGGAGGAGGGAGAGGGAGGAGGAGGGAGAAAGAGCAATAAAGAGAGAGAGAGAGAAAGACAGGGAGAGTAATAGTAGTAGTAGAAGAAAAGTAATTTGATGCCAGAATGGATAAG
>JAPQNM010000023.1:1272840-1282840 GCA_029783475.1 Metacarcinus magister
ACCATTTATCTCTCTTCAGGTATCATGGATTCGACACAGAGACGTACATCTGCTAGCAGTGGGAGGGTTTACCTACACTTCTGATGATCGCTTCACCGCCCGCCATGCCGCAGCCTCCCAAGACTGGCTTCTTATGATCCACTACCTACAGGAGAGAGATGCTGGTCTCTACGAGTGTCAGATATCCACCACGCCACCTAAAAGCCATCTCATCCATCTGTCTGTTGTGGGTAAGTGTGGATGAGAGAGAGAGAAAGAGGGCGAGGGAGAGAGGGAGAGGAACAGAGAGAGTGAGAGAGTGTGAGGAGAAGAAAAATATGTAGAATTGTATAGAATTACATAAAAGCTGAGAGAAAGAATAAGAGAGAGAGACAGAGACAGTAAAAAAAAAAAGCTAGTTAAGGTCAGAAGAATAGAATGAAAGAAATAAGCAAAGAAACAGAGATTAAGACTGAAAAAAAAGAGCTGAATGAAACAAAGAAATAGAGAAAGAAAAAGAGCGAAAGAAAGAGAGAAAACAATACTAAAAGAAGAAACAACAGATACACGAAAAAATATAGAACGAGAGGAAAAAATAGATACAGAAAGAAAAAAAAGACAATAGGTGTGTGCGTGTGCGTGTGCATGTGCGTGTGCGTGTGCGTGTGCGTGTGCGTGTGTGTGTGTGCGTGTGCGTGTGTGAGCATTTGCGTGTGCGTGTATCAAGTAAGACGTGCTGCTGAAATGAGACAAGTTAACGCCGTAGAGTTACTGAAACGTGGGACGCAAACCCCGTAGAGTTTTGCGCGATTCTGGTGGGAACAATAATTTTTATATTTCATTTTTCTTCTCACTACTACTACTACTATTACTACTACTACTACTACTATTACTACTACTACTACTACTACTACTACTACTACTACTACTACTACTACATAATAATAATAATAATAATAATAATAATAATAATGTTTCCAATAGTGTGTGTCGTGATGAGAAATAAAGAAATAAAGGTAAAAAGAAACCACAGAGAGAGAGAGACAGAGCGAGAAAAAAACAAAAGATAGAGAAAAAAAGGAGGAAGAGAAAGAGAAGAAAGAAGAGGAATAGAAGGAAGAATATAAAAGAGAACAGAAAAACAAAAGAATAGGGTAAAGCGTAAAGCAAAAAAAATAATAAAATAAAATAAAATAAGGGCGATACTAATAAATAATGATAATGAGGCTAATTAAATCATGTGAAATAAGAGAGAGAGAGAAAAAAAAGAGAGAGAGAGAAAAGAGAGAGATAATGTAGAGTATTTCGAATTAATTTTTGCATTACGTGTTTATATCAAGTTGAAGTGGTGAGTTTAGGTGGAAATTACTGGATCATTACAACGGAACATAAGCCTTATGGTCGGCTCTGTATGGTGAGGGAAATGGTTTGCACGCGTGTGTGGCGAATATTTGAAATGGTTTGCGTGTAATTAAGATGCAAACGGCTGTAATTAATTTTAGTGAATGTCAGTAGTAGTAGTAATAGTAATAGTAGTAATAGTAGTAGTAGTAGTAGTAGTAGTAGGAGTAGTAGTAGTAGTAGTAGTAGTAGTAGTAGTAGTAGTAGTAGTAGTAGTAGCAGTAGTAGTAGTAGTAGTAGTAGTAGTAGTAGTAGAAGGAGGAGGAGAAAGAGAGAAATATATATAAATAAATAATAAACAAGAATTATTAACTCGCGTTTCATCCTTCAGAAAAAAGAAAAATCCTACAATTAAATCCTATAATTAAATCCTGCATTGTATCTTGTTATTCATTATATATTACAATCATCCATTCATAGCAAGGACGGAAAGGAAGGAGGAGGAGGAGGAGGAAGGAGGAGGAGGAGGAGGAGGAGGAGGAGGAGGAGAAAAACATTTAATTACACACCATGTTGTTGCAGAGAATATATCGTTGACCTTAAGTGATTTCCTCTCTCTCTCTCTCTCTCTCTCTCTCTCTCTCTCTCTCTCTCTCTCTCTCTCTCTCTCTCTCTCTCTCTCTCTCATTCTGTACCCTCGCGTGGCTTCGTAATGAGCAGTGCATTCCTCTCTCTAAACTTCTATTGTGAGAGTGAAAGATGGATGCTCGTTAGAGAGAGAGAGAGAGAGAGAGAGAGAGAGAGAGAGAGAGAGAGAGAGAGAGAGAGAGAGAGAGAGAGAGAGAGAGAGAGATAAAGAGAGAGATAAAGAGAAAAAGAGAGATAAGTAGATAATCTTACACACACACACACAGACTGAACTGAACTGAACTGAACCGAACTGGACCCGAATCAAATGAAGAAGATGAAGTGAATGTTAGGTTAAAAGTTAATCTAATTACCTTAATTAGTCAAGGGTTCAAGACTATTATAACTTTTGCTGCAATTAATGGAAAGTTTAGTTGGGAAATATGGGTCCAACTAGGGTTTAGTTTTGAGGGAAAGAAAGATGGTGTTCTTAGTGTTGTATGCATGTATGTATGTATGTATGTATGTATGTATGTATGTGTGTGTGTGTATGTGTGTATGTGTGTAGGGGTTCATGTCAGAGCAGTATGTTCATTTCTCTTTTTTTATTATTACGTTTTCAATTAAATGCAAATATGAGATGAATATTTATGACATATTCAATATTTTTTTTGTTTATTTATATATAATAGTTCGTCATTCGAATGTGGTTGTTTTTTTGTGACGAGCGAAAATTAATGCATCAATGTTTTTTTCTTCTTTTTTTTTCAATATATTTTTTTGTAACGTTTTTTTTTCTTTCTTATGAATGAACACATGTTTATGCAAAGCCACGTGCGTATAACAAAAGAACAAACGAAACAAAGAAAAAAATATGAAGGTATTGTCTTTTTTTTTCGCTCTGTGTATTAATAAAGAAAAAAAAAAAAAAATATTATGAACCAAACTATTGATCATTGGTATTGCAGAAGGTCAGTCTCTCTCTCTCTCTCTCTCTCTCTCTCTCTCTCTCTCTCTCTCTCTCTCTCTCTCTCTCTCTCTCTCTCTCTCTCTCTCTCTCTCTCTCTTGCGTGTACCATAAATAAAACTAATATTAAAACCGATGTAGTTGGCGCAAGATGTCCGTTTTGTTCCGGCGTCTCACTGACTAACATAACTTTCCTATCTTTGTAAACCTAACTAATACGTACATTTTCTTCCCTTATAGAGCCTGAGACAGTGATTGCTGGCGGTCCTGACATCTATATCAACACAGGCAGTCGACTTACTCTGACATGCAGTGTTTTATACAGCCCAGAGCCGCCTGCCTTCATCTTCTGGTACCACGACACCAAGGTAAGGAAAACACACTTAGATTATTATTAAACACACATATACAAGAAAACAAAAACAAAAGAGCATCGAATAACTATCACAATCTCCTTCTCTCTCCCTGCCTTTCTCTCTCCTTCTCTCGTTTTCCTCCTCGTGTGAGTTACGTTTCCAAATAGTCTTTATTTTCCCAACTTGAAGTCCGACATTGAATAAAGTGTAGCCTTATCTCGCCCCCAGACTCGGGAATATAAAGGAGGGAGAGGGAGAGGAGAGGGAGAGGGAGAGGGAGAGGGAGAGGGAGAGATGTTGTGAAGAGAGGAAGGAAACTTTTCAGACGTTGGGAGAGAAAGGGAGAGAGGAAGGGAGAGAGGGAGAGGAACGCGTGAGGTTATGGGAAAAGAGTACGATTGTGAGAGGAGGAGGAGGAGGAGGAGGAGGAGAATTATGTGAGGTAAAAGTAGAGAAGGAAGAAAAGGAGGAAGGGGAAGAAAAGAGTTCGGAGATATGAAATTGAAGGAGGAGAAGGAATAAAAGAAAAAATAGATAGAGGAGGAAGACGTAGAGAAGGAGGAGGAGGAGGAGGAGGAAGGTGAATTCTGGGAAATAACACTAAAGGAGAGAGAAGAGAATGAAGAAGAGAAGAAGAAGAAAGAAACAGAAGAAGAAGAAGAAGGAGAAAGAGGGAGAGGAGAATTTTAAGAAACAAAACTGAACGAAGATAAGAAAAATAAAACAAAACAGAATCAAAAAAGAGAAAGAAGGAGTAGGATTATATAAAAAAAATAGATAATAAAATAAACATATATAACACCATTTATACATATGTACACCAATATATATCTATGTACGTACAGTTGGTGAGCTATGAACGTACACGAGGCGGGGTGGAGGTATCAACAGAGAGAGGACCGGTCACTACCTCTCGTCTACTGGTACAAGATGCAAGACCAAGACACTCAGGAAGATACACCTGCGAGCCTGCAAACTCAAGGCCACGCAAGGTCAACGTGCACGTCATAGCGGGTGAGTGTCCCGCAGCCAACTGAATGGTATTGGTAGAGACGTTAGGTTAAGTTAATATTAAAGGACTGACTGATTGGTTCTTTTATATTTGTTATTATTATTGTCATTATTATTATTATTATTATTATTATTAACATTAGATAGACTGATTAGATATGTATCAAAATATATAAAAAACCAAGAAAGTCTGAACTCATTTTCTGTTAAGTCCAAGATTATCCATTTTTTTTTTTATTAATTCCCTTTTTCTCTCCCTCTCTCTCCTTTCCTCCAGGTGACCAGCCAGCGGCAATAGTACATGATAACAGTGGAGGAAGATTCACTCTCTATCCTTTCCTCCTCCTCCTCCTCCTCTTCCTTCTTCCTCTTATCTCCTGTTCCCTCATCTCCCCAAATTTCGTCCGCTTTTAGATAGATTACAACTGTGTGTGTGTGTGTGTGTGTGTGTGTGTGTGTGTGTGTGTGTGTGTGTGTGTGTGTGTGTGTGTGTGTGTGTGTGTGTGTGTGGATGTGGGTGTGTGTGTGTGTGTTTAGTGTTTCCTATGTATACTAGTAATTATTTTTAGATGCTGTATACAAATGCTGATAAATAATAAAAATGTGTGTGTATGTATGTGTGTATGTATGTGTGTATGTATGTGTGTATGTGTGTGTGTATACATTTTAGTATCAGATCACATCTCTTTTAGCAGGATTACTATGTGTACTTTAAATAAGTGTAAGTAATGTATATGTACGTAACGTGTGTGTGTGTGTGTGTGTGTGTGTGTGTGTGTGTGTGTGTGTCAAGGCTTCATAAAACACATAGGTTCAACGCACATGAGGTAGTATACATGTTCCATTCATGTTTATATATAAATGATATGATGCACAATTAAATATAAAAGATAAACAAAAAGATACCAAAAAAACATCGATTTCAATATAAAATAACGTAAATTCAGAGTTGCAGAAGATTAACATTATTATTTTTTTCTTTTCCTTATTTTCTTTCTTCTCTTATTATTTTTTTATATTTATTTTCCTTCTTGTTACCTCCGTGCATTGAAAATCGTGTTGGTTTGGCCGGTAATCCTCTTTTCGTGAGATCAGATTCTTTAAAACATTCTGAAAGGGTGTTAACGTGTTTTGTTTGGTCTTGTTTTCTCTCGTAGTTTTTTGTTATGCTAGTGTTTGTGTTTTTCTTGTTTCCAGTTTGTGTTTTTAGGGAGTTTCAGTGTTTTTTTCTTTCTTATTTTGTTTTTCTAGTTTTGTGTTTGGTTATTTGGTTACTACTACTACTACTACTACTACTACTACTACTACTACTACTACTACTACTACTACTACTACTACACCTCTGCTACACTTATCATTATCATAATTATTCATCTACACCACCACCACCACCACCACCACCACCACCACCACCACTGCTACATAATTACATACAACCCAGGTCTCCAGTCTAAAAAAAAAAAGAAATGAGGAAGCTCTCTGAAAAAAAATATAGAAAATTAAAATATATAATTGTTACCCTGCACTTGAAAATTATTATGACGCATTATTATTGTAATTTAATTTCAGAGAGGTGTTATTATTATTATTATTATTATTATTGTTATTGTTATCATTATTATTATTTTATTATTATTATCATTATCATAATTTCACCGAAGATTACAATTTAATCATAAAAAAAAAAAAATATAGACATAATTTCACGATTTCTAACACATTTCACAAAGGTACATTTTCACTTTGATGCCGAGACACCTTTTAAGAAATCCACCTCGTCTCATCTTCCTTCCTTTTATATATATATATGAACATTTCTTCTTTTATCTTCCTCTTCTTACTCTTTAGGGACTTTTGTCAAATTATTTTTAGTGTCAGAATTTCGCTTGACGTTGGTAAAAGAAAGGAGGTAATGCACAGGACTTGGTGGGAAAATAGCGTAAGAGAGTTTGAGAGAATAGCGGCAAGTTTCTGCTGGACGCTACTTGGAGGCAGTTACGAAGGTAGAGGAGTAATTGATGTGTGGTTTTAAGACGTGTTGTTGTAGTGCCGTTGCAAACCGGGAATATTCCAGGAAAATAGGAATTGAGAATCACACTCTCCGTGACACCATTAAATGAAAAAAAAAAGAAGGAACAAGGAAAAAGAGGAAGGTGTTGAAAGATCAGAAAAGAAGGAAAATGTTTGTTAAAAAATCATCGAAGTGCTTGTGGATGAAAGAAGGAAGAAAAGTTTAGAATAAAAGAAAAGAAAATGAAAGAAGGAAAATAAAACAATGAAAAGGAAACAGATAGACAAACAGAAAGGAAATGAAAACCTTTGCAATATCCTTTATGACCTTGAGAGAGAGAGAGAGAGAGAGAGAGAGAGAGAGAGAGAGAGAGAGAGAGAGAGAGAGAGAGAGAGAGAGAGAGAGAGAGAGAGAGAGAGAGAGAGCATTAAAAGTGATGAAAAAAAAGAAAAAGAAACATGAAATATAGAAAAAATGCAAACTTTGGACTTCAAATACATGATCATTAATGTCTTTTATATTTACATGTGACTTTATGATAATGATAATGATAATAATAATAATAAAACAAGAGGTTAATTACGGCTCACTGTACATAATTAATAGGTTAGATAATGTGCAAATAAATGTATGTAAGTAAGTATGTATGTCTGTGTATCCGTGTGTACACCTTCACTAATTGCTGTTGTAATTACCATGAAAATTACACAATGGATGAAGCTGGGATGAAATAAGCATTTTTTTTATGTTTATGTACGGTTATTATTATTATTATTATTATTATTATTATCATAGTAGTAGTAGTAGTAGTAGTAGTAGTAGTAGTAGTGAGAAAGCTTTATATTCTTTTTTTTCTCTCTCTCTTTTCTCTTGCTTTATATTCGTTCTTCCTGTCTTTCTTGTTAAGGTGGAAAAGTAGGTCGGGCAGGGAGGAAGGGAGAGAGGGAGGCAAGGAAGGAGAGAGAAAGGGAAGAGGGAGGGAAAGAAAGAAAAGAAAGATAATTTAATTAACTTCACATTGAAATTTCCATGATCTAGAATGTCAACACGACGGAAATTAATGAAGAAAAAAGAAGAAAGGTAAGTTAAGTCGGAGATATTTATTGTAATTCTAAAATCATGCAAATATTATTATCATTATTATTTATTATTATTATTTTTAGTATGCATATCATATCATTATTCACATTTATCATATAGTCTTTCGTGTGTTATTATAAGTTTAATATCCTCGCTGTCCTTGTTGGAAATATATATATATATATATATTTTTTCTCACTTGGCTGAAAATTTCGTTGTGTTCTTGTCCGTAAAATTAAGTATGTTATTACGCTTAATGTTATACTTGTCACGCCTCTGCCAGCCTCCTCCTCCTCCTCCTCCTCCTCTACAAACACACACGCACACATAGTTTTCCTTCTACTCCTATTTATTTTCTTTTTTAAAATCCATTTCTATTATATAAAGAGCTAATAATCTGTTTGAACTTTTGGCGCTAACTGTTGTCCGCTGAAAGTAGTTAATATATATTTTTTTATAATGGGGAAAGTATTGTAATTATATTGTTTTATCCTCGCTTAGAATGAGTACAACAATGAAAGGGATCAGTATATATACGATACAATAACTATTACTCCACTTATCTATATATAACCACTCTTTTCTTTCACTCCTATTTCTTTTAAATAATTCACTCGGTTAGTAACTAATAACATTATATAACCTAAATAGCTTATCCCAAGTGTATCATTATATATACCATACACTATGCATTATTATATTACTAGTTTCCTCCTGAGTGCAATACTGTTTGTTATTATTCCAGGGTAGTTACGTTTCATAATACCTTTGGGTAATTAGGAGTGATGTCGTGAAATTTATATATACGACACCATTTATCATAATCTCTCTTCTAATCTTATTTTATTTTTACATTTTCTTTTACACTTTCATGTTAGTTTTGCTTCAGTTTGGTTTCGTTTCGATCTTCGTTATTGCAGTTTTATTTTCTCACTCGTCTTCATTATCTACATCCTCTTTCTCGCTTCCTTATTTTCATTCTTCCTCTTCCTCTTCCTCCCTTCTTTCCATTCTCCATTCATCTTCTCTTTCCTGTTTCCTGTTTCTTCCTTCCTACTTCTCTTTCCTGCTCCTTCTTCCTTCTTCCCTCTCCTCTTCCTATATTATTGGTAAGGACAATATCTAGAACAAATATATAGAGTAGAGTAGAGTAGGTGGGGAAGAAAACAATTGAGTTTAGTTTTTTCTTAAATACATATTCCTTCCTTGATATCAACACTAGTTTATTAATTGGGAAGATGTGTGTTTGTATTCATTATTCTATTTATGTAAATCTGCGACAAATAGCTGGATTAATAAACCCTTAATTAAATTATAATTAATCTTACGTCTGGCACCAATGTCGTCACTTCACAGTTTTAAAAACGGATCAGGAAACATAACAATTAACCTTCTATATCACATGTACTGACCTTGAAGAATATATCACCATAAAAATACAACTATAAACACATAAAATACTCACAAATATAACAGATAAATAACATTTTTCTCATAATCAGATATCAAACCTGAATTGTTGTACGCATTCTGGCACCTGGAAGGAAGGAAGGAAGGAAGTGAGACCGGCCGGCAGAATGGCTGTTCAGTGTTCATATTTACCTTGTTTTAGAAGAGGAATTCGCGGCTGACCTATGTTTGTGCAGTGGCTGAGGACGGGGGAAGGCACACACCATCCACTATGGCCGCCAGCACCTCCGTCTCCTCAAGGTAAGTCTGAAAAGCATGTGTTTGCTTAACATTTACTAAGGAAGAAAGATTCAGCAATGTTAGTAAGCCTGTATTTGTGTCGATGTAGCGGGCTTTTACGAGTACTTAGAAGCCCGATTTCTTATTCTAGGAGAGTGACTATGGAAGATCATATATGTAGTCACGTCTGGGAATGTGTAAATCAGAGTGGAGTAGCAGTTTATCTTAGAAATATGAGATGAATGTTAAACGCCACTCGTGTGCGCGCGCGTGTGTGTGTGTGTGTGTCCCTTTTGGTCCTATAATAGTATAATTCATAAGGAAAACAGTACTGAGTAACCATATCACCCTGACAAGTGCCTGTATTGTATATTTTCCTATTCATTGTCCTTCCTTCCATCATCCTCGCGCCTCATAACGACGTGAGAAACTACCTTGACTAAGTGTAGTTAATTCCAGGTCGTGTAATGCATCTCGCTGCTTCCCTTGTTATTAAGGCTTATTTTCCTATCTAGCAGTGATTTGTGAAGGGGTGAGTGCTTGGTGGGTGATGTAAGGGAGTGGGTAATAGGTCGTGGGTCCTATCGTGATGTTTCCTAATCAGAGACGTGAGAAATGGGATGAAGACATTATTTTCTACGTATAAATCACCGATACTTGTAGATTATGTTTGCTGCGGAATTTTCTTTTTGAGTCAATTACGAATAAGAACAAGAAAGAATGTGAATTGGTGGTCGTGATGTTGGAATGAAGGCATTGTGTGTTTTTGGTATTTTAAGGAGTACGAAATTCACTTTTTTTTTTTCGCGCGCTCTCGTTTTTTTTCTTCTGATTTATAAAGTTTTCCCTTACAGTTTAACGATCTACTTTATTCATCTCTTTATAAATACCAGTTACTTATTTATTTCCTCCTATAGTTTTCCTTCACTTAAATTTCTG
>JAPQNM010000023.1:1290340-1322840 GCA_029783475.1 Metacarcinus magister
TCCTTGAGGAAGCTAGTGCCACTCTGCATAAGGATGGTCAGCTGCGACACATGTTTTCGGATCGCCTCCTCCCTTGCCGACCTTTCCCCCGCTTGTAGCTTGTCAATTTTATACAAGAGATCAACCAGTCCAGGAAATCCAGATGATGCATACTTATTAAATTGACTTGGTGCAAAAACAGCGTGTCTGCAATAAAAATAAGGAGATTTATATATATATTTTTGGAGTATATGGAGATAACATTAGCTTCGTCTCCGAGGTTAATACTTACATGTCAGATATCTAGTTACAGCCCCGATGGATTAGGTTAAGTTAGGTTAGGTTAAGTTGGGGTTAGAGTTAGATTAGGTTGATTAGGTAACAGGAATATCTTACCTGGTTTGGGGTCGGCCAGGTAAACCAGCTGGGAGTAGAAACAGCTGTTCAATCTTCATCAGCTGATCATTGACAGCTCGCAAGGTGACAGGGCTGGAAGGGAAGGAGAGGGAAGGGAAGGGATGAAACGTCTGATAGGTAAGATAAGATAAGATCAAATGCACTTTATTATCAACTTGCACAGGGAAGGAGGAGTAGAGGGAGTAAGGATGCAATTACTGTACATTTATTATTGATAGTAAGTAGGTAGGAATAATAGATCGGCTAATAAATATAAATAGATAGATTAATAGACATGGTGATAGATCAATGGTGTTTCTCTCTCTCTCTCTCTCTCTCTCTCTCTCTCTCTCTCTCTCTCTCTCTCTCTCTCTCTCTCTCTCTCTCTCTCTCTCTCTCTCTCTCTCTCTCTCTCGCACTTACTCAAGGTCACTGGCTCTCTCCTGCAGCTTGGTGTCAAAATCTTGGGCACTTGAGATCAGATTATCCAACGCTTCTTCTAAGAAAGCTGGAAAAAAAAACTAGACATGAAAAAATAGTCATAAAAAACTTTAATTAAAAAAAAATTGGTTTTAAAACTTAACAAAACTTTAGATAAATAGATAAAAGTGTCATGAGTCTCCTGGATTAGACGAAAAAAAAATCATAAAAAATAATTGGGTTTGAATACTTACAAAACTTTGGATAAATGGATAGAAGCAACTCATGACTATCCTTCTTTATTGCCTCTAATCCTTTCTTCATGGTCTTGGGTAGCTGTGGGAGGTTGTATGGCAGTAGGTGAGCGTCTACAAAGTAACGTAGGGTAAGAGCCGTGATCCTACTGCATGCTTGGGTAATCTTAAACCCTGGATCCACGAATTGATCCACCATGTAGAAAGTTTCATATCCAGTGTGGTAATACGGGTAGTAGACATTATGGATTCTCTGTGGAGGAGGAGGAGGTGGATAAAGGAAGTGGATGGAACATAATGATATACAGGAAAGAGATAGACAGAGACAGGAAGAGATGGAACGTTGGAGGTTAAACAGGATGGAAGTGAGAGAGAGAGAGAGAGAGAGAGAGAGAGAGAGAGAGAGAGAGAGAGAGAGAGAGAGAGAGAGAGAGAGAGAGAGAGAGAGAGAGAGAGGGTGTGCGTTAATTACCTTGTCTGGTTTGAAGGCCACGTTAAGAGAGGGAATCCCAGCGTAGAATGCAAAAGGGGCGTAGTCACTGCCTGAACCCAATGTTTTGATCCTGACGAAGAAGGAAACAACAACAATAATAATAATAATAATAATAATGATAATGATAATAATGATAGTTATAATATGTTACCTTTTCACCACCACCTCCTCCTCCTCCTCCTCCTCCACATCCGTTTCCCTCCCAGTACTCACTCAGGTTGGGTTCGGTTCCAATGGGCGTGATAATCCGCCCATTCCTTGTACAATGTCCCTTCCTCCTTCACAGCTGGCATCTATACAGAAAAAAAAACAGGACTATAGAAAATTACGAATAAATATAGAAAATAATCTCCATACGATAACAGCGACACACATACAGGTACAGGGTTGGCGGGCGTATAACTATAACTATAACTTTAACTATAACTTTAGCTATAACTCACTATCTTCGTTACGTCAGTCACGGCGTCCCACAGGAGAGGACTGCCGGCAACCGTTACAATAGGTCCCGACGTACAAGTATCAGTATTGAGGTAAATCACTGCCCGGTCTTGCAATTTTGACAAGTTTTCCTGAGGGTAGAAATAGGACAGTTAATTGATGTAGTTATAGACGTATCACCTCACCCATATCCCCCCCCCATTACCCCATTACACACCTCGACCCATTCCGAGGAACCTATTAACGCATATTCTTCAGCTCCCCATGAACAGAAAACGAGTGTGCGTCGCGGCCTCCAACCTATAAGGAAAGAGAGAGAGTAGTAGAAACGAAACAAAAAAATATCCCGTTAATAATTAGAAAACTCGAACCAGAGAGGGAGAAAGCACCTCAAGAGAGAAAGTCACTATGAAAGAATGTAAACCTACGCCACATAACGGGTTAGAGGCAGTCCATCCTTGCCTCCATAAAGCCTATGGTCCCCAACGGTTTGTGATATAGAAAAACATTACCTTCAGAAAGCAGTAAGCCGAACACACGCGCAGTTTCCAGCAGCTGCGCAGTACCGCTAGAT
Source organism: Metacarcinus magister (assembly GCA_029783475.1). NCBI lineage: Eukaryota > Metazoa > Arthropoda > Malacostraca > Decapoda > Cancridae > Metacarcinus > Metacarcinus magister. The sequence goes on from JAPQNM010000023.1 coordinate 1,292,898, forward strand.
GGGTCTGACGCGCCGTAACCCCAAGCATCGCGATGGTTGCCCACTAACACGTAACGATCTGAGGAAAAGAAGATGTAGTCATATACTGATATCAAGGAATCTTTTTTGTAACTTCACCTTGTAACGTATCATTTGTCCATGTTAACCTAAAGAAAACGGTCTCGCATTCTGTTTTCTTCGAGGGTGTACTTCTGTATCCACTTACCAGGCTCGACGCTGCCTGTGATGGTTCCTATAACGTTGTATGACCTCCGGCGAGCGTTGTAATTGTGTGTAACGAAACGCAGCTTCTCTTGCACTAAAAACTGTGGCCCAATATTATAAGGCACATCCTCTATCCCGCCCTTCCACACCTCAGGAGCTGGTGGCCCTCCCATCTTCCTGCAGGGCGAGAAGTAAACGTTATTATTGTTAGTAGTAGTATTAGTAGTAGTAGTAGTAGTAGTATTAGTAGTAGTAGTAGTAGAGTAGTAGTAGTAGTGTCAGTTTAGTCACACGGTTACTTACTGCATTATCAATCGAGCATCGAAGTAGCCGATTGGTTGGCTCGGAATTTTGGGCAAACCTGCTTCCTCTTCCTTTAGTCTGTAGGCGTTTTCTGTATAGACGGAGGAGGAGATGGAATAATAATAATAAGAGGATAGACAGAGAAATCCAGAAAGAAAGACGAGGTATTGGGATGGAGGAGAAAGAGGAAGAAAGGAAGAGAACTAAAGAGAAATTACAATATCATTTCGTACCGCCCCCCAAAAAAAATCCGTAGAATCAACAATTACTTAATAACCAAACAAGAATCGTAAAATATCATTAACATTAACAAAAACACACCCAAAAGAAGAAGAAAAAAAAACTTATAAGAGGGAAGGGAAACAGGAATTAACACCTGGCAGAATATAATCTATTATAATCAATTACCTGTAGAAGGCCAGCCAGGTGTAAGGGGATCCCCGATTCCCATAAAGGTTGTCCCACGTTGCATGCCAGTGCCAGGCAGCCACCAGTTATTCGGATACACATTCTTCGGTCCAGTACCATTGAGTGCTACGTCAATGGGATCAGTGAATAAGATCACGCCCTTTGCTCCTCTCTGCTGCGCGTGTAATACCTGTAGTAGGCGATGAAGGTGCGTTAGAAGTTTATGAAAGAATTGAATAATAAATAACATTGATATATAAAGGTGCGTTAGAAGTTTAAGAAAAAATTGAATCGTAAGAAATCACATTGATACGACTTTCTACAGTAAATAGGAGTAAATACCTTTGATTAGTGTAGTATTTCTTACTTACCTTGTTTCCCCGGAAGATCTTGCCATAGCGTGCAATAACTATAGTGTCAGTTACATTCACACCTAACTCTGCTAGTTTCTCAAAGTCTTCCTCGCGTCCGTAATTCACGTACACCAAACCCGTTCCTAACTCAGACTCCAAGTTAGCTGAAAAAGTACATAAAAAGATGGTATAAGTGTTATTATTATTATTATTTATTATTTGTTTTACATCAGGTGTGACTCGTTTTACGTTTATCGGTTTTACGATCGTACTTGTTTTATTTTATACTTTTTTTTATTGATAATCTTTACGACCGTTATTTCCTCTAACTTAACGTTATCTATGCGAGATAAAATTAGTATTGTTATCTTATTACACATTGACTCTACCTCACCCTTACCTACCCTCACCCCTACATACCCTCACCCCTACATACCCTCACCCCATCACCCCTCTACATACCCGCCGGTGCGTAGGCGTTGAAGGAGTGAATGAAATCAGGATCTTCGTCATCTTCATGTAAAGGAAGTTCTTTGTAACTGTTCTTGAAAACGACTGTGCCATTGGTGTCCTCAAAGGTGATCTGAGAGAGAGAGAGAGAGAGAGAGAGAGAGAGAGAGAGAGAGAGAGAGAGAGAGAGAGAGAGAGAGAGAGAGAGAGAGAGAGAAAGAGAGAGAGGGGGGGGGGTGGGTGAAAGGGTTAGTTAATGTACCACTACCACACCTGAACGCCAAACACACCTGGCCAAAGGTAATTCTCAACCCAAAGTAATATAATACATGTTTTTTTTCACCTCTCTCTCTCTCTCTCTCTCTCTCTCTCTCTCTCTCTCTCTCTCTCTCTCTCTCTCTCTCTCTCTCTCTCCTCTCTCCTCCTCCTCCTCCTCCTCCTCCTCCTCCTCCTCCTCCTCCTCCTCCTCCTCCTCCTCCTCCTCCTCCACAAACAGCAATACGATAGACGAAGTGTGTCGAGGTTTAAACAGAGGCGTGGGTAGGCATGCGTAAAGGAGAGAGAGAGAGAGAGAGAGAGAGAGAGAGAGAGAGAGAGAGAGAGAGAGAGAGAGAGAGAGAGAGAGAGAGAGAAAAAAAAATATATAGCTAACCTTACCATATTAGGGTTTTCGGGATCCGGAAACGAGAGCAAAACGTTGTATGGGATCAGCTCGGATGTGTCGAAACCAGCATCTTTGAATCTCTTCTGAATCATCTCTGCTAAATAATCATCTCTTGGGCTGGCCGCTAGATGGGGTTTAGCGGTAATCTCCCTGTAATATACAAAGATATACAAAGATAGGTTAATACGTCTTAATCTCCACTTCCTAGAGAGAAGGAGGGCAAGAGGGGATATGATTGAGGTTTTCAAATGGGTTAAAGGAATTAATAAGGGAAACATTGATCAGGTTTTAGAAATTAGTAGTCAGGATAGGACACGTGGAAATGGGTACAAGCTAGAAAAACTTAGATTCAGGACAGACCTAGGTAGATATTGGTTCACTAACAGAGTCGTGAACGATTGGAATAGGCTGGGGAGACACGTAGTAAGTGGTGAGTCAATAGGTAGCTTTAAAAGACGGTTGGATCAGAGTATGGATAGGGATGACAGGTGGGATGGATAAATATTGAATTATTCCATGGGTGGGAGGCAAGGAGCTGCCTCGTGTAGGCCTCATTCCTTATGTTCTTATGTAACGTACCACAAAGGGGGAAGAGGGAGGGGGAGGAGGAGGAGGAGGAGGAGGAGGAGGAGGAGGAGGAGGAGGAGGGTAAGGGTAAGGGTATACTAACCCTTAGATACACACCTACCCTTACCTGCAAGGAATTCATTAACACACACACACACACACACACACACACACACACACACACACACACAACACAAACACAAACACTTACTTGAAACTGCTCCTAATTTTCTTTGTATCTATAGCATCAATCAGCCGTTTATTTAAGTCATCCTTCTCATCCCAACCACCGCTGGACAACCGCTGCATCGTCCTACATGGAAAAACAAAGAAACAAATACTAATACAGGAAGAGAGAACCGGTTTGAGAGAGAGAGAGGGAGAGAGAGAGAGAGAGAGAGAGAGAGAGAGAGAGAGAGAGAGGGAGAGAGGGAGAGAGGGAGAGAGAGAGAATATCATGTAACTTACCTAACCCATGTTTTTTCTTCTTTCGTAATTCCTTCCGTTCCCAGATGGCCGATCAAACCCCCGACAAGAAGCCCGACTGCGACTGCGATCACCACCGACACCACCTCCGACTTCGACATCGACATCATTGCTGGAGGAGGAGGAGGGGAGGAGGAGGAGGAGGAGGAGGAGGAGGAGGAGGAAGGTAGGGAGTGAGGAGTGCGTATTAAATGGTTGGTAAAAGGAGGAGGAGAAGGTATTTTTTTTTATAGTAAAGATCATGAGTCATTTTGTTTATTTATACTTTTCGTTGTTATGCTACCACCGTGTGTGTGTGTGTGTGTGTGTGTGTGTGTGTGTGTGTGTGTGTGTGTGTGTGTGTGTGTGTGTGTGTGTGTGTGTGTGTGTGTGTGTGTGTGTGTGTGTGTGTGTGTGGTCATTATATTATTTCTATAAACATCCGTTCTAGATACATACAGAAATTTTTCAGTTACTTAATCCTCCCCTCCTCCTCCTCCTCCTCCTCCTCCTCCTCTTCCCCATGTAATTATCCCTCCCCTCCCCCTCCCCTCTTCTCCTCTCTTATTCTCTTCTCCTCTCTTATTCTCTTCTCCTTCTTCCCGCTTTCACTTCTCTATCCTACCCATTTTTTTTTCTTCTCTCTCTCCTCAGTTTCATCAGTTATTCTTTTCCTATTGTGTTTCTCTTCTCGGAAATAACAACTCTCTCTCTCTCTCTCTCTCTCTCTCTCTCTCTCTCTCTCTCTCTCTCTCTCTCTCTCTCTCTCTCTCTCTCTCTCTCTCTCTCTCATATGTAGCACTGTAGATATTTTTGTTCTATATAATTTATCAAGTTTAGTTATGAAATGTTAGTTAAGTTAGGCCTACATAAATTTTTTTGGCCTAAATTAACAACATATTTTGATAGAATATGTAGGAACAAAATCAAAATCAAATGAAAATCACGATAAAAAGAGACAAACAAAAAAAAATATATCACAAAAATTTTCCTATAATCTGTCAACCATTTTAAAACATTTTATTTTCACGATCATATACTTCAGAGAAAAAATTATATATATATAGGCGATTATTATATCATAGCATCACAAATAGATAATAATAACCTTGTTTACCTTAATTAAAATCATTACCGTATGTGTAATGAGTTCATTAATAGATTTACCTTTTCGTTGTGTGGTCAGGTGAGGGAAATAATTACGTCTTAGCTACATATATACTAAGAATTCATGTTTTTTCTTCAATATATCACTTTTTTAACTTACTTATAACTAATGATTTGGTTATCTGTACCTGTAATCTCTATCTCTCTTTTTCTCTCTCTCACTCTTTCAACAGGTGTGAGAGAGCGCAGGTATGCTTAACCTTCCCCCACAACACCTAAAGAGAGACTGTGTGTAGTATGTGTGTGTGTGTGTGTGTGTGTGTGTGTGTATGGAGGTAGGTGTGTATGGGGGGGAGGGTGGGAAGGAGTTTGTGTGTGTGTGTGTGTTGGTAGGGGGTGGATGCGTATGTGTGTGTGTGTGTGTGTGTGTGTGTGATCTGTTGACATGTTGAAGGAATCATAGAACGAGAGAGAGAGAGAGAGAGAGAGAGAGAGAGAGAGAGAGAGAGAGAGAGAGAGAGCGAGAGCGAGAGAGAGAGAGAGAGAGAGAGAGAGAGAGAGAGAGAGAGAGAGAGAGAGAGAGAGAGAGAGAGAATAATCCCTTACTGATAACTCAAATCCTGGAATCGTTGGGTGTTTCACTTGATTTTTACTCACTCCTCCTCCTCCTCCTCCTCCTCCTCCTCCTACCGGTTACAGAAGGCTTAAATGTGATGTTAATTCCTTCATTCTCACCAAGACACAAGTGGTAATATGATACAAGAACGCAATAGTCGTGTGTGTGTGTGTGTGTGTATGTGTGTACGTAGAGTAAGTGGAGTTTTAACTGACTGACTGACTGGAGGAGAAAGTTGAATAAATAATAATATATGACATTTGATACAAGGTTAAATGGAGGTGATTTTCTTAACCTTGTCAAAGTCACACACCTCGGCTATAACCTGTGTACGTGTTATATACATACATACATACATACATATATTTAAAATTCTTATAAGGTCATACGTGGTGTAATAATCTGTATATTTATATGTATGTATGTAAATGGCTGTCCTCTTTCTCCTCCTTGTTTATTTACTAACTGAACTACATTAATATTATGAAATACAACGTAATGCAAAAATAATACATACACACAAAAAAAAACAATTGAAAGTGCGATTATTATGCGCTGGTATTATTATTCACTGTAATCTTTTGTCCACAGACTGACTGACTGCTGCAGCGATGACGAAGGAAGATGATATGAAGGAAAGAAGGAAGGACGATATGAAGAAAGGGAAATGACGATATGAAGGAAGGAAGGATGGACGATATGAAGGAAGGAAGGACGAACGATATGAAGGAAGGAAGGACGATATGAAGGAAGGAAGGAAATACTGGAGGAGGAGGAATTCGCTGTGTATAAATGCATGTATCCTGTTTGTTATGTTTCTGGTATAGTGTATTCAAACAACAAGGCGACGAGGACGAAGCTTCCTGTATCACTTATATATGTCTCTCTCTTTCAGATTCCGAGTGAGTGTCTGGTTTAAGGAACTGATCTATACGTCAATGTTGGCAGGAGAATGAATACAGTTCCTATGCTCCGACAGCACAGTACTAATGGACCTAACGTACAGGATATGGAATAGGGCATCACTGCTGTGTATGTGTGTGTTGTGGAAATGAGAGCAATGGATGTATAAAAGATGTGGCAGTGTGTGTGTGTGTGTAAGAGAGACAGAGACAGAGGTAGTGGGTCTTGTACTGGGCGCGTGTGTGACTGTAAAATGAGTGTGCGCGTGCGTTGCATCGACTCTGTCTCCAATACTGTACAGTCTTGCAGTACTGTGTGATTATTATGCGCTGGTATTATTATTCACTGTAATCTTTTGTCCACAGACTGACTGACTGCTGCAGCGATGACGAAGGAAGATGACGATATGAAGGAAGGAAGGAAATACTGGAGGAGGAATTCGCTGTGTATAAATGCATGTATCCTGTTTGTTATGTTTCTGGTATAGTGTATTCAAACAATTCAAACAACAAGGCGACGAGGACGAAGCTTCCTGTATCACTTATATGTGTCTCTCTTTCAGATTCCGAGCGAGTGTCTGGTTGGCTTCCCTTCTGCACACTGCCACATCTTTTATACATCCATTGCTCTCATTTCCACAACACACAACACAGCAGTGATGCCCTATTCCATATCCTGTACGTTATCACTGCTGTGTGCAATGGATAATGGGTATAAAAGATGTGGCAGTGTGTGTAAGAGAGACGGTGTTAGAGTGTGCGCGTGCGTTGCATCGACTCTGTATGTACTACAGTGTTGGAGACAGTCTTGCAGACAGACCTTGGGAGGCTTGGAAGACACTCTCTCCTTCCCCCCCACTGCTACCAGAATGATTAGCATGTATGAATAAAAATAAACTGCACATTTTTTCTCTTTATTGTATACAAAAACCCAAGTTTGAGGTTAAAATACCTCAAAGAGTCTCCGGTGAACAACGCCGACCATTTCTCAAAGACAAATAATAGTACTAATACACTCGGGAGTCCCTCTAGGACTTGCAACACTGATGCTCATTAATTGGCAACACTACCAATCCGTGAGTCTGATAACACAACGTTCAAATATCAAACAATAACATTAATTCGTTTATAAAAGGTTGTCTTGGAGGCCGTCAGTCTTCTTTCTTCGTAGGCACCACCAGGAAAGACCGGAATCTTCTTTCTCTTCGTAGGCACCACCAGGAAAGGCTGGAATCTTCTTACTCCATTCTCCTCTTAGTCGCTTAAGAAGAGAATCAAGACCGAGACGAGGAGACGAGACGAGACCTTCACATCAACACCTGAGAAGAAAAACTAGTATTAGTAACATCATAAAAAAACAAGAAAATATATAACAAAATATAACAAATTGCTACACAATGAAATAGTTCCATGTAACTCCCAACTAATGATTATTTCCGTTCTTTTCACTCCTTTCTATTTAGCCGTTAGCAATCTTCCTGGTCGGAGATCTCAAATAATAAAATGTGCAGTTAAGCCATCTGTCTCTCCTTAGCCAGACCTATATCACAAGAATAGACCTCTAGATCGCATACCAAAGTAGATTCATGACACGTAGATCGCATACCAAAGTAGATTCAAGACTGCCTTAATGATATTCTAAAATAATCACCACATTTCCTCTTAGACAACATAATCTCCTTCCTATAACAAATACACATCCTTTATTTGATCTAATCCTTTGACTATAACTAATTGCTCTTTCCCTTCCATAATTTGCCTCACTTCTACAAAACCGTCTACTTTTTAGATCAACATAACGCCATATCACCTAAGATATCTAGCGCTTGCTCCTTTTTGCATTAACTAACTAACTACACAATAAAAAAAACAATTAGACATACTTACATTATTTAGTACTGACGAGGCCCAGGTGTACTAACGCAAACCAGGTAAGTAATTGGGAGACTTCTATGCAGTGGTCAACCAGTGGGTCCTTTGCCTAAAATGAGACCCTAATTATTTCGACTTCCCTACCTTCATACAAGTAAATTTTCAATATATCAGGACACACAATTATGTAGTCAAATAATTTCGTAATAAAAATGTAAGAGACGTGAAAATATTACCATAGTTTGTTGTATATTGTTGAAATCCATGCCATATTTTTTTTCCAATATCTTGCAACAGCCATTTCCAACACGTAACTTCAACTTGGGATGCAGTAGACCAGGTAGGTATTTTAGCAGGCGATTCCCAATTGCAGGACCACATTTTTGAAGCCAAGAATCTGTAAATAAAGGATACGGTATGAAAAACAAAAATCAATATACACAAAAATGAAGTAATATAAAAACTAGTTCTCTTCACCACCTAATTCAACACCATACACCACCACCACTATCATCACCACAATCTGACATCACACACCACCACAAGACACTAGACACCGATTATTGAGGTTAAAATCATATAAATAATGACAAAACTGAATACAACTCCTACATCACCACAACTAGTTAAATACACCACCACCACCACCACACAATCACCACAATCACCACCATTATAAACCCCCTCACCACATCCTATCACCACCACAGTCACCACCCTCACCATCACGTATAAATAAATATAATACCTCCCTGTAGTCGTTAAATAAGTCAAAATAACGGTAAATATAGAACACACACCCCCAGACAGCAAGGCAGTTCGAATAGGAATGGCTGGATACGATTATTAAAGCCTTAACACGACACCGGCTCAACCTCATTCACCTCTATCAACCACCACAAAACTGACCCTAGCAAGACACCACACACTACCTCTCCTGCAACACCACTCTTCCCTCTAACCAACCTCTCGCCCACCTGGTTGACCACTGCCTAGACTGACGGACACAGGATAAGGTCGTTCACTCACCTCCCATGAAACCTTTGAAATAATTGAATCAGCTGTGTGAGTACCTGTTCAATCACCATTACACTACACTACCATCACCGCTATTTTAACAGCTCATCACCACCTCACCACACCACGCTCACCACACTGTCTAGTCACCACACTTAGGTTACAAGTCTAACATCTCACCAGTGGATAAAAACAAATTTAAGCTAAATAATGACGATAAAATAGTCTCTCTAACGACCATTAAGCTGTTGATATTTTTTTTTATTATTATTATTATTGGTATATCTATGCAATTATACATAAAACTAATACAATAATCAACTAATGATAGTAAAGGGGAAAGGGAGAGAGAGAAATAGGCAAGCAATTAAGCTAATCACTCACTTAACTACCTACCTAACTATCCAATGTCATTCACTGTAATCACCATTATTAACACCATCTACGGATCACTAACTGAAAATATGGAAAAACATTATAACGAATACCTGTAGCGCTATAATTTTGCGTCAGTTGCTAAGTCAATCTCTTCCACTAGTGCACAGCGGTGAGGTCCTTCCTGATGGACTGCTGAAGAAGGACTGACAGCTTGCTGTCATTCCAACTGTTCCTTCTTCCCTTCCCTCGAGTTGCCAGTTACCTTAAGAACATAAGAAATAAGGAGACTGCAAGAGGCCAATTGATGACCTACACGAGGCAGTTCCTTGTCCCCCACCCTTGGAATAATCCAATATTTATCCATCCCACCCTCCATACTCTGATCCAACCGTCTTTTAAAGCTATCTATTGACTCAGCACTTACTACGTGTCTCCCCAGCCTATTCCAATCGTTCACCACTCTGTTAGTGAACCAATATCTGTCCTGAATCTAAGTTTTTCTAGCTTGTACCCATTTCCACGTGTTCTATCCTGACTACTAATTTCTAAAGCCTGATCAATGTTTCCTTATTAATTCCTTTTACCCATTTAAAAACCTAAATCATATCCCCTCTTGCCCTCCTCTCTAGGGAGTGGAGATTAAGACGTTTTAAACTATCTTTGTAGGGTAAATTTCTCAGCCCCTGAATCATCTTGGTCATTCTTATCTGAACTGCTTCCAAAGAGCCTATATCCTTCCTTTAATAAGGGGACCAAAATTGAGCTGCATAATCTACGTGGGGTCTAACTAGCGCTAAATACAACCTCAGAATGACCTCAGAACTCCTATTTGTCACACACCTACTAATAAATCCCAATATCTTATTGGCCCTATTTCTAGCTATAATACAGGTTTAAAACGAAGAAATAATATCACCTTGCTTAGAGCTCCGTCCGTCTGCTAGCGGTCACAAGGAGACTATGAGTGTTATTTTGATTATTGCTATTATTAAACTACAAATTAATACTACACAAAATGTAGATCAAAAGAAAGAGAAAAAAACTTTTAGAATGATAAATATGTAGGGCAAGGATATATATTCCATTTAATATAATTCTAAGTTTAGACTCTAACCCAAGTCCAAGTGACTGAAAACACCTTTATTTTCTACGCCTACAGAACTATTATTTTTTAATTACTTTTACGCTAATGAAAAAAGTTAATTACTACTTAACTAATCAGTCGTTACACTACTATTATTCTGCTACTCAATGTTCATGCAAGTAGTAGTAATACTGGAGGTGTTTATCATCTACCTGTTCACCTTGTGTTAGGTAAGGAAGTGATGTCACCTCTCTTAGGATTCTTACCTTCATTAACCCATTCAGTGCTTGCGGCACACCGTATTTGCCAGCGCTGTCTGCAAGGCACAACCATTATCGCTCATAATTATAAACTATGATCGCTTGCTAAAGGGTAGAGCTAGCACTCACGATTTTGACTAGTGTGTGGAAATATTAATGGTGAATTGTTACACACACACACACACACACATATATATATATATATATATATATATATATATATATATATATATATATATATATATAATTATATACTTTCGTGAGGTGGGTGGTGTGTCATACGTCTGGCAGCGCGCTTCCCTCGCAGGGACCCTAGGGTCTGTTGCTGTTTGTGTTCCCTCGTATCATGGCTTTGAGAAGATTTTTTATTCAACTTCAATGCTGTATAACTTATGTAATTTAAAACTAAACGATGTTTTGATGCTACTGTTCAAACTGTTCAAATTTACCATCCTAAGCATATTATTCAATGTATAGATTGAAAAATCATAAATTATTAGACCACAGGTGATACAAAACTTTTTGCATTATCACAGTGAACGGGTTAAAGAACAAACCTGTGACTGTCTTTTAATTCTTAATGCTCCCAACATTCACATTACCAAGTGACGCTGCCTCTCTAAGGTTAAATTCACTCCTGTTTCAAAGGGTTTTCATGCGGCAGCGGCAGCGAGAATGATGAAATAAGTGACCCGAGTAAATAAAGAAATAACAATTGTGAGTGAAGGATAGATAACAGTGCAATAAGTGAACCTTTGTACTCACTCTTACACTACTTATACAAGGGAGACTCACTTATAATAATGAATAATGAAGAGTAATTGAATTCACAGGAAATCTAGACGTATATAAACATTCACCTATACACTATGGTGGATTAAAAAAGGTGATTAAGGAATCCCCTCGAACTAGGCATCTCTAGGCCATATAGTTCTGCCAGAGCGCTGCCCCTCTCACCAAGAAACTGCCGTGAGCCAGGATCAAACTCGCAACCTCTAGGTCGCGAGCCAAGCACTGTACCACAGAGCCACCCGGCCCCGATATTAAGGTGGAAAAATAGATGATAAAAAGGTTTTCAGTTTAATTTGTGATCTATTAAGTAAATATTACCAGTGATTCATCAATATGCCAAAGCATACTCTGTTATGTACATTTAGCACCCATAGACGCACTTTGTACATGCACAAGCTCATAAACAGATGACTACACTCTAAATACAGGTTGACTATCAATAATCCGGCATGAGCAAACACCTAATTCTGGGTACAGCGCCGTCAAAACATCAACATTAACAGTGCCTCCTGAAAACAGTGATGCGCCAACTCGGGAAATTTGAAACTGCGCTCTCAAATTTATGCTGGAAAACTGATGGAACCGGAATATTGAGTCAACTTGTAGCATTATTGGTAACAGATTTTCTTGACTACACTACTGATACTGATAATAATTCTAATAATTCTACAACTAAGGCTAACATGACACTGCCAGAATAAACACTTAATTGTCATCAAATATTACAAAGAACAACTGCTATGCTTGCAGACACCCTTTGACTCTCAACATAATGTATTGAAATTCATCACCAAACTTAAGAAGCACCTTTTCTAGTCTTAACTATTTAACAAACAAACAATAACTTCAATTGTCAAGGTAACTGATGAAATAACACACAAAACAAAGCTATTAGAAAACTGCAAAACAATCACACTAGATCACAATAACTCTTAATGACCCCAAGGAGAATGAAACCTTATTCTAAGCTATGTGAGCAAGTCCTATAGATCAGGTTCTTTCTATTATATAAAGTCCTGCAACATAACACTTAGCAGGTTGTTATAAAAAAATATAATCACTAGAGAACTAATTATGTGAGTTGTGTACAGATAAAGTCCTTCAATTATTATTATTATTTCTATCAGGTTGCTTGGTCAAAAATTTGCAATATATAAGCACATCTTACATCTACATTAACTTTCATATCATAAGTCAATGTCACTTCTACTCAATTAATGGTATAATATTACTACTGTGTCCAATATTCCACCAATGTAAACTTTAACATACAGTGCTCGTCATAAACATTGTCGCTGGAGACCACAGTATCCATTTGAAGGATCAAAACGCGGGCGCTTTCCTTGGCGGAAATCGGGTGTTTTAAATTAAATTATTACACATCTGGCCTGGGTGTAAGGCATCTTGCAAAGGCGGTAAGAAGCTATAGGCCCCTGTCAATCACTCTGACTGGTGGGCGCTTTGTTGCTGTCCTCCCACGCCACCCCCCCACAATGGCTTGCAGTTAGTCTGCTGTTTAGCTGTTTTCCTGGACAATGGTGCGCTACCACATCTTGTCACAGGATGATATCACAGCCATCTCAGCTCTCCACAAGGCTGGACACTCCACACAGGCTATCTCTGACCAGACGGGTGTCAGCTGGCAACGACCCGTGAAGCGTATGGCTGAACTCGGCAGCAATAAAATACCCGCCAAGAAGAAACCACCAGGATACACCCGCAAAACTTCCCTACGAACCCTAAGAGTGGTACACCTTGAAATCAAATACAATCCACGAGTATCGGCCAAGAAAATCAGGGAAGACAACTTGGGATTGCTGAGTAATGTGTCTGTGAGGACATTATCGCGCTGCATCCACGACGCGGCGTGAGAGAGCGGTGCGACAATGTTTATGACGAGCACTGTATAGCTAACTTCACAAAGGCAATCTTATTCAATAAATGAGATACAATTTGAGCTTTTCATTTCTGGTGTATCTCATTGTTGACATTCATAGTTTATTAATTCAGCTAAACTCCAAAAAAACATGAATCAAAGCAAATAATTTTTAAAAAGAAAATTCTATACGTACACTTGTCGTCCAACATTTCATGGTTCCTAGTTTTTCACATGGTAATACAAAGAAAATATATATTCAGTGCTCCCTCCAATTTTGCGTGAAATTGGTCGACATTCGCAAAATCGGATTCATTAACCTTATGGTGATTTTAGTCATATTTTTGCCCTTGTTTATACACAAATACATGTAATTATACATCCTAAAATAAGGAATAATACAGAAAAACATAAACATTATCATTATCCATAAGAAAATTTATTTAAATGACCATTTTACTGTACCTGGGCTTAAGGAGATGGAGATTGGTCTCAGTCACAAAATTGGAACCCACAAAATTGGAGGGAGCGCTGTACTGTTTGGCAATATTATAGCTGCTTGTTTTTGAAAAGTGGCACGTATAGTTAGAGTAACATTTTATAATTATGATGTTTAATTGTCCTAAACGTGCATAAAACAAAACTCCAAAGTACTTTCAATGTAATTTTTTGGTTATATGAGGATGGAATTAATTACTAATAGCTTGAACAATTACACGGCGGTCTATTTACCATGATATCCCTAACAAATAAACACAAAATACCTTTACATTCTCCAGAAACAAAGCTGAAAATCCATTACCATTACCATTACCATTACTTCCTCCAGAAATTAGGGTTTTGCTGTAATCTTCGGCTAAAATTCTCATACCACTTAGAGAGAACAGAGAGAGGAAGGTACTGGTCGGAGGGGTTTGGGGTTATATGTGAGGGACTCTGTGCAAAGCTGGAGGCATAGTTGTACAGATTCTCACACATAGCTTGACTGAATTCTATGTAGGAGTTGATAGTGGAAGGTTCTGTGGATGGATTGGAAACCTGTCCTTGGATCTGGCTAAGTGGCTCCACCTGGAATAAGTGGAAATCATGTGAGATATTCTTAACGAGAGTGAGAGAGAGAGAGAGAGAGAGAGAGAGAGAGAGAGAGAGAGAGAGAGAGAGAGAGAGAGAGAGAGAGAGAGAGAGAGAGAGAGAGAGAGATAATATTGTTTTACTACTAGTACTACCATGCCTCACAGCCATGGTGGACCACCGCTGCACCACTGTGGTGCCCGACCACAGCAGTTCCTCCCCAGTAAACAGCTTAAGCATCACGGGTCCAGGCGGGGACTCGATCTGCCGGCCAAGCGAATGCAAGGCCAGCGCACTACCACTGTACTAGCCAAGAGGCTGTTGAAATACTTAAAAGAGGGAAGGAAAGTGAGAGGAATGAAAGGTTTAGGAACAAAAGTATATGAATAGCAACAAAAAAAATCAACAAATGAATAAGAAAATATATATAATGGAGACTTACTTACTATAGCCATTATTTGAATATAAAAATAGTTCAACTCTATAATAAACTCTTGAATATATAAATTTTCTGTTAAATTTCTCTCATGAAAACCATTATTCCTGCAAACAGAAGACATCCTAATGCCTTACTTCAATAATAACAATAATAATAATTGATGGTTTAATATCAAGAAATATATATAAATACAACATTACGACTGGCTTTACAATTACATCTTCTATCGTACAACTCACTGAAATTCCAATCTGTGCATTATGGGACATTTTTTGCTCCCCAAAGGTAAATCCGGTCTGCAAGTTGGCCCCATTGGTCTGTTTGAGGCCAGAGATCTTAAAAATGGCTGATGGCTTCTCGTTGGTAATATTTCCTAAGAGATGCCACGTTGGGGGTTTATTGGGATCCGGCCAACTGAAGTACACTGCAAATAACAAAAAGGTGACACTAGTTATCGGTAATTGGAAGTGAGTAAGTCATTATTAAAGAAAATACACTCATACTACCTAATTTTAAAGGACAAAAGGGTGGAAACATCGGTCCGATAATGCTGATTGTCCGTAGTTACCAACACTAAGTCTGTATTGGCTAATATCAACAATTATATTACCTAAGAAAGAGGAATAATATAGTAATGTACATTTAATGAAGCACACTATCCAATCTGACAGTGTAAAATACCTGTACACTGTAAATATACACTATAATATACCCGTACACTGTAAATATACACTATAATGCACCCGTACACTGTAAATATACACTAAAATACAGTAATTCCATGGAGTAATAAGGTACACGTGTGATTATATTCATGGAAACAAAGTGAGTTGACTGCTGCAGATTTTGTCCGTTGCTTCCGATATCCGTTAAAGGGTAGAAGCATAGAACATAAACACTTCATCAATTTGAACAACATAATTACCAAGTCTTAAAAGGGACAAGACAAGGGATGAGGGACTAGATGAAGGACAACCAGCGTACCTGATCCCCCAAGGCCGTCAGGG
Source organism: Metacarcinus magister (assembly GCA_029783475.1). Taxonomy (NCBI): domain Eukaryota; kingdom Metazoa; phylum Arthropoda; class Malacostraca; order Decapoda; family Cancridae; genus Metacarcinus; species Metacarcinus magister. The sequence goes on from JAPQNM010000023.1 coordinate 1,308,733, forward strand.
AAAGGTTGTGAGCCAGTGAGGAACACAACAATATGGTTGATGTTGTCGGCCTCAGGAATCACCGTCAAGAATTGGGTATCTCCGCACTGCTGGAAGTTGGTCTGTACCTGTTGAGTAAATGGAAATGAGTTCATATGCCTTTCTCCTATCCTTATTGTGTTGAAATTATACCAAAGCTCTGAAGGAATTTGATAGTCGTAATCAGTCTATCCTTTCCTTATATTAAAACACAGTGAGTTTAGACTTGTAGATCCTCTTGCTGCTGTTGAAATTATACCAAAGTTCTGGATAAATTTGATAGTCGTAATCAGTCTATCCTTTCCTTAAAACACTTAATTATTCCTTTAGATCAATTTCTGAGCGTTTCAAAACATGACGCATTACAGACTGATCTAATATTTGTATGTGCAATAAATTCTCTTACTTTCATTGCTATTGAAGTATAATAAACACGACAGATCAAATATTTAACCTAATCTAACCATAACCTAACGACAGCTGTATCCTCATAGTGTTCGGTTATAGATACGGCACGTGCCTAACTTTTGGGTAAAAAGCTTATATAACTGAACCTAACCGATCCAAACCGTACCTAACATAACATAAGCAACCGAACATAACATGAAAGATGCTTGACCAGGTCAATAATAAGGCACAGGCTGTACCAATAGCGGATGACAACGTGGTACGACTGCCGTATCTCTAAGCACTTATATGAAAAAATCTTACGCCACAAATGAATATAATCTCACATCACATACTTATATATAAAATAACTGGAAAATCTGGATATTAGGTCTGTGTCACGTACAAACACGAAACTCACATATCATGTAGAAGACTCAGTAATCGTGCCGTAAACGTAAAAAAAATGAGGTGCCCACTTCTAGTGTGGCCGTAATAGCACTCGAGAGTATGGCGAAATTCAACAGTTTCGAAGTCCAGCGAGCTCTGCAGCAGTCAAAAGTAAACATAGAAATGATTTTCTATTGTTTATGACTGGAATTTGTGGGTAGCGGCATATAAGGATTTCATGACATCTATACAACTCAACCCTCCAATCGTGCTGCCACTCATGTTAATGTCCTAGCCCGGGGGGGTCCGGCGGGGACGCAGCCCCCCCCCCGGCTAAATTAAGCTAGGTTAGGAAAATAAGAAATTTTCAGAGAAATTTTCTTAGATTTTTGAAGGCCCATACTTGGTGGGGAATCGGGGAGGCGAACTTATTATCCAGAAATACCAAATAAGCTTCTCTTGGGTAACTACTGTATAAAAAACATCACATTCACATCATAATTTCTTTTCTTTTTAAATAACCACTTAAGACGCACTTCATTAGTTACTTCATGCATTCACGTATCATTAAGGACCTGTGGTAATCTAAAGGGTAATTACGGGGGTTAATTACCAGCCTCCCTGATACTATTATCCCGAAAAGGTTGGCCATGGCAGGTGTGAAGTCTCTGTAGGAAGAACAGCAGCAAATAGATCCAACAACGTCATTAATGTTGACACTTGACTTTCTTCCTCTCACACTCTCCTCCCCGCGTTCTTCGTCCTCTTCATCTCTATCATATCTCGGCTCAAAGTCAATCTTCTACTATATTTTCACTCATATGTGATTTCTAAGTGTGTTTTTGAATGAAATACTTAGATATAGTAATGTTTTATTTGTTGTAGTATGGTACAATGTAGTTTGGTTTTATAGATATAATAGATTTTACCGAGTCGTTACTACGCCGAAGTTATAGCTATGTATTGTTTTGTTCAAGTCCAAGTCCAAGGAAGAAAATGATACAATAAATATTAAATAGCAGCTCTCCCATTGTCAATTTATTCTTAATTCACCTTCCTTAACATAGACACAGGCTTGACAACACTAATAAACCTATATACAAAATATAGCTATAACAACTTGAAATAAATACGCAATCGTCATGAAAACATTGCACTTACATCTAAAACAAAGTATAGTGATGAGTTTCAGCCTATCACTGAATAATTATTAAATAGATAAACTATATGTCTTATCTAATAAAGTAATTTGATAGTTTCGTCAGGAAGGAATTACAACCTGAGAAAGATCACCTTTGTAATGGCCTGCCACCCACAATCTTTGCCTCTCTCTCACTTCATTCAACATATCATGCTCTGTACGGACCACATCGACACATGACTCTATATCTCCACGCACTGTTACCCTGCCTACTAAATCCATCCACTCCATACCTTCCTTAGCCTTCAAAGGACTGTCATTCTTCACTAAACATTTATCAGCTAATCTTTTGTTGGCTGCCTGGACCGCTTCAAGCTCTTTCGTCATTCTTGCATACCCAAAGGCTTTTACTTTCTCCTCAAACACCTTTAGGAAAAACTTATAGATTTTCACGTCAGGATAACTTAGGCGTAACAATTTCTGATGACCTGTAAGCGATAGTTTTCTGGTGTTACTCTTATTCTTCCTGGAGTTGATGCTGAGATATGCTACATCGTCCGCCGTCCAACACATCAAGTCTTTCAACAACACTAGAGATTCATCGTATCTTTCCGCTACCATTACCAGATCGAAGGTAGAGTTTAGCTTCATCAGTATCTTGTTCATGTCTTTGTGCGTGAGATCCTCCGCTGAACCGTAGCCGAAGTCATAAAACATTTGATGGATGCCAAACACCTTCATGTGACGCCAGCGAACGACATCCCCATACCGAAGAGATGCGAACTTCTCCAAAGGCATATTGTAGTACTGCAAAGAAGAAGGTGGAGAATAAAGTCTCTTTTATATATCAAAGGTGAATTAGTGCTTTAAATTGTATTAATGATAAAACTGAGTCTACAGTACTAGTCAAAAGTAGTGGACCCCCCAGGCTGGGTGTCCAATATTTATGGCGAAAAAAGCATGATCCTCTTGAGAGTGAACCATTTTAGCCAAAGGTTTTTTGGTAACAGAACTAACTCACCAAGGCCATGAAAGAACCCCATACCATGAATGAACCCCATACCATTAAAAAATCATCCTTTATGTCAAGTCATCTCTTAGTGTTGAGAAAAGAATCATCATCAGCTCTCTCTCTCTCTCTCTCTCTCTCTCTCTCTCTCTCTCTCTCTCTCTCTCTCTCTCTCTCTCTCTCTCTCTCTCTCATAAATATAAGTTAATTTCCTAGGTAATCAACTCACCTGCCATTTAATCCACATATACATACCTTTTGCAATTCAAAGTACCCCCAAAGGGATTCAAACTGGGCTACGGGCTCCCGAACTATGGTAATCCAGGCAGCGTCTTTCTTCATCACCTGTAAAGCACGGATTGGAAAGCATTATTGGAACTCTCACTTGATGGGGTGAGAAAAATATCATATACTACTACTACTACTACTACTACTACTACTACTACTATTACTACTACTACTACTACTACTACTACTACTACTACTACTACTACTACTACTACTACTACTACTACTTACTTTAGCTAGGGCCTCCGTATCCAACCTCGTATGAATCACCATCATATTGTACTTTCCGTCCGAGGTCTTGAGAGCGCGAGGCAGCATCCAATCTTTGAAGGGCATCGGAGAGCCTAGGTAGTTCCCGCTACGAGGCAATGCTTGGGTCAATCCGTGCTGCTTCCCGTACCTATATCATACCCGAATTACATGGGTGAGAGATAATAAAACCTTTGAAATAGAAAAAAAGATGTATGTATAAATGGATGAAGAGGAGGAAAACGGATCTATAGAGAAGACAACTATAACTTCCACTATAACGCCTTCAATCATTACTCCCGCATTACATCACCTGAGAAAGATGCGTTGCGTTGTAGATGAGGCACACTTATGAGTCTTAAGAAACATCAGATTGTGGCGAGGACGACAGGATTCCATGGAAGACGAAGAAGGAAATGGCCTGAGGGTAGAAAAGAAAGACATTTAGACAGCAACATAAAATTATATCATATACACAATAGTTATTAAGTGGATAAAATGGAAGGCAACCATGGAAACAAAAGCAGTATCCCGTCTAATACACAGAAAATGGATAGATAATATAGCAACAAGGAATGAAGACGGAGGGAAGTTGATCTTTTATTATTATTATTATTTTGTGTATGTCTTGCATCAGTGGCGTCAGTAGGCTTGATGGAGGCTATTAAATGGTAAGCCGATGCCTGTTAGTAGAGCAGGTTTATATATATATATATATATATATATATATATATATATATATATATATATATATTTTTTTTTCTACAGTGACATTAGCAGTAGAAAAATGAGTTAGTTAATGTTACATCCTTTCATCTTCGTGCATTATAGGTACATACAAACAGACATATGGAGGAGTATATAGCGAGTTGTCAAGGTTTCTATAGATGTGATGCCCCCCCCCCTCCTTCCCACGCCCATCCCCCTCCCCCCTCCCTCCACCCTTAAACCGCACCATATGTCTCTAAACAACAGTTATTTCACGCTAGGAGTCACAAGAGTACATCGTTAGGTTTAGGAGCAAGAACCTCAGTATTAGGCATTATTTTATTTTCTCTCTTTCTCTCTCTCTCTCTCTCTCTCTCTCTCTCTCTCTCTCTCTCTCTCTCTCTCTCTCTCTCTTCACGTTTAAGCACGTTGTTTCCTGTTATTATCATTATATATTACAGTTATTCGGACACGCACGCACACACACACACACACACACACACACACACTCTTTAAACCCATGTACCGTTAGTATCGACCACATTACAAACATATATATACATCAGGTTTCAAGTTAAATAATACACCATCACTTCTACTTAAATAACGAGAAAAAAACAACTACCACATATACTTTACAATTAACATGCACAACAAAAATAAAAATGTCGTTAATATAATAGTTTGGAAAAGACACCTTCCTTACTCTTCTGTTATCTATAGGCTATACGTGTCTCTCTTTATCTGTCTATCTCACTGTCAAGAACACAAGGAAACGCGCATTATACACATAGAGATATCTAAATCTATACCGTGATTTCGTATTGTTACTTCTCTTGCCTTGGAGAAAATAGAAGTTACGAAAAAAAAGAAGTCAATATCTATACCCAACAAGAAATAATTTAAGGCAAAGACAGGGCATGATGGTATATTTACATTTATATTTACAACTCACTTGTCTTCGGAGGCGTTGAAAGCAGATGATGATGATGATAGGGAGGAAGAGTACCAGGAGGAGGAGGAGGCTAAAGGTAGATCTGGTGGGGTGAAAATCTGTACCATCACCATCATTATCACCAGTACAATGACACCGTTACAGTATCTATGCCTCCACACACACCTGCAAGGGACAGTAATTAGTATCTGTGTGTGTGTGTGTGTGTGTGTGTGTGTGTGTGTGTGTGTAGATATTATCATTTTACAAAGGCTTAATACTAATTTTTCTAATGGTGTCTTACCTATGTATGGCGTGACTGTTTTCCAATGTCTTGCTGCACACATACATTTTAGTCCTGTTTGTGTGTGTGTGTGTGTGTGTGTGTGTGTCTTTACCGTGGCTTCTCTGTTTCTTACGACCGTCTGGAATGATGAAATGATGCTACTATTACTGCTACTACTACTACTACTATTACTACTACTACTACTACTACTACTACTACTACTACTACTACCACCACTACTACTACTATCATTATTACTATTACTATAATGTTAACAATATTGAGAGCAACAACAATAATAATAACAGTAAATATACTACTACTACTACTACTACTAATAATAATCATCATCAACAACAACAACAACAACAACAGCAACAGTAGTACTTTAACACTCACTTCACTTCCGTTATAGTGTATCCAGAAGCCTGTTGGACGTCCACTTATCCGGCGTGCGGTGTGTGTGGCGGACAACACAACACTACGAAGAACTAATAGGTATGGTGGAGAGTCACGCTGCCGCTACCTACCTACCTCCCTACACTAGCGGGAAGCACACAACTGGTGCCCTAAGTATTATAATTATTAATCGGAAACACAATCAGATTACGTTACCTGGCGTCAGCTGAGTGTGTGTGTGTGTGTGTGTGTGTGTGTGTGTGTGTGTGTGTGTGTCTAAGGATGTACACCTGTCCGGTATACCGACATATCGGTATTTTCGGGGCGGAATTACAGGCATTAGAAGCTCTTCGGTATATCGGTATTTTTATCGATTTTTGCCGATTCGTCAGCCTGTCAGGCCACTAAAACACACTCACAACACAACACACTCACCTTCATCTGTATCCTTGTAGGTCACCATGTCCTAACACTTCTTTTACTGTACCTAACACGCTGTAATTAACACTCTTGGATGTAAACAATAATTAAGTGTGTTTTTTACTCATTTGTTCGTTGTTTTTTCCGTTTTTCTTTGTGTTATGCTTTCTCTCGGCTTTACTTTCAGTTTGAATCATTTTTATATATCCTATTCTATGGTTTATGTTGGTTTGATTTCATTATTATTGCTTTATTCTATTTTTCGATTTTATAATTGACCTTAGAAATAAAATTTTTTCATGAAATAAATACGAATCAAATATAACCAATGTTTATGTAGAAAACAATTAAGTGTTTCAGACGATTTTTTAAAGTATATATAATTGCTTTCCTGTGTATAATAAAAATCTCAAATTTGGTTTAATATATACGTGACCGAACAGCCAACTCACGGCCGTCATCTGGGAACTTGTTCACACTATTATATTAGGTTATTTACGCTTAATAGATAATGTTTTATTTATGTCCAACCACTATTAATGATGAATAATAATGTGTTACTGCTTCTCCATCCCTCAAACAGACATGGAAAGGAACAGGGAAGGTTTAAAACGAAGAAATAATGTCACCATATTTACGCTTAATATGTAATGTTTTCTTTATATCCAATGGCTATTAATGGTGAGGAATAATGTGTTACTGCTTCTCCATCCCTCAAAATGACATGGAAAGGAACAGGGAAGGTTTAAAACGAAGAAATAATATCACTTTGTCTTAGAGCTCCGTCCGTCTGCTAGCAGTCACAAGGAGACTATGAGTATTGTTTTGATTATTGCTATTATTAAACTACAAATCAATACTATACGAAATGTAGATGAAAAGAAAGAGAAAAAAGAAGCTTTGGAATGATAACAAGTATGTAACGCATGGATATATATTATATATTCCATTTAATATACCCAATTCCAAGTTTAGACTTCCAACCCAAGTCCGAGTATGAAAACACAAACTATTATATCTTGACTTCATTGTTTATTATTGTTTCTTAAATGATTATAATTGTTTTCTGATTTGTCTCAAAGGTTCTTATAATGTTTTGTTTGTTATTAATGTAAGAAGGCTTGAATTTCGCGGCTAAAAGGCTCGCCAGCCAGGACAGTTCAAAGGAACGAGTGTGTGTTTTTGTTGAAGGTGACGTCATCATAACTGTGTAGCATATATATTCCTTTTTTTTATTTATTTAAGTGAAACAACGAAATGGAGCTAATATAATAGTGATAAATTAGGAGATAGAAAGGAGAGAAAAAGGGAACAATAAGTAAAGTTATCAATGTGTGTGTGTGTGTGTGTGTGTGTGTGTGTGTGTGTGTGTGTGTGTGTGTGTGTGTGTGTGTGTGTTATTGATACTATAATATCACCACTACCATCATCACTACACTCACCACCACAAACAACAACAACTACCACTATTACCACTTACCACTACCACAACAACAACAACATTTACAAGCATCACCACCAACAAATTTCTCTTCTACATCCTTTAGCTGTGCATCTTACTTCACTCACATTCTCAAGTCTCCTGTCCCCTCCTCCACCTGTTTGACTGACCACACCTTTAACTAACTTTCTAAACACGTCGTCCCCTTGCCGTCCCCCTGCTGTCCCCCTGCTGTCCCCCTGCCGTCCCCTATCCCCTCTCCCTCTTTCTCTCACCTTTTCTATCCCTCCCCTGCCTCTCTAACTCTCAAACACACTTCTAAGGTAATCTAGATGTCAATATTTCCCTTCTACAACTAATATACACGTGAGACACATACTGATACGACCTCATAAGGCAAGACACATGACTAGGAGTAAAGGTCAGAGGATAGACTTCTGTACTTTGCAAAATATTATTATGTACTGGTTATGTTTTTGTCCTCCAGTTCACCATGACCCGCCCATTGCCGCTTGTCCACCTAGATTATGGTCAGTCATTGCACACACTGCCCCCCTCCCTCGTTCTGGGCAAGGGAAAGGAAGGGAAAGGAAGGGAAGGGAAGGGAAGGGAAGGGAAGGGAAGGGAAGGGAAGGGAAGGGAAGGGAAGGGAAGGGAAGGGAAGGGAAGGGAAGGGAAGGGAAGGGAAGGGAAGGGAAGGGAAGGGTAAGATATTGTTAACTGTGATTTTATTCATCTCTTCTACTTTTTCCTTTCTCCTTCTTCTCGTAATAACTCCATTATCATTACTACTACTACTACTACTACTACTACTATTACTACTACTATTACTACTACTACTACTACTACTACTACTACAAGGCGAATAAAGCTCTACAGTTGCAACGAGAGAAAGTATTGAGTTTAGCGAGAAAATAGACTAAAGGGATTAGATCTCATACGATGATGGATTAAGTCGTGTGTTTGTAAGCTTGACCATGTTTGGGAGCGAGAAATAAGAGTGTCATGCATCTCAATGACGTCTTTAAAGATGAAATTAGAACACACAAAAGACGGATTATATGGGAGTGTCTGAAAGTTGGCGACAGTGACGGATTAATGAAAAAAAACAAAAACAAAATACTGTCGCATTTTTTATCCACGAGTTATGAAAGTGAAGTCATGAGATGTGTGGACTATTAATGTGGTATTTACATTGATCTTGTGTTCCATATGTTTTATTGAGGTTAGTTTAAGTATAGAGGTTATAAGTATACTATAATTGTGGTTCAAGAGTGTTAAATAAGGTATATGTGTTATGGATGTAAATTTTGTAGCTACGTTGTGTAAAAGTTTAGCTGTAGAATGTAAATGAAAGTGAAATAGTGTATGTAGATTTATGTTTTAAGTGAGCATTCTGGTTTGTATAGACTGAATTGATATTGTATTGCTATAAATTATATACTGCAAGCAGGTAACTTTCTTTTAATATGTGTTTGAAGACAAGGAAATATAAGAATATAATGCAATGTGAATGTAACACCTAATTATATATATACTGATAAACTAATAAAAACAACGATACGTGATCTTAACAACCTTTTGACCTTCATAATTATAATACTAGTTATCAGAGGCTATTCAGGCAGCAGCAGCAGCAAAAAAAGAGAAAAAAAACTATATATCACACACGCAACATAATCGTGTCCACTTCTAGTCTTCATCGTTTGGTGTTGTAATAATTTTTTCTTTTTTTTTGCTTATGTACATACTAGTTCATTTGCTTAATCTCTCTCTCTCTCTCTCTCTGTCTCTTTCTCTCTCTCTCTCTCTCTGTCTCTTTCTCTGACCAGACATACAGATGAAAGAATGTACAGTCCTTAACCTTATTACAAAAAAAAAAGACCAAGAAAACTGTAATAAATAAAACATTAACTAACACATTACATAAGAAAAATAATAGTAGCAGAGAGGCGAGTCACGAACCCCGACACCTGGCTTGTTTCTATACCACTCAGTCACTCCGCCAACACGTTTTTCTGCCCACGCGCCTACTTGCCTTGTCGAGGGAATCTTAGAGCAATTTCACTCTCGCTCCAGTTCAACTTAACCTCTTGTCGTCACGGACCTAACCTAACCTAACGTAACCTAACCTAACCTAACCTAACCTAAATTATGAAGAGTTGTTGTATGTTTATATATAAGTAAACTGTATTGATGTTTCTTACCGTGCATTGCTCTTTTAATTTGACTATTGTTATACATATATAAAGAATTGGTTATGTGTTGTCATGAAAAAATTCTCGTAATAGTATTATGATAATGTTTAAGAAGTTATCTAAAAAACACTAACTTATTATAGATGGTATTTGCGTCACACTAAACAATTCACCGTCTCATAAGGGTTAACATTTGTAAACTTTATACATTACATAAGTATTGTTTGGTGAAGTAATAGCTATAATAGTAGTATCTATTTTTTCAAGTTAGTGCGAGTTATGCAAACTTATACGTGTGGCAACAGTAATGTTTTTTTCCGTGTGTGTGTGGGTATGTGTGTGTGTGTGTGTGTGTGTGTGTGTGTGTGTGCGGTAAACAATATTCATACCTGTTTATAGTGTGGTGGGCCCCGTTTGAGACAGCACCTCCCAAATAGTAGTAGTAGTAGTAGTAGTAGTAGTAGTAGTAGTAGTAGTAGTAGTAGTAGTAGTAGTAGTAGTAGTAGTAGCAGCTTATTCCCACAGTTTCCTTCCTACACCGTAATGCTAATATCAAACTCACTCTACCTTAAGGAGAGTATATTCACAGGGATAAAAGGAGAGTCTAGAGGATAGGAGTGAAGCTTTGAACCATCCTATAGTCCGACTGATACTGTCTCCCCACGATTAGTCTCCCTACGATCACTGTTGCCAATTCTACGTGCAAGGATTAAATTACTAAAATAAAACAAATGACACACTACCACCACTTAGCTTCAAGGAAGAAGATTAAATAAAAAAAACGAAAATTCTAACTCATACGCGAATAAATAAACAAATGAAAACTATAATTCAATAATCGTATATAATAAATGAGTTAATGGTAGTAAATAATTTTCTTGATCAGTAATATAATAATAAGAGAGGTTAAGAAGTCTAGTGTGTGTGTGTGTGTGTGTGTGTGTGTGTGTGTGTGTGTGTGTAAACAAAACAAAATAATGCAAACATAAATACAAACCTAAACAGAGACGAGCATGAATGAAAAGTAATAATACTAATAAAAAAAATTAACATCAATTAAGAAAAGAAGAAGTGGTGGTGGTGGTGGTACAACTTGTTTCCGTCCAAGTTTACAAGGTCGTAAGCCACGTGCACCAACCCAACATAGCCTGGAGGTGCGGCATGAGTAGCATATTGTGAGGAGGAGGAGGAAGAGGAGGAGGAGGAGGAGGAGGAGGAGGAGGATTGGTGTTTTCTAATCGACTATTTATCTCCTGACTAAGATACTTTTCAAGGTTCACTGATGCAAAATTTAATGACATTGGAAAGTGTCGCTAATCATCTGCAACAATTACAAAATTAGAAAGGCAAAATTCTGTCATATTTTGTAACTCTAGTGTAACTTACATAATACTGTTGTGAGTTATGGATTCACTAGACGAACGCATCACTCTGTTTCACCCACGCCCATCCCCTCTCCCCCTTCCCCACCCAATGAAGAACGGTGACAGGATCGCAATAACCAACATGAGATGAAGATTCTTACGTCCAGCGCGTGATTTTGTGTAAGGAAAAGAATCCATCCGTGATCACAGCAAGAAATATTTCACTCCATAAATTAACTTGACCTCAGTTATTATCAAACACTCTCCCAGACTGTCTTGCCGCGAGTGATATTTACAAGTGGATATTACCTAGAAAAAGACTGCATAAAAAGTGCCTCATATGTGGATGAAAATGTGAAGCAATAACATCAAGGTGGAAGAATAAGTGGAATAATTATAAACATTTTGGGATAACGTGTATTTAAATGTTTATATTATCAGTACTGCTTGATTGAGGAGGAGAAATTTTCAATATCCCAATGTAACTTTATAAATACTGAATTAAAAGAGATGTATTTTCTGTCTAAACTTTCTAATATCACGTCTAGATATATTGAGTTTGAAAAGTTGAATTAACATAACTATACTGAGCTAGTGGTCTTAATTAAATAAGTCGCTACTATATTATAATAACACAATGAGGCGACAGACAGACAGACAGACAGACAGACAGAGAGGTTAAGAGCTGCCATACTTATAATTAGGTCACTTGATTGGTGATGAAACCCCCCCCCCAAATCTTACTAGTCCCCTAACACCGTCCCCTTGCAGTCTCCTCCTTGGTCATTGTTGCCATACACACACACACACACACACACACACACACACACACACACACACACACACACACACACACACACACACACACACACACACACACACACACACACACAAGCTTCTCTGGCCCAAGGAACAAGTTTTAACACCCTCCTCCTCCCCTCCTCCTCTCCCCTTGACTCTCGATCCGCTGGTGTAGATAAACAGTAATGAGATTGTTAAAAAATGTTGTTGATTATTATTATCGTTATTATTGGCGATATGATACTGATAATAATAATGGTAATGAAAGAAGAAAGAAGAACAAATATAATTACAACTATTGCTACAACATAATAATTGTTTGCATTTAGTACAAGATATTAATGATATATATATATTTTTTTTTTTATTATCAAGCGTTAGAAATATTATAAGAAATGTTACTTTAGTGTTTCTTATCTTATCGTTCAGTCCTTGCCCTGTATTTTTCACTTCCGTAGACAGACAGACAGACAGACAGACAGACAGACAGACAGACAGACGACAAAAGAATTAAAAAAAACCCAAAGAACAGCGACATAATGGATGAACAACCTTGCTATTTTTTGTATTAATTATTCTGTTTATTTTCTCTTATCTTTATGCTTTCTTTCCCACATTATTTTTTCTCCCACTCCATTTCCGGCGTTATCAAGCTAATTAAACTATGCTAATCGATAGATATTTTCTCTCTCTTGTATCACTTTGGTTTAGTTTTCTCTTCGCTTCCCTGACCTAATACTTCACTTTAATTATACTATTAGTCTAAGCTGCTTCTTCTGTCCTTCTATCACTGCTTCCTCTCCTTCATGACCTTGGAACTATAGAGATTAGATTAGATAGGTTAGGTAAGGTCAGGTTAGATTTAGGTTAGATTAGGTTTAGGTAGAGAGTCAGCTTATATATATAATCTAATATAATGACTACTACTTGGGTTTATAAAGTAGAATAAAGGTATGCTATTATATACTGTATTTTTACAACTAACTAGTTAACGACGTGCTTACCTCTCTCACCTTATCATTAATTAACAGTTATTGTCACTTTTGTTATTATCTTCCTCTCTTAATATGTTACCTTCGTCTCTCTCTATAAGTCATTTTCCTCACCCATAAGTCATTTTCCTCCATCCAGAAGTCATTTCCCTCCCTATGTAAATCCCTTTTCTCTTTCCATAAGTCAGGTTCCTTCTTCCATAAGTCATTTTCCTCCGTCAAGAAGTCATTTTCCTCTCTCCATACATAATTTTCCTCCCTCTAATAATTTTCCTCCCTAAATTACCTCCTTCCCTCCTTACGTGACCCACCTTCTGCAGCGTCACTGAGTACACAGACTAACCTGACCACCTTGTCCAGACCTGATCACGTGAATGAATTTGTCAAGACCATTTACGTTGTTGTGAAAAGCTGCTTTACCTTGCCTTGCCTTGCCTTGCCTTGCCTTGCCTTGCCTTGCCTTGCCTTGCCTTGCCTTGCCTTGCCTTGCCTTGCCTTGCCTTGCCTTGCCTTGCCTTGCCTTGCCTTGCCTTGCCTTGCCTTGCCTTGCCTTGCCTTGCCTCCCCTCACACGTATCCCCGCTGGCTGAAGGTCAAGTGTCGAGGGTCAGGTCAACTGGTAACTGACGTAGCAGGATCTTGTTCTTGTACTTTGTTATTGATATCAGTATCTTGCTAGGTCTATCTATCGTAGGGTGTTGTAATGTGTTATGTGTTATGTGTTATGTGCGCAGGTGGTGGTGGTGGTGATGGTGGTGTTTTGTTTGTCACCTTGGGGGGGGGGTGGTGGCGGGTGGGGGGAGGGTGTTGTATTGTACTGTACGTGACTGAGTAAGTAAGTGAGGCAATTTCAGGTCAGGGTCGCATGCAAGTAAAACAAGAAAAAAAGAAAAAGAAAGAAAAACAGTACCAAAAAAAAGACACTCATATATGCACACTATTATTATTACCACAATCATCCATGAGTCGCAACACAACGCCAAGCTGGAAATGTCACGCGATCACTGAACTTCATATCCAGGTGACGAAGCCTTACCTAAAAACCCTCCCGCAGCCACGCACGAGGAGATGCATTCGTCCCTCT
>JAPQNM010000023.1:1327840-1330340 GCA_029783475.1 Metacarcinus magister
TTTTCACTTTCCTTTTACTCTCTCTCTCTCTCTCTCTCTCTCTCTCTCTCTCTCTCTCTCTCTCTCTCTCTCTCTCTCTCTCTCTCTCTCTCTCTCTCTCTCTCTCTCTCTCTCTCTCTCTCCTTTTACATTATGAATTCTTTTTCCCTTTTATCTCACTTTCTCTTCGTTTCTCCTTCACTCATTTCTATTTACTTTTATTTTTATCATTCATTTCTCTTCCATTTTATTTACAACCGGATATGACAGGAGGAGGAGGAGGAGGAGGAGGACGAGGAAGAGGAGGAGGAGGAGGGGATACCAGGGTTCGAATCCACAAAGTACCTAAAAATTGGGTTAAATCATATATTTAATACATTTTACTTATACTTTCAAGTTTTTTCTTTATGCTGTGTAAAAATAATGTGTTGAGGGATGTGATTTAAAGTCCAGTTTCGTGTTGTTCATTGGAGTGTTTCGACCTTATTGATCCTTATTAAGAATGCAACGAGAGAGAGAGAGAGAGAGAGAGAGAGAGAGAGAGAGAGAGAGAGAGAGAGAGAGAGAGAGAGAGAGAGAGAGAGAGAGAGAGAGAGAGAGAGAGAGAGAGAGAGAGTGTGTGTGTGTGTGTGTGTGTGTACGGAGCTGATGGAAGGAATGCAACGGCTAGTTATATCTTATTCAAGGTCACAGGTGGACACACACACACACTCTCTCTCTCTCTCTCTCTCTCTCTCTCTCTCTCTCTCTCTCTCTCTCTCTCTCTCTCGCAGGTACTAAGAGGAGAGGAGTAAAGAGAGAGGAGGGATGGAGAGAAGAGGAGAGAGAGATAATTATTTCCCTCGTAGAATCACTCATTTTCAAGAACTGGTCAGGTTTTTTTAGGCAAGCAAGTTTTAAATGAGATTTTTTCTAACATAGGTAAAAGGTTTAGACGTAAATATCAATGATTAATGCTGTACAACTTTGCATTATTCCTATTCTTACTTCTAATATTGTCGTATTGATTATCCTTCTTCCTTCCTTCGATAATTCTAGTGAGCTGAACAACATTCTTCGTAATAATTCATAATAATCTACGTTAAAGTTCATTCGCTATTTATGTACACGACTAAAATCCCTTTCAAAGTTATTCCTTATTATTTTTTTTGGTAGTAACTGGTCTTTCAATATTTAAAGTCGTCTGAAAACTATGATATTTTCCTGATGAATATATTTTTGATCTCATTGACGTAAATACTATATAATCAAAAAGACAAGATAAGGTACAAGCATTGATATAATTAACGCTACACCCCACTAATGACATCTTTGACAATTCAATTAACTACCCTATACGTTGTCCACTCGTTATCTAAGTCTAATGAGGTAATCAGTGAATATTTCCTGTGACACCAAGAACAAGTATTTCTAATCATAAACTTGTTATGATAAATCTTTTAAAATCAAATACTTTCTGAAACTAGAAATAAAAATGACATCAACTGATCTATTGTCGCCATACTTCTTGTAAATACCATTATATAAAACAAAGAAAAAAAGAAGAAAGTCAAACAACAACATTGACAAACATGAATATTAACCTCTAAATTCTATACGTGATAAGTTTATTTTCCTATAAGAAGTCAACTACTTTTATTCTTTGTAATAATAATAATATGATGATGAAAAGGACGAGTTTAAAAGGGGAGTGAGGTCAAAAATCTTGCAACATTGGTATCACTTGTTACCCTCAGCCCCCCTTCCTCCCCCCTTGGGTCAACTCTTAAGAGGTCAGCAAGTCGTCTGGATAATGCCATTGACCCCTTCGTTTCTTATGACCCATTCTTAACGCCCCCCCTTGTCCATCCTGTCTTCTTGCAAAATACCCATTCCCCCTACCTCTCTCCCTCCCTTCCCTGCCCTTAATCCCTTACTTCCCTTAACACTGACCTTAACCTCACCTATCTATACCCTTCCCCTTTATTTTATTACCTTATATTTATTCATTTTAATCACCTAACCTAACCTGACCTGACCTCATCTCAGATTCCTTATACTGCCCTTTGTACAACTCCTCAACCTTATGCAATGCGGGATATTAAATGTTTTTTTTATAATTTTTTTTTAATGTGAACGTAATGATGTAGATAATGTCACTTATACTGGTACGCACACGTTATGTAAGTACGTACACGTTATGTAAGTATGTGCACGTTTCCTTCCGTTCTGTGATACGTGTCTTGACTTTTTAAACATTTTTTTTTTTAAATGTTTTACTTTAAGGTTTTGAGGTTGGTTGACATGATGTAATATGTGTGTGTGTGTGTGTGTGTGTGTGTGTGTGTGTGTGTGTGTGTGTGTGTGTGTGTGTGTGTGTGTGTGTGTGTGTGTGTGTGTTGTGTTTTCCTATCTCGTACAAGTAAAGGAAGTCACTAAACAAACAAGACAAGATAAACAGAAACAAACAAAACAACATCAACATAACGTTAGGCAAACAAACAAACAGACAAACAGAGCAAACAGATAAAACTAGTCCTCT
>JAPQNM010000023.1:1342840-1350340 GCA_029783475.1 Metacarcinus magister
TTTTTGGCCCTAAGTTGGTCATCTTTCTCTCTCCGTCTTCCTTTCTCTCGCTCTCGCTCTCATTAAGGGTTTCCATACATGTGTGCATTGTATTGTAAGGTATGTATTTGCATTGACGGTAAAATATGTACATAATTACAATAAAAGAAATATAAAACAAATCCTTCCTTCTTCCAACTTCAAGGATGGCAAACATTGGAAACATTGATCATCATATTGGAAGCCATATTTTCAGATCAACTACTATCATTGTCCCGACTGGAATATATGTGCCAGCTGTACTCACTCCTTAAGATCTATGAAATCCAAAATATAGAGTAAATCCAGAGAGACAGTCTTCAAAGGGCGGCGGGTAGACGAGACCGAGACAGACCGTGGCAGTGCAATTACAACGTCACTTTCGAGACAGTGTTGAAGCCGAGAGAAACAGAGAGAGTGGTGGTGGTAGTGTGATAGAGGACGAAGCGACACCCTGAGGAAGAGCAGCAGCAGGCGGTGGGAGGTGGTGTGTGAGACAAGGCTCGGGTGTGTGTGTGGCTCTGGTTGCCTGACTGGACGTGGGCGAGGTATAGTTTGAGGTGAGAAGGTGGAGTTAGGCGAGGTTCCGCTGCCAGGCGATACAACACATAGCCGCTTAGATACAGACTGCAGGAGCTGCCAACGAGGAGGAGAAGACCCTATACGTAACGAGTCAGTAAGGCAAGGGATGTAGGAGACTCTTATTAATAAAAGAGCGGCAGAAGAACGCAAGCATGTGTCTCCTGCACGCAAGACGGGGCGAGTACTGGAGCAAAATACAGTATGTCTTCCCCGTCTGAAAGCTGCGTGGGAACTGACATTGACTGAAAGTGAGAACTCGACGAATCTGATTCAGTTAGAAAACGTATGTGTTGAAGCAGTAGAGAAAATGTTACTTTTAATGGATACCAAACATATTTACAAAGTTTCTGGGGTTGATAATAATAATAAAAAAAAAAGCTCCCACAGAAATCAAGCGTATTAAACAAGTCTTCTATCCCTTACTGTACTATTTCAAATCATTAATGGACGGGAAGCGAATTATCCCCAACTGTAACACGTCCAATAATTTCGGAAGTGACTCAGTGGTTGCTGTAGGTCTTGCCGTGGGAGTGGTGGGTGTAGTAGTAGTGGAGGTAGTAGTAGTAGTAGTGGTGGTGGTGGTGGTATGATATCCTCCTTGGCCAGTACTGTTAGGAGCGATAATACCGGTCACCCAGTCAAGGTAGGAGGCCACCCGTGCATACACACCCAGCCGCCCGCAGCGAGACCGTCCAGCGCCCACTCCGAAGCTCACCACGCCCACCACAGTGTGCTCACAGGCCACGCCCCCAACTGGGACTTGCTCTATCAGGGGGCCACCGCTGTCACCCTAGAGAGGAGAGAGATGGAGTGAGAGAGAGATAGAGGTAGAGAGAGAGAAACTTTTACTACTACTACTACTGCTACTATATTGTACCTACCTGGCATGAGTCCTTCCCCAGCTCCCCAGCACACAACATGTCACTGGTAATCCCCTGTGGTACGCTGTAAGGATTCACTACGATGGAGGAACAGGTAAGCAAGTCCACCACAGGTAATTCCACCTTTTGCAGTGTTGACGACATCTCTTGCACACCTGGAGAAGTATTATTATTATTATTATTATTATTAGTAGTAGTAGTAAAATAGCAGTGAATACATGAATATATACAACAACAAAAAATTGCATTACTATTACTATTTATAAAAGTCTGACAATTACAACATTTCTCATACTGAATTGGATTAAACTTTCCTAGTATGTTTTCTTGAAGTGTGACTCAGTAGGAGGATGACTTACCTGAAGCAGTGTAACCCCATCCCACTACAGTAAGACGCTTCCCTTGGTGGTCATGATTGGGGTCCAGTGGAAGGCAGGCGGGCAACACACGCTTCGTAAACTTGGCCTATAAGAGTAATAGTAATAGTAGTAGTAGTAGTAGTAGTAGTAGTAGTAGTAGTAGTTAAAGTCACTCACATATTCATCAGTAATCCTAAAATACACATTCATGAAATAATTAACTCATTCTGTTATTCATTTATTTTCTTCTCTCTCCATTTATCCCTTTCTATCTCTACATTCCTTTCTTTCTTTAGTATATACATTCCTCTATCTTTTACTTCCTTATTTCGGTCCTTCATCCATCCTTCCTATCCACTCTCTTTACGTCATTCTCTCCATTCATCTATATTTTCCTTCCTTCCCTCTATCATTTCCTCGTTCACTTACCGGTTTTTTCAGCCTCACCACAGCAATGTCATGATAGTGATAGCGACGAGGATGATGTGGGTGGACCTCCTTAAAATCAATCTCAATCACCTGTTCCACCGAGGTCATTTCAGGGGCAGGCGAGGTCAAAGCGGGGTCACTACTGTTTGAGATATCAGTCGTGGAGGTTGTCAAGGCGGTTTTTATGAGGTCAGCGGCTTGGTAGAGGGAGTGGGGGATGTGACCTTGAAGAACTGATATTTGGTCTAAAGTTCCGTCGTGTGAAAGGTCATGTTCCCCAAGTTTGACATAATAGGTTAGGTCACTCCTGAAATAAAATAAAAATAAAACATATTTTACTTATATATTTTTTTTGAGGTTATTGAATCCTTATCTGTATCCAATTCAGTGTCATTGTATGTGTCTCAAGGGTTAAGTATGCAGGTTAATTGTACTTACGAGTGGACAAAGACACAGTGGGCAGCGGTGAGGACGTGGTAGGGAGATATAAGGGAGCCACCACAGTCATAACTTATACCCCCATTCTTATACTTGGAGCCGATCAGAACCTGTATGTATAAGGGAGAGAAAGAAGGGTAAGTAAGACAGTGCAGTGTTAGAGAGTTGAATCCTAATGTTATGTATTTAATTTTGTTTTCTGATAGATAAATCATAAAATAATTCGTTTTTTTTACTATGTTCTTAAGTAAATGTAATGTCAGCTATACTAAATGTTGATACTACTACTACTACTACTACTACTACTACTACTACTACTACTACTACTACTACTACACTACTACTACTATTACACCTTAACTTACCGCGTTAGGAAACTCCCCAATGTTAGCCTCTTGTCCTCCCACGATCAATGGGTTTTCACTTGCACAGTTACCATTCTCGTCTCGCCAATAGCCTTGCCAAGCATCGCACACTGCAGGGAGGAACAAAAAAAGGGTCAATACACAGGTAAGGGTGTTTTAAAAGGTAAAAATAAGGGTAGAAAAGGGTGAAAAAAACATAAATAAAGAGGAGGGCATAATAACGACAATGATTAGAACGATGACCACAGAATAATTTGTTGTTTATATATATGAATGTTGTATCAGCTTCCGATATGCAAGGACATAATGATGGGATGTTGAGGACTAGTGTACCAGTCTCTCCCTCACCCTCCTTCACTCTCCCTCACCCTCCCTCACCCTCCCTCTCTCTCCCTCTCATTAATCACCCTTTGTTTGTTGATGCTAAATGACCTTGGATTATTTAAGAAGTTTGTGTATTTCTATAGTTGATTTATATGTTGTTAGGTGATTTGATAGTTATACACACACACACACACACACACACACACACACACACACACACACACACACACACACACACACACACACACGTTACTTACATTCTTTAGCTACAAGATGAGGTTTCCTGCAGCATACGTAGATATCATTGAGATGGGGATGACATAGTTGGACACGCCCATCCCTCTCCACCACGCCCCCATCAGCTAAGCACGCCCGCACCTCCTCGCAGTACCCCACCACACCGCCGCCCATCAAACAGTCCTCCCCAGGAAAGCCATTCCCCTGCAATACTATAAAAGAAAATAATTAAAACCATCCTTGTTAATTAAAACGATACTAAAATCACATCATTGCAATCTTAATATACTTCAATATGCATTTTTTTCACTTTTTTTTCTTCCCTACATCATTATGTTCTTTTTTGTTAATCTATTTATTTACCTTCACCAGAACAGCACCAGCAGCACCAGCACCACGCCGTCACACATACCCAGGATGCGAGACACGTCCTCCCCCTCGACATGTTGACAAGCTACTGAGGTTATCTTATCCCGAGAGCTCACAACATGGATAAAACCGGACAGACGTTTAAAATGAGTCATATTAGAGACTTTTAAATTAGGTTACATTTTATGACAACAGATTAACCTTTGAACGGTTAGGGAGATTTAAGTATAATAGGGAAAAGTCCCTACAACGAATAGGAAAATAAGGAAAGAATGGATAAAGATGAGTGAAGAGAGAAGAATGAGAAGAAAGGAAGAATAGATGGTTAGAATGAGGAAGAGATGAAAGGATGGAAGAAGGGAAAGTTTAGAAGAATATGTAATAGATATTTTTTTTGTGTGTGTGAATTAATATGTTAATGTTGCATCACTTTTTATAATGTTGAATAACGTTTGAAAATGTTTTACGAAAGTTCAATTGATCTTCCTCCTCCTCCTCCTCCTCCACCTCCTCCTCCTCCTCCTCCTCATCATCATCAGCATCATCATCATCATCATCATCATTATCATTACTATCAAGATACGAAACATCACGTTACTAACATTTCATAACCGGATGGACACAAATCACAAAACCTTCCTACTCCTAAAAAATCTCTTGACATTAAAAAAACAAAGCAAATAAACGTGTCCAGGAAAACTACAAATCATTTTCCAGAAGGAGAGAAGGAGGAGGGGGAGGAGGAGGAGGAGGAGGAGGAGGAGGAGGAGGAGGAGGAGGAGGAGAGGCTACTGTATAAATATAAAATAACAATAACAACTACATACTTGCTTTTTATTTTCTTTCTCTCAAGTTTTTATTAGTATCTCCAACGTGTACAATGTGAATTATAAACATATACTAACAGCTACAAGGAAATTGAAAAGATGAAGAGAGAAATTGATGGAATATTACACATTTAATCTACTAATTAGGCTCTAAATACGTTTTACATTAATTTAATACCACTTAATAATGCAGGAATGGGGTTAGATTAATAATTACAATCACTAAATGGAATGATATAGTAATTATAGGCTATTATCATTATTTGTAGATATGTTAATTATATTCTATTACCATTATCTAAAGACATTATTTGGATTACAGCATATTACTGTATATTATTGTATTTCTGTGATTAGTTCAGCTATTCAATGACTGTTTACGGTTCGAACAATGTGTTAAATGTTCCGAAACGATTCTATGATTCAAGGAAAGTATCGAACAGCGAAATATTTGACGTGAAATAGTTAAGTTGTAAGTTGTATAGTAGTACAGTCAACATTACGGAATATAAAACACATTTATGGAAATAGACAAACTAACAAGAAAAAATAGTTTTGACGTATTAACATTTACAAAAGGGAGAAAAAAACGAAACCTATGACGAGTGCTCTCCTGGGGGCACGATAGCCACACCCACACCCACACACACACACACACCCACACACGAGCCTAGATGACGTGCTTAGTTACCATCTAACACGTGACGGGGAAGGTGCGATCATTGACGTCTTACTCCTAGTAGGCTTTCACCTTAAAATACCATATAATACTTAAAAATAACTGGTTAATTTGAACTTAGATAACTAGTGTGTGTACTGAGGAACAAAATACCTCGATGTATTATACAGTGTTCATAAGAATCAATTGTCTGAATTTGACTCAAGGTTATAACACGTGTTGAGACGAGAATTAGCGTTTTCAAGAGGAAGAAAAAGAGGAGGACAAGGAGGAAGAGGAAGAGGAAGAGGAGGACACCGGCCACTACCTTCCCTGTGGCAATGTAAGTACAATATTATTTCCTGTACGTGTATTCATGCGTGTGTACGTGCTGTACTCCTCCCATAGAGAAGTTATTTTAATTTGTAGGTTTGCTTTATTTTTTTGTTTTTCATTTTATTTCGAGGTTGATTGAATGTGATTGGATGACGCTCTCTCTCTCTAGCCTGGCGGAGGAGGAGGAGGAGGTAGTGGTGGTGGTGGAGGCCTTGCCCTGCCATGCCCACCCATTGCCCACCTTCTACCTGCCCCTCCTCCTCCTCCTCCTCCTCCTCCTCCTCCTCTTCCTGGTGGGAAAAGTCACTTGATCAGGTCAGTGGCGAAAGTCAACAAGGCAATTTGATCACAAACACACGAAATGACTGTCAGTTTTGAGGTTGAATATAAAAAAATGACGAAAGTAATCTGATGTCCTTCGCCTAGTTTAGTTTAGTGATTGTAATGTTTTATTTTCCTTCGTAGTTCTATTTCTTCATTAAGGTATGTTTGGCTGTGTGTGTGTGTGTGTGTGTGTGTGCGTGCGTGTGCGTGTGCGTGTGCGTGTGCGTGTGGGCGTGGGCGTGGGCGTGGGCGTGGGCGTGGGCGTGTGTGTGTGTGTGTGTGTGTACGCGCTTGACAGGTGATCTGTCTGGAAGTTGAAAAATGAGTGCTGCCGTTTGAATGGAGTTTACAATATTTATTTTATATAGGAAATACACACAATATTCCTGAGGTTAGATAAATTAGGTGGTTTCATCAATGTGAGGGAAAGACTGATGATAATTATTATTATTATTATTATTTTTTTTTTTTTACATTAAAAGGGTACTGGCTAAGGGACAACAAAAATATATACGTAAAAAAAAACTCCCGCTTGGGTAATGCTGCTAAAACGTGTTCAGTTGAATAGATTGAACTGACTGACGAATAGATCATGGGATTGGGTCATAAAGTGGGCCCTAGAAAGTAGAAAAAACGAGAAAAAAAAAAAAACGAAAAAAAATCTTTGTAGGCTAGCATAAAATGCTGGTATTAAGTCAACATAGAACTTGCTTTCCACACAATGACGATGACGATGACGATGACAGGTGAACGGGTGAACAGGTGAAAGGTGTGAGGAAGGAGATCTAGTTTTTACTCTCCTCTCCACACTGGGTACACAACACTATGGAGACTCGTGCAAGACAGTGTGGACAAAATTAACATCATGTCTTTTCCAGTCTCAGCAAACCCATAATTAATTTCTAGACCTACAAGGAACACTTACAAATTAACTTTCCCGCGATAGTTTTACATTATAAGCATAAAATATATATTGAATAGGAACACTTTAAATGCGTGGGATGGTTCAGTTAGGAAAAAAATATGAAAATCAACAATGGCGGTGTATGTACTTGCTAGTGAATTATCGTTATTGTTGTTAGTTTTATTATCATTATTATTATTATTATTATTATTATTTCTATTACAATATCATTCTTAGTCATACATAGAACCAGTCTGCAAAATCTCTGGACAAATGAAAATGGCTACCTGACTTAAACATATATTATTACTCGTTATTAACTGAGGTGAGTGAGGATTATGCATTCCTTCCTGCAGTGAATAACCAACTCGCCACAACCACACACATTCTGCCTCACTTCTTACTGCTAGAGAAAACTTTGCCACAACTGAACGACCTTGAGTTACCAG
>JAPQNM010000023.1:1357840-1362840 GCA_029783475.1 Metacarcinus magister
CACGGGGGTCGATTTAGCCATGGCGGAAGTCACGGTGGCTCCCGCTTCGGAGGATACGGAGGTCAAGGCTACTACGGCCGCAAAAGGAGGAGCGCTGACGCCGATCCCGAGCCCGGCCACAGAGGCAGCTTCGGCGGCGGCCGCAGCTTCGGCGGCGGCCGCAGCGGTGGCTACAGCGGCGGCTTCGGTGGCGGCTTCGGTAGCGGCTTCGGTGGCGGTCACGGCGGACACCGTGGTTACTACGGCTAGATGCTGATGATGATGCTGATCCGGAGCCTGCGTCTTCCTTTACTGTGGCGGCCACGCTGGAAGGGGCTTCTACACTTTTAGCAACGCCATCGGTTTTGGACGACGCGAGGGCTACGGATACGGTTGTTAAAGGCACTGTTTGTGTATCCGGCCTTAACCAAAGGGCACTACATGAAAAATCTACATAAATAAAATTTGATATCTGAAATCCTTTTGTTGTTATTTTACACACAAGCCTAGGTCGGTGCGTGTTAAAAGGTGTGTGTGTAGGGTGGAGGTGGTGGTAAAAGGTGGTGTATGGCGTACCAGAGGTGAGGATGTGCAGGGATGGGCGTGAAGTGTGCTGGGATGGGCGTGAAGTGTGCTGGGATGGGCTTGAAGTGTGCTGGGATGGGCTTGAAGTGTGCTGGGATGCTCGACTCTTACTTACAACTAACTCAACATAGTGTCTCCAAAGATAGGCTGAAAATTGTATCATTACGGTGCATACCGTGAGCGAGCCTAGGGTCCCAGGTTCGAATCCCCGATATTCGCTGACCACTTTTCATTCTTTGATATCACCGCCGAGTGGCCAAAGACTACCCAAATTGCTGCCATACTGTCCTCAGACGGGACTTACAACGTTATATGCATTTGAGGCTGTAGCAGCGATTAGCCTCGCACGTTCTCAACATATTCAAAAGAGAACGTAAACATTTGAGGCGTCACTATAAAAATCTGATAACCTACGTCAAATAACAGGCGAGGCAAGTCCATCTGTGCCTCCATAAGCCTACTGGCGCCAACGGTTAATGATATAGAAAACAATTTCATCCCAACATTTTGTCTGCGGAATGAAAACTCACGAAATTTATCTGATATTATAAAATTCAAGCATTTATGACTGTTGTAATATACCTTGTATCATATAGTAACCCACAAAGAAGACAACCAGCCTTCTTTTTCCACATATCATGCTGGTATATTACTGTAATTGGGCTTTAAGCAAAACACGAATAAATTCCATAAAAGACCACCCATCAATATACGGATGAAATCTAGTTAAAATGTGTTAAGAAATCACCAACGAATATAATAAAGAACATAGCAAGGTATGACACCATAAAAGTATAAGTATTTTGAGACTCGTTCAACGTCTGAGCAAAAATTAGGGGATCTCGAGCTAGTAATTTAGGTTGGCGGCCAGATTCTGCATTACACTTTCTACAAAACTCTAGATTAATCAAAATAACATTAATGCAAGACGTCTATGATCAAACTATTACTAAAAGCCACCAACTCTTCATAACATTCTTCACTAACACAACCATCACGAATAAGGCCGCAGTGTTTCTCTCCTCAATGACACACCACCAGCATTGTGTTCACTTTATGGTACGAGAGTAACGTATGGTCAATGTCACACCACACTGCACGCTACACACACATCCTACCTCACACACACGCACGCAACTCCCTATGCAATCACACACCTTCACAAACGCACGCAATACTCTATCCCATCACACAACTTCACAAACGCACGCAATACTCTATCCCATCACACATCTTCACAAACGCACGCAATACCCTATGCAATCATACACCCTCACACACGCACGCAACGCCCTATCCCATCACACACCCTCCCCACCTACACATCTCTCACCTCTCCCACGCACACTTCTATGCTATGTTTGACATAATTCTTTTTCTGCTAAAATATGATACAAGCAAAAAAAAAATGTCCAGGTTTCTTGAAACTTTTTTTTTTCCCCTTTACAAAGAGAAACCGGAACACATTGTACTTATTGCAGATTTGTAGAAACTGTATTGTCATTTTTTGTGGAGGATAATACTACAAGATCTGTTTTATATATTATATATTTTATATTCTTTTGTTTCTTTGATGTAGTACTTTTTGGTTAAGGCCGGATACACAAGCAGTGCCTTTAACAACCGTATCCGTAGCCCTCGCGTCGTCCAAAACCGATGGCGTTGCTAAAAGTGTAAAAGACCCTTCCAGCGTGGCCGCCAATGTAAAGGAAGACGCAGGCTCCGGATCAGCATCATCATCAGCATCTAGCCGTAGTAACCACGGTGTCCGCCGAAGCCACCGCCGAAGCTGTGGCCGCCACCGAAGCTGCCGCCGAAGCTGTGGCCGCCAGCGAAGCCGCCGCTGCGGCCGCCGCCGAAGCTGCCTCTGTGGCCGGGCTCGGGATCGGCGTCAGCGCTCCTCCTTTTGCGGCCGTAGTAGCCTTGACCTCCGTGTCCTCCGAAGCGGGAGCCACCGTGACTTCCGCCATGGCTAAATCGACCCCCGCGGCTAAAACCACTCCTGAAGCCTGGGTCAGCCTCCGGCTCGGGTTCAGCGCCGGCCAGCGCGAAGACCACAGCCAAGATGGCGGCAAAGATGACCTGGGGCACCAAGGTTAGGTTAACATCATTATTATTATTATTATTATTATTATTATTATTATTATTATTATTGTTATTATTATTATTGTTATTATTATTATTGTTATTATTATTATTGTTATTATTATTATTGTTACTGGTATTGATTTCATTACTATAATTATCCTTATTATTATTATCATAAATATTCTAGACACGACTCAGCCAGGACACACGCACACGCACACGCACACGCACACACACACACACACACACACACACACACACACACACACACACACACACACACACACACACACACACACACACACACACACACACACACACACACACACACACACACACACACACACACACACACACACACACACACACACACACACACACACACATGCATGTGTGTGTGTGTGTGCATGTGTGCATGTGTGCATGCATGTGTGCGTGTGTGTGTATGCGCAGCTCACCCAAGTGTTCATGACTGTTCAGGTGTTGAGAGCAACTGTCACCTGGTGGGTTTGTGGTGCGTTATATACCTGGTAACAACCTTGCAAGGAGGTGTGTTTCACCACAGGGTTCAGTGCGTCATATTATCACGCTGATCCACACTCACTTACAATGACAACACAAAAACACGCACCATGGACACGCTTTCCTCTTTGTTCGTGGTGAGCCTAGTTGAGGGAAGGTGTGCGGCGTGCCAGCCAGGTATATAAGGCGGCGGCAGCCAATCCCAGGCATCACTTGCTGCTATAGCACCTCCACCTCAACATGAACTGCAAGGCAAGTCCTGCACGCACGCACGCACGCATGCACGCACATACATGCACACACACATGCATACACACACACATGCATACACACACACACACGCACATACACACACACACACACACACACACACACACACACACACACACACACACACACACACACACACACACACACACACACACACACACACCAAACATACACTGGATCAAACTTTAAAAGGACAAAAATACATTCAAACACACACTTGCAAGTACACTTATGATAATTATGATAATATCACTAATAATAAGGATAATTATAGTAATGAAATCAATACCAGTAACAATAATAATGATAACAATAATAATAATAATAATAACAATAATAATAACAATAATAATAACAATAATAATAATAATGATGTTAACCTAACCTTGGTGCCCCAGGTCATCTTTGCCGCTATCTTGGCTGTGGTCTTCGCGCTGGCCGGCGCTGAACCCGAGCCGGAGGCTGACCCAGGCTTCAGGAGTAGTTTTAGCCACGGGGGTCGATTTAGCCATGGCGGAAGTCACGGTGGCTCCCGCTTCGGAGGACACGGAGGTCAAGGCTACTACGGCCGCAAAAGGAGGAGCGCTGACGCCGATCCCGAGCCCGGCCACAGAGGCAGCTTCGGCGGCGGCCGCAGCTTCGGCGGCGGCCGCAGCGGTGGCTACAGCGGCGGCTTCGGTGGCGGCTTCGGTAGCGGCTTCGGTAGCGGCCACAGCTTCGGCGGCGGCTTCGGTAGCGGTCACGGCGGACACCGTGGTTACTACGGCTAGATGCTGATGATGATGCTGATCCGGAGCCTGCGTCTTCCTTTACTGTGGCGGCCACGCTGGAAGGGGCTTCTACACTTTTAGCAACGTCATTGGTTTTGGACGACGCGAGGGCTACGGATACGGTTGTTAAAAGCACTGTTTGTGTATCCGGCCTTAACCAAAGGGCACTATATGAAAAATCTACATAAATAAAATTTGATATCTGAAATCCTTTTGTTGTTATTTTACACAGGTCGGTGAGGCACATCTAAATAACACAACTACTGCACATTACCGACATGTATTTTTGGTTTAATGGTTTAGTGGAGAATTAATGATCGTTAAAAGGTTAAAAGGTGTATGTGTGTGTGTGTGTGTGCGTGTGTGTGTGTGTGTGTGTGTGTATGTGTGTGTGTGTGTGTGTGTGTGTGTGTGTGTGGGGTGTCGCCAGACCCTGTAAAGAGGACAGTAGGAGAATAGAAGCAAGGGGTGGAGATCCAATTAACATTAGAGGTGTCTTGACACTCCTCTCTTGAAAGAGTTCAAGTCATAGGCAGGTGGAAAAACAGACAAAGGAAGAGAGTTCCAGAGTTTACCAGTGTAAGGGATGAAAGAGTGAAGATACTGGTTAACTCTTGCATTAGGAAGATGGACAGAATAAGGATGAGAAGAAGTAGAAAGTCTTGTGCAGCGAGGCCGCGGGAGGGGGGGAGGCATGCAGTTAGCAAGTTCAGAATAGCAGTCAGCATGAAAATAGCGGTATAAGATAGATAAAGATGCAACATTGCGGCGGTGACTTAATGAATC
>JAPQNM010000023.1:1375330-1377830 GCA_029783475.1 Metacarcinus magister
GTTCTGTTGCTTTACTATTACTGGAAGAACCGGTTTGGTGGGTCCACGAGGAGGAGGAGGAGGAGGAGGAGGAGGAGAAGGAAGAGGAGGAGGGAGAAGTTTTACTGGTTTTGAAGCTTCACCCAAATCGTCTGTATCCTCCTCCTCCTTCTCCTCCTCCTCCTCCTCCTCCTCCTCCTCCTCCTCCTCCTCCTCCTCCTCCTCCTCCTCCTCCTCCTCCTCCTCCTCCTCCTCCTCCTCTTTAATTCGTTACATTATATCGTAGCTCATTCTTTGATCCGCCATTTTGTTTTTCAGATGTCGACTTTAAAAATCGCATAACCGACTCTCTCTCTCTCTCTCTCTCTCTCTCTCTCTCTCTCTCTCTCTCTCTCTCTCTCTCTCTCTCTCTCTCTCTCTCTCTCATATAAGGAGGTTAATGAGTCTGGTGTGTGTCTATCAGTCATGGTTAGAGAGAGAGAGAGAGAGAGAGAGAGAGAGAGAGAGAGAGAGAGAGAGAGAGAGAGAGAGAGAGAGAGAGAGAGAGAGAGAGAGAGTCCTTTCTTTAACTCAGCATGTATTCTCCTTAGGAAAGAATTGAGAGAGGGAGAGGAAGGGGAAAGAAGAGGAATAGAGGAAGGGAGTGAAGGAGGGAAGGAGGGAAGGAGAGGAGGAGGAAGGGACGGAGGGAGGGAGGGAGAGAAGGAGGGAGGGAGATTGAAGAGGCAAGACCACACACACACACACACACACACACACACACACACACACACACACACACACACACACACACACAGAGATGATGATGCAAATAATTTTAGTCCAAAGTTAAAAACAATGGAAAAGAGAGAGAGAGAGAGAGAGAGAGAGAGAGAGAGAGAGAGAGAGAGAGAGAGAGAGAGAGAGAGAGAGAGAGAGAGAGAGATTAATTACTAACACAATATTGACTGGAAAATATTTGGTAACTGAAGTCTATTTTTCACCCTCTTTCCTTCTCTCTCTCTCTCTCTCTCTCTCTCTCTCTCTCTCTCTCTCTCTCTCTCTCTCTCTCTCTCTCTCCATGGAAACGCAAGGAAGAGTGAAGGGAAGAATGGAGGGAGGAAGGAAGAGGAATTGGAGGAGGAAGAAGAGGAGGAGGAGGAGGAAGAGGAAGAGGAAAGAGACGATGTTAGTTTGGCCAAAGTAATTATCTCACACTGACTAATCACTCCACAGATTTCCTCCTCCTCCTCCTCCTCCTCCTCCTCCTCCTCCTCCTCCTCCTCCTCCTCCTCCTCCTCCTCCTCTGTCTTTTCTCCTCCTTCCATTACTTCTCTTCCTTTATTCATGAGATAAAAAGAAACACACACACACACACACACACACACACACACACACACACACACACACACACACACACACACACATACATACACATAAATAATTACTCCTCTGTTCGAAAGTTCCAAATTGGATTCTGGTGTCGACAATCAGGCTTTCCCTCCCTTCCCTCCCCTTCCCTTCCCTTCCCTTCCCTTCCCTTCCCTTCCCTCCTTCCCTCCTACAATCCCACAATCCCTCCCTCCTACAATTCCTCCCTCTCTCCCTCCCTCCCTCTTGCTTTGGTTGGGGGTGAGGGGGGGGGAGGAGAATATGGCTATATGTAGAATAGTTATTGTATAAGTTATTTTAAGAATGTCATTATTTCCACACATCCTTTCGACTCATTCTTCCTGTCTTGACTTCTTTTTTTTCTCTCTCTCTCTCTTTCTTTCTTTATTTATTTATTTTCTTTATTTTCTTTCATGGAATTCAAGCTCAATGATGTGTGTTTGACATTTGTGTTGACTCTTATTAGGAAACGTTTTTCAATTCCGTCCTGTTGATGTTTATAAATACCCTGCTATGTCATTCTCTCTCTCTCTCCCTCCCTCTCTCTCTCTCTCTCATTTTTCTCCAGGGAGGGTAAAATCTCTTCACTCCTTTCTCGCCTCCTCCTCCTCCTCCTCCTCCATTCGTAAATCCGGTAATCCTCTCCCCTACACAACCTACCATTAGTTCGTCTCTGCCTGTTAATGGTTCCCTAATCCTGTATATCCAAGACCACCACCACCACCACCACCACCACCACCACCACCACCACCACCACCACCACCACCACTACTACTACTACTACAAATATTACTACTAGAGAGAGAGAGAATTTTTATTTTATCTTATTTTCTCTCAAATTTTTATATTTTTTTATATTTCCATGTCATTTATTTGTCTCCTTTTAACCCTCCTCCTCCTTCTCCTCCTCCTCCTCCTCCTCCTCCTCCTCCTCCTCCTCCTCCTCCTCCTCCTCCTCCTCCTCCTCCTCCTCCACCTCCTAATGGGAAGAGAACATTATATCCAGGTTGTCCCCCCCCCAAATGTGGCACCTTACTGCATGAAGGAGGAGGAAGAGGAAGAGGAGGAGGAGGAGGAAGAGGAGGAGGAGGAGGATGGGGAGGAGGAGGAGGAGAAGAAGAATATCGTCGCATACAACATTAAGGAAATT
>JAPQNM010000023.1:1397830-1422830 GCA_029783475.1 Metacarcinus magister
CTCACTGCCCCTCATTTTTCAATTTTGTCTTCTTTCAATACTTTCAATCCTTTCTTCCTTCCTCCCTCCCTCCCTCCCTCCCTCCCTGTCTTGTCTTGTCTTGCTGGTTCTGTTGCATACTCCTGCTGTTGTTATCTGGGCCTTTAGGTTGTGTCTTGAAAACTTAAACATAATTATTATAACCTAATTAATGCAAATGGCATCTCTTGTTTGTTGATTGGTTTTTATTAGTTATGATTTAGCATTGGGTTAGTCTATGATTATTTTTTGTTATATATTTGTGTGTGTGTGTGTGTGTGTGTGGGTGTGGGTGTGGGTGTGGGTGTCTGTGTGTGTGTGTGTGTGTGTGTGTGTGTTTGTGTGTGTGTGTGTGTGTGTTTAGATGCTCGCCAGAATACCATGATACCGCATGTACGTATACTATTGCATGGCAGCCTCTTGATATGTAGAGAATGTGTGTATGTGTGTGTGTGTGTGTGTGTGTGTGTGTGTGTGTGTGTGTGTGCAGAGTATGAAGCCACACTACTACTTAATCTGGGCAGCATTATAGATGTGGAAGTGAGATGGTGTTGGTGGTAGTGGTAGTGGTTATAGTGGTGGTGTTATAGTAGTAGTGGTGGTGGTGGTGGTTTGCTTAAGAGAGAGAGAGAGAGAGAGAGCTGGTGAGATAGACAGCTATTCAAACCTACTTAAGTAATGTTTTTTTATTTGGAAACATGCATAAGAATGTTTACATGTCTAAGGATGAACAGTTAATGGTTTCACGGTAAACTACATTAAACTTTCTCATGCTTAGATTATTACTGATACTGTCATTGCAAATATTAGTTACTCCTCCTTCAGTCCATTCCAAGTATCTATACTTCTTTGGGGAAAACTGTACTTTTTTGTATCTTTCAAACAAATTAGTTTTTACAATTTTTTCTTGTGTCCCTTGGAATATCTTTCCTTTCATTTCTTTTTATTATTAGATCTTTTCTATCTGTTTCCTCTAGGTTGTTCATCAATTTATATATTCTTTCTTTCTTTCTAATTTCAACACATGCTTTTCTTTGTGTGGGGACCATATTACTTCTGCATATTCCAGTTTTGGTCTAATCATTGTAGTTATAATTTTTCTCATCATACCCTTATCTAGGAAATGAAAAGCCATCCGTATATTTCTTAAACATCCTTAATGTGTCACCAAATATTCCATCTAAATGTTCTTGTGTGAGTGTGTTTTTTTAACAAAGTGCTTAGAGATACGGCAGTCATACCGCTTTGTCATCGGTTAGGTTCGGTTATATAAGCTTTTTATATTTTATTACCCAAAAGTTAGGCCCGTCGGCTGCTGTACCTGTAAGCACTGCCTTTTTTTTTTTAACTACTGGAAAAAGGTTTCAATCTCATCCATTTTGGTCATTAGAAACCACAAATAATATAATAGATTTAGTCATTTAGGGATGATAGAAAAAAAAAAACATTCATGGGCTTAGATGATCGATTTGACATCATTAACCAATCTTAAATCCTGTAATCTGTAATTAAGTAAGTCTTTAAGTATGATATTAGTATACAAGCAACACACTGAAGTAACAATTAGTAAAGTTAGTGTGAATGTGGTTTTAGATATCATGTCTATCTATACAATAAATAATTAGACATGATTTAATTAACATTCCATTTCAACCTACCATCCAAAGCATAATTGATGGCTACTGATAGACAGAAGAATATAGACACGTCATCAATATTCCGGTTCCATCAGCTTTCCGGCATGAATTTCAGAGCACAGTTTCAAATTTCCCGAGTTGGCGCATCACTGTTTTCTGGAGACACTGTACCCAGAATTAGGTGTTTGCTCATGCCAGATTATTGATAGTTAACCTGTATAGAAGTGAAAGTTTGAATGATTATAGAGTCACAATAGAATGTTTAGTTAGGAGTGTCTAGTATATTAATAGTGAGTGTAGATTGTATGCCACGCGTCCAGTAGTAGTGGTGGTGTGGTGGTGTGTGGTGATTTCCTATACCCAAAGTTAGATACCCAATTCCATGATATGCATTGCGTGATATGTAATGAACCTTGCATTATCCACCCTCTCATCACACCTCATTGCATGCTGATGGTGATGGTGTCGTATGGTGATGGCGTTATAGGTCACATTGGCTTAGCAGTTATATACGTGCTCCTCCAGGGTGTCCACAGCGGAGGATGGCACGATGGGAAAGCTGGACCTTGTCATATCCAGCCTCAAGGAACAAGACGTAGGAGAGTATACGTGTTCAGCTACTTATGCCAGCAACAGGAAACTGGAGGCCAAGGTTATGGTGGATTCCTATAGTAAGTCTTTCATTATTTTTTTGCTACTAGATAAGATAAGATAAGGTACATTTTATTATCAAATTTCACCTATTGTATAATGAGAAATTCTTTGTGGTGGCTCATTAGAGATAGTATTATAGCATATACATACATTGTAGTAAGTTAGTCATTCTTTTTTTTACTAGTTGATGAAATGCTGTCAATGTATTTGAGATGATGTAAGTATGTTTAGGGTTGATTGATTAGCTTTAAGATAGATGCCTCACAACAGATGTCATCATTAGCTAAACAGAAATTAATT
Organism: Metacarcinus magister; assembly: GCA_029783475.1. Taxonomy (NCBI): domain Eukaryota; kingdom Metazoa; phylum Arthropoda; class Malacostraca; order Decapoda; family Cancridae; genus Metacarcinus; species Metacarcinus magister. The sequence goes on from JAPQNM010000023.1 coordinate 1,400,440, forward strand.
AACTATCTGTATTCATTAACAAGATTTATAATATGTAAAAGAACATGTTTAATTAACGAAAAAAAACTTATTCATTTGGATTGGATTGGAAAGAGATTTAGTTCTAACACTGACGAGGAAGTGAATTTATGCTCTAAAATTCCATTCCCTTTTTATTTATTTATTTATTTATTATTGTATTGCATTCTTAAGTGTCATATAGGAATGTTTTTAATAATTCTATGTTTGTTATTGCAGCGGAAATTGACTTTGGAGACACACCAAAACATCAAACATTACTCATTGGAGAAGAAGGCAAGATTAAATGCACCCCCCGGGCCAAGCCGGCACCTCAGGTTAACTGGTTCAAGAATAAGATACAACTCAAGAATGGTGGGTACACACACACACACACACACACACACACGTATTTTTGTTATCCCTTAGCCAGTACCCTTTTATTGTAGAAAGAAAAAAGATAATAAATAAAAAATATATATATATCAAAAAACCTAGGTAAACACACACACACACACACTAACCCTTTATAATATCCTTTCCTTCCACAGACAACAATCACATTATCCAACAAGACGGGATCCTGATCACAGAAGTGAGCGTGGCCGACGAGGGGACATACCGTTGCCGGGCTCGTGTGGTAGTCTTGGGGTCGGTAAAACACATTGACATCCAAGTAGAAGTCAATATACCACCAATCATCAACGTCGTACCACAAAACATAACAGGGAAAGAACACGAGGAAGCGACCTTTCAATGTAGCGCTACCGGTAAACCTCCTCCAGCCTACTCCTGGGTCGATAATAATAACGCGCCGCTAATGAATGGTGACGACTTCCATGTTAATAGTGAAACTGGTGTCCTTAAGATTATGAACCTGAGGCCGGAACAGTCTGGGGAATATCGGTGTACAGCAGAGAACAGTGCGGGAGATGACTTCAAGACAGCGCATCTTCAGGTATTCAATGGTTTTTATATATGTTTTGATTATCTCTCTCTCTCTCTCTCTCTCTCTCTCTCTCTCTCTCTCTCTCTCTCTCTCTCTCTCTCTCTCTCTCTCTCTCTCTCTCTCTCTCTCTCTCATAATATAGTTACTTTTATCAGTTTTACATGAATAACTTGTATATAACCTAATCTTGACACCTATAACTTGTATATAACCACACCTATAACTTATTGCAGGTATATTCAAAGCCAAAGGTGGAAGAATACCTGAACCTAACTGTACAAGAGAGTAATGACCTTGAAATGAGGTGTACAGTGAGTGGAAGTCCAGCGCCTCGGATCATCTTCAAAAAGGAAAGTGAGGCAACGAACTTTACTCAAGGAATAAACACAGATGAACGAATAACTGTTACCCAGGAGAAGGATGAACACGGCCGGGAAGTGGGAATGTAAGTAATGGTTATGTAGTAGTAGAAATAGTAGTAGTAGTAGTAAGAATAGTAGTAGTATGGATAGTGTGAATGTAAGTAACTCCAGCATTGTTTTTGTTTTTTTTGTTTTTTTTGAATGAATGATTAATTACATCGTTGTACTTTTAATGATGTTGATCAAAAAATATATACATAAATGCATATTATTGAGAGAGAAAAAAACATGAATTAAACCTAAGATATAATTCCGACCCTTGATTTCCAGTTTGCAGATTAGCGATGTCATGCGACGAGATGACGGGTTATATACGTGCACAGCAGAGTCAGGAGGAGGCGTGACCCAAAGCTGGGGTCATATTACTGTTGAGTTCACGCCGACTTTTGAAGAGCAAGTAGTCACAACACAATGGTCATGGGAGAAAGCACCTGTCAACCTCACCTGTCTAGCAACATCCATTCCTAATGCTACCAGTAAGTACTAAGACTCGAAATGGGAATGGTAACAGGAATGGGAATGGGACAGCATCTCACATGTAATACAAAAAAATGGCTATTTGTATAATTTCCTAATAGTTGGAGGTTGCCATAATCAAGAGAGAGAAAGAGAGAGAGACTCTTAATAGCAGATTGGTCAGTAAACAGGTATTAGTTTTTTTATGTATAGTATAAACTTGTATAAACACTAATCATTTTCCTTTCCTTACAGTCCAATGGTACCTTCACAACAAAGAAATCGATGCCAATGATGTCAACGTGGAGAGGTTAGAGATGGGACCATTGGGAGTGCTCAGAGTCAACCCAGTAAGCTCTTCCTACTTTGGTTTTTACACATGCAAGGCGAGCAACACATTGGGAACAGCATCTCAGGACGTGGAATTGAAAGAAGCTCATCCTCCCGGACCTATTACCAGTGCAAAGGTGGGTTGGACGTGGTTTTGATGCTAGGGGGTGTCTGGGGTGTTGGTTTGGATGCTAGGGGTGTCTGGGGTGTTGGTTTTGAATCTGGGGGCCTCTGGGGTGTATTTGTTTACTGTTTATATATAACCAGTGCAAAGGTTTGTTGGATATTCTAATATTTGTTTACTGTTCATTTATTTGTCCATGATTTTGGTATATACATCCTTCATTTAATTCTCTGCTCCCCTCTTCTCTCCCATTCCCTTCCCTTCCCTTCCCTTCCCTTCTCTTTCCTTCTCTCTGGTAATTCTCTTTTATGCAAATTATACCACCTTACCTACCTGAGACAGTATTTTTTTTTCCCTAACAGGTAGATAAAGTAACTGCCACCACCATTTCTTGGGGGCTTGTGGACCCTACCAATGATGGAGGATTGCCGATTCAAGGTTACATTGTGGAATACAGGGAAGCTGAACACTCGTGGGAGGATGCACAAAGGAACCAATGGAACAAGGGTGAGCAAAGCATATCAAATGTTTTTTTTTTCCATGGATTACTAATGTTTTCTCAATTTCCTATACAGATTCCATGATAGTTTTTCCAAGGAAGCATATTCATTCTTCCCTCTTTTAATATTTTGTTTTTATATCTGTGTTTTTCATAGATGATTCAACACATTTTCTAGTTGCCTCTCTAATTCTATTTCATATTTTTTTCTTTTCATATAAGTATTTTTTCATAGATTTCCTCATAGTTTCCTCTCTAATTTGATTTATTTATCCATTTTTATAAGTTTTCACTACAGTCTTCTTAGGTTTATGAAAAAAGATGCCTCATTATTATACCTTATCATTATTATTATTATTATTATTATTATTATTATTATGATGTCATCGGTATAAAGTTAGGTTCATTTCCAGGTTCTTCGTACACCATTGATAACCTCACACCGCTGGCCACCTATGTCTTCCGATTTGCCGCACGGAGCAGAGTTGGAATTGGAGAGTGGGGGGGTGAAAAGGTTAGTACACATACACACACACACACACACACACACACACACACACACACACACACACACACACACACACACACACACACACACTGAGACAAGACCAGACGAAACCCAACCTAACCTTACCTTTATTTTCAGAGTCAAGAGATGCCCGGACACGCTGAACCAGAAGAACCTTTAATTTTTGATGCAGCTAACATGGACATTCCTTACTCTAACCATTACGATCTGCAATGGGAAGTTCCACTCAATAATGGAAAGGCAATTGACAAGTTCCAGATTGTGTATTATCAGGTAATGGATATTTTTTCCCTTTCCATTCTCTTTCCTTTATCAATTTTACTCTTTCTTCTTTGTTTATGTCGTGTCTTTTTCTGTTCTCTTTATTCTCTTTTCTTTTCTCTTCTTCTATGCCTTTTTCTTTCCTCTCTTATATTGCTCTGAGCTGTAAGAGTTATTGCAAGATTATATACGTGGAAGTTAAGAATGTACGTGTTCCTAACTGGGTAGCAAGGAGTGTGTAGGAGTTAATGTGGGTTACTGAGAGCTATTATAATCTCTTCATTTGTTATTGATGGAGCTTAACTTAACTATTGTTCTTGTAAAGGTGGCTGTAATAAATAATAGTTTTTTTTCCCCTTTTAAAGTCTAATAATTCAACTTCCTTTCTCTCGCACACCAGGTGAAGAAAAAGGGAGAAGAGTGGGAGGCGTCGGGAAAAAAAACCACTCGAGAGGTCAACTACCCCGGCACAAGTTCTTATAAGATAGAAGGTCTCCACAGTGACACCCATTACAAGATAGAACTGAGAGCACACAATGATATAGGATTTTCCCAGCCCGCTGAAGCCGTTATCAAGACAGCTCGTGGTAAGTAATGCTATATATATATACTATATATATAAGTATTTATTTGTTTTAAACTCATCTGTTTTGTTCCTTCCTTCTTTCCTTAGTGGTTTGTGCAGAGAGGTATGTAAGGTGTTTTTGTTGGGTTATTTAAGACTATTTCTACCTATATCTATAGATAAATGTCGTTAAATGTTTCAGAAATGTCCCATATACTCTTGTAGATTTTCCATCATAGATCCCTTTCTTATTTATTTATTTTTTTTAATCATTATAGCTTACACTACTCTCTCTCTCTCTCTCACATTAAATTGTTCCTATTAAGACTACTATTGCAATTTGACTTAACTTAACTAAAGAGAGAAGTGAAATGCTGGATTGAAACAGTATTACTATTGATATAAAAATTAATCCCTTGAATGAACTATTAAATATTTAGTAAAGCAACCATTAACTTTCCTTTCTATAAACTCTACTTTTCCTATAGCGGGAAATATTAAATGTAGTGTATTTTATGTATATATGGTTATGTTAATGTGTGTGTGTATTCACCTTGTAATATACAGGAAAAGATTTATGCTCGTACTGTCCCGTCTCCATATCTACTATTATCCATTTTGGCTTTAAATTGTACAATGTTCCCAGCATGGATTTCTTCTCTATCTAAATTTATTCATAATATCTATGCTTATGAATGCTAAATCGGTGTTTTTTTTCTACTTTCCTATAATCTGTGGTATCTTTGAGCTTTTACGGTTTCCTTTTTATATATATTTTTTTTTTTTATGCAAGCTTACTACAAGTTGCCTATCAATATTCCGGTTCCATCAGTTTTCCGGCATGAATTTCAGAGCTCAGTTTCAAATTTCCCGAGTTGGCGCATCACTGTTTTCGGGAGGCACTGTTTATGTTTGTTTTGATGGCGCTGTACCCAGAATTAGGTGTTTGCTCATGCCGGATTATTGATAGTCAACCTGTACTACTGTTTGATTCTTGGGTAATAATTAATTCATTGCGTCCAGATAGGTTAATTAATACCATTCTTATGTATGATTAAGTTTGGTGTTTCTGGTGATGGTGTGTATGTGTGTATGTATGTTTGTAGCTCCTGTCCACACACACACTCCACTCGCATCTAAATACAAACAGGAGGAATCATACATAAAGGAAAGAAGAAGTTATACAAAAGCAAATTAATCTAACATTTCTTCTTCTCATTCAATACTCGGCTTAACTTTTTACCATCCAATCCATTACCTTCCTTCCTTCCTTCATACCTTCCTTCCTTTCTTCCTTCCTTATTCAAACTCTTTTTAAATATACTACTATGTTCATCATTCATTTTTCCTAGTATTTTTTTTTACCATTTCAAAGGAACAATACACAGAAGCAAATATATAATTCCCTCTCTCTATATGGAGTTGATTCGCTGGTAAAATTCATGATTTCCCTGAGACAAGTATATGATGGAAGATGATGAATGGATGAAGAAAGTAGTTGGTTTTATACATTATTTTTAGTCTGGTGTTGTACATTGCTTCCTCCAATTTTGCGATATGCCAATTTTGTGATATTCCAATTTTGCGACCGAGACCAATCACCATTTCCGCAAACCCAAGCAGGTACAGTAAAATGATCATCTAAATTGATTTTCTTATGGATAATGATAATGATTATGTTTTTCTGTATTTTTCTTTATTGTAGGATGTATAATTACATGTATTTGTGTACAAACAAGGCCAAAACTATGACTAAAATCACCATAAGGTTAATGAATCCAATTTTGCGAATTCACATTTTGTGGCCTGCAATGTCGACCAATTTCACATCAAATTGGAGGGAGCACTGTACTACTGTAACTGTATAAAACCCGGTCATGTTGATATGCAATAATAGAAGCGATTTCCATAAACAAAACTATATAAACGACACAAATATCATCGTATAAGTGATTAGGAGACAAGTGACACACACCATATTTCCCACCCTATAAGAAGCATTTGTAATTTAGTAAAGGGATATATAGTTAATTAATTAGTTAGTTAAATAGTTGATTATTTAGTTAGTTTGTTAGTTTAGGGGAGGGAGGTGGTGGCCTAGTGGTTAGCGGTCAGACATACCAGCTCAGGGTTCCGCGTTCGAGCCCCAACATGAGGTGGTCACTTTTCTGTGGTAATACCTTGGAGTGGCCTAAGATCACCCACATGCTGCCATAACACTCTCCTTTACGAGACTCTAAAGTTATATGCGCAAGGAGCTTCCGCTGGCACCATGAGCCTCTTTATATGAAACGAGGCGTCACTTAAACCATCTTAGGCCTCCATTAAGCCTACTGGCGCCATGGCTAAAGGATGAAATAAAATAAAAAGTTAAGTGGTCAAGACGAAAACTCAGCTGTGAGTAGAATTTTGTTGAAAGAGTGTAAGGTAATTAATATTCTATTATACTCAACTATTTCATCCAAACATTCAACAACTAACTCAGTGGTACAAGGACACAAGGCTTTATTTAGGCTTTATGGGTTAAGGTTATATTGGGTTTTAATGGCTTTTCAAACATTAACAACCTACATTCCTTCCTTACTTGAAGTGAGTTTGTTTGTTTGTTTGTTTGTTTGTTTGTTTGTTTTCTTCTTCTTCTTCCTTCTTCTTCTTCTTCTTCTTCTTCATCATCATTTAAAGGTACTGGCTGAGGGACAACAAAAATACGTTAAAAAAAAATAATTAACATATATATATATATATATATATATATATATATATATATATATATATATATATATATATATATATATATATATATCCCGCTTGTCGCTTATCAATGATCTCAAAAAGTACATTGGATAAAAGCATATATGGAGGCAGGACAAGGTGACTTTAGTATAAATTTTTTATACTAAAACTATATTAAAGAAAGGTAAATACAGTGAAATACTACTTAGACGTTTTTGTGCATCGTTAGTGATAATTTAATGTAGATATTTGTCAGTCAGTCCGATGTTTGGGATCATAAGTATTGTTGAAAGTATAATTAATAATAATAATAATTAATATTAGATGGTTTATTATCAAGAAAGTTATATTATATACACAACATTGTGACGACTTACAATTTGAAATATTACATTCTATAAAAAAATTAAAAAAAGACAAACTATACATCAATAAAAATAAAAAATAAAAAACTGATAAATAAAAATATAAAATTAAAGATTAAAATTAAAAACAGTATAATTTCTCTTGAATAAAGTACATTTTGATTGAATTACAGATAAATAACATTGGTTGGGTGTTGAATAATTTGACTGAATATGGTATACTAGACTTAAAGTAATAATTGGTATGTTAGATTACTGTGCAAAAAGAGTATATAGTCAGGTTTTAATTAAGGTCTTATTGAAATGACCTTACTAATTGTGAAAAGGAAACATTGAATCTTGAAAAATGGAATGAAACCTAAAATGTTTAACAATTTATATATAATCAATGAAATCTTTTAATTGACTGATTGTACTCTCTCTCTCTCTCTCTCTCTCTCTCTCTCTCTCTCTCTCTCTCTCTCTCTCTCTCTCTCTCTCTCTCTCTCTCTCTCTCTCTCTCTCTCTGTCTCCTAGATGTATCAATGATTTATTTGTTTCTTTATTTAATGAAATATAACTACTTTCTGTCTACTTCATAATAACTTCAAACTTTGATAATTTCCTCTATTCTATTTCATCACTCTATCTCTCGTCTTTTCTTTTTCTTTCCTTCACAACCTTTATAATTTCCTTCAATTGTATTTGTCATTAGTATACGTATCTCTCTTCTATCCTTCCTTCACTCCTTTTTATCTATAGAACTTTTTTAGCTACAGGTTGACTATCAATATTCCAGTTCCATCAGTTTTCCGGCATGAATTTCAGAGCACAGTTTAAAATTTCTTGGGTTGGCGCATCATTGTTGTTTTTGATTATTGATAGTCAACCTGTACTACTCTATTGCTTTTTGTATTGCATTATGTTGAGTGTGTGTGTTTGTTCTGTGTGTGTTGCAGATCCCAAGATACCAACAACAGGTAAAGGCTCAGGAACAACAGTGCAATCTAGTAGCATTGCTCCCTCCACCACTACCCACGTCCACGGTACCTTTATATGTTGCTGCTTCTCTCTCCTCTGTGCCCTCACTGCCTCCACTTTGTATTAAGGCTATTGATAAAACACCCCTTTTGTGTGTGTGTGTGTGTGTTGTGTGTGTGTGTGTGTGTGTGTGTGTGTGTGTGTGTGTGTAGGTGTGTTATTTACCGTGGTCTGGGGGAACACGCTTTAGACTTGTGATTGTCAGCGATTACCCGAGAGTTCAGAGCTCATAGAGACGGGTCTATGGGTAAGGCTGAAGCCTCTCCCACATCACACACACACACACACACACACACACACACACACACACACACACACACACACACACACACACACACACACCTTGCGCACACACACACACACACACACACACACACACCCGACCCCTAGCTCAAGGGGGGACAGTTACCGCTCCCTGGCAGTGAATAATCCTTAGTAAATAATTTTTGCCGGGTTACATGCACAGTTGTTAATCATGAGAGCAGGGTGTATGTGTGTGTGTGTGTTTTATATATATATATATATATATATATATATATATATATATATATATATATATATATATATATATATATATATATATATAGCTTAGAGGATGATCCACATTGAGTTTTGTTCTTGACATAGATCAAAATAACCTCAGTAGAACTTGGATATTTAATGAGCATTAGAAAATATGAATGCAATTTCTACTGGAGTTTTTTGAAGTCATATATATATATATATATATATATATATATATATATATATATATATATATATATATATATATATATATATGTGTGTGTGTGTGTGTGTGTCTGTTATTTTATTTTTTATTTATATTTTCTTAATTTTATTTATTTGTTAATTTATAATGGTTCCTTTGTAGGTGTGTGTTTTGAGTGTGTTAGTGTTGGGTTAGTTGGTGGTGACTGTGTTGGCGGCTCACGTGTTTATACTCCCATCTTGTGAAGGACTTAACTTCCTCCTCAAGTGTTGAACTGGAGTGAAGGAGGAGAGTTTAGGAAACATGTGAAGGATTCTATTCAACACAATGACACATCAAACATTGTGGTTGACATTGGAACTAGAATATGCATCTACACACTTCACCCCCATGTCCTTAAACTGTGTATGTATGCATAATTGTATGTATATATGTATGTATGTATGTATGTATCAGTATATACAGTGATCCTTCCCATATGCAGAGCCATTGACAGACTTGCAGAGTAAATATACATCGAAGTGATAGATTTGTGCGATGGAAATACTAGAAAAAAAAAGGAAAATTTGTTAATATGTGCATTGAGAAATAGAAGAAAACAAGTGAATTTAGTGGAAATAAAACCAAGGAAATATTGATGATAAAGTGAAGTTGTAAATGACGGACAGATGAAACGCCAATTAATTAAGTCCTAATTAGTGGCCGAGATAAATGAAGTTTAGTAATTAAAAACGATAATCACTTCATATTAATTCATGTCTAGTTATTACATTCACTTCATATATATTGATAAACTCAAAAAATAAATACATATAATAATTATCTATCTATCTATTTACCCGACTGACCTCCCGAGACAAGGCGCGCACACACACCCATGTATACACACACACACACATGTATACGTACACGCGCCAACCTCATACTTAGCCCGGAGCACACTTGCATGGACTAAAACTCACCTCGGTGGCAGGCCTGACTGTTTTCATTCTAAGACTTCCTTCAAACATACACCCTTCTCCCTCCTCTCTCCTCCTCTCTCCTCCTCTTTCCTCCTCTCTCCTCCTCTTTCCTCCTCTCTCCTCCTCCTCCTCTCCTCCTCCTCTCCTCCTCCTCCTCTCCTCCTCCTCCTCCTCCTCCTCCTCCTCCTCCTCCTCCTCCTCCTCTCCTCCTCCTCCTCCTCCTCCTCCTCCTCCTCCTCCTCCTCCTCCTCCTCCTCCTCCTCCTCCTCCTCCTCCTCCTTCCTCTCCCTCCTCTTAGGGTCTGGAAGGCTGCATCATTATTCATGCATTCACCTCTATCATGTATAATCATCTTTCCTTCCCTCCTCCACACACATTATTCTTCCATATTATTCACCATTCATCCCATTCCTAGCCTTCCTCTTAACCTCATATCTATCTATCTCTCTCTCTCTCTCTCTCTCTCTCTCTCTCTCTCTCTCTCTCTCTCTCTCTCTCTCTCTCTCTCTCTCTCTCTCTCTCTCTCTCTCTCTCTCTCTCTCTCTTTTTATCACCCATTCTTCCTCCACTCACTCCATAGTTCTAAATGACCTCAACTAAAATAATAATAACTAGTAATCGAAAATGTTGAAATAAGAAGATTTATGGGTAATTATGGTTATTTATGGTTACAAGGCTTAAAATAACAATAATAATAAGTAGTAATGATAATAATTGATGAAACAAAACATAAAACTAGACGAAATGATAATATATAACAAAATATCGATGTAGAAAATTATGCTGATCACTAAAAAAGAAAAAACAAGAGGAAAAAAGATTGAGAGATAAAAAATAATCAAAGAAATAGGAAGAAGAAGAAGAAGAGGAGGAGGAGGAATAATAATAATGAGAAAGATTAGTTGTAATTCATATTCCCGACAGATCCGAACTAAGACAACTGGCAGACAAACAGACATACATTACTGTTATGAAACGTGGTAATTGACATAATAATAAACATACAATATATATATATATATATATATATATATATATATATATATATATATATATATATATATATATATATATGGGATTGAACTCTATGTATAATTGCGTGATAAACAGTGCTGTATTTTTTTTTTTTTCTCTCTTTAATAGGAAAACAAAAATACGTAGGAAAAAAATGCCTCGTCCTCGATAAGTAAAAACGTTTATATCTTAAGGAATGAACCCATAGCCATTTTGACGAATGGTTTTTTTTTTTTATTATTATTATTATTATTATATACGTGATATCATGCTAGAAAACCCACATGGCGAAGCGATCCGTTAATTAAGAACTCCCTAAGGAATTCCACCCCACACCAAACAGACACTTGATAAAGCCAGTGTTGAAAAGGTAGATTTAGTTTGAATATATTTGAGTGATATCAATATTTTGCCCGAACTAACTTTCAAACTGACCGTAGCAATATAATTTTTTTTTTTATTATTATTGTTAGTTTGTGGAAGAGAAGAGAAGCATTAATCAACCTTATATAATGTAAGTGTATTGTATTATTTGTGGCATAATTAAGCAGATGTTTTGAAAATGGTAAAAAATAAAACCATTAATTTATCAGATGAGAAAGAAATTAGTACATGAGCATCATTATATAAACAGTGTATAAGACGATCTCATAAAGTATGTGGATTGATTGATGATTAAGATATTATTGTACAAATTTACGATCATGTGTTAGTTGTAGTTACTGAAACACATCAACTGTTTGTCTTCCGTGTGTGTGTGTGTGTGTGTGTGTGTGTGTGTGTGTGTGTGTGTGTGTGTGTGTGTTCAAAACGACCTTTTCATGTTTTGTTTTTTTATATATATAAAATTCAGAAACAATTTTGGTCTAATCATCGAAGTCATTATTTTTTAATCATATTTTTATCTAGGAAGTAAAAAAAATCTTCATTATGTTACTAACTTGTATTGATTGATTGATTGATTTATATAATTAATCTATCTATATATTAATTAGTTTATTTATTCATATATATATTTTTTTTCTAAACATTCAACGTAAAAAAAAATTACTTCAATGATGAAACCAAAATTGGAATACACACACACACACACACTCACACTCACACTCACACACACACACACACACACACACACACACACACACACACACACACACACACACACACACACACACAATGAAGGTAAGCTTTCTCGGCCAATACGTCTTAACAATTGAAGTCATTGATTTTGATGAAAAATAGTGCTGTTAGTACACCCATTTTATTCGCTTACATTCGGTGACGAAGAAGCTTGATTAAACAACACTAAATATTGATAACAACTATAACTGTTACACTGCTTCTATAACTGCATTCAAGATACAAGTGTTCGTAATGTATTGTAGTAACAGAATATAACTAATGGTCCTCCCAAAAAGCGACTGTTTTCACCTACGAGTCGCAATCCTTTTTTGGAGGTGTTTTTGATGGTATATTTTGATACAGGCATACTAGGTTCCCTCTGTTTTGTGGTGGTGATTACATGACTATTAAATGATACAATAATTAATGATTGCTATGAATATTACATTCCTCCAGCCATACATTAACTTATCTATTCATTCAAGATGCAGTTAAGTTAGTGTTGTAGTTATAGTAATGCAATGGTGGTCTGTTTTCATTGGTTTTTTTGTTGTTTTTTTTTATTCAAGATGCAGTTAAGTTAATATTGTAGTTATAGTAATGAAATGTTAGTCTCTTTTCATTATGGTTTGTTATGTTTGCTGGTACCTATTCACTCATACCTTTTTTTCTTTCTTCTCTGTTTTCAACCTAATAATACTTTAAGCCAACTCATAACTACTACTATGCAGCCGAGTGGAGTGGAGTGGAGTGGAGAGGAGTGGAGGTAGGAGTGTATTCTTCCTTCATGTCTCGCTCAGGTTTTTAGTGTGTGTTGTGTGTTCGAGTGCAGCTCAAAAGTCCTAGAAAAAAGTCAACTTTCATTACGAAGATTTATTGATAGTATTTTTTACGTTGTCATTAGTGTGTGAAATGAGTTTAATAATTCATGTATCTTGCCTTTTTGTTATATATATATATATATATATATATATATATATATATATATATATATATATATATATATATATATATATATAAACATCTAATGATTAATATGCAATTTAAAGATATTTCAAACCTTATGATGAAATTGCATTGTTTAAAAATACTTAGTGTTTTATATATACAGTGTACAGTCAGTGGTTATATTTAATCATTCAACTTAACCTAACTTATGTACTTCTGAGGTTGCACTCCTACCCAGCAAACACATGCATGAGTATTGGCACCCCTTGGCACCCCTAGTTACTTATGGAGACCTTCTAAGGCTGGCTGGCACCTTAGAGAGAGAGAGAGAGAGAGAGAGAGAGAGAGAGAGAGAGATAACACCTTAGGGCATGTGGTAATGTGTTTGCAGAATGTGGAACCTTCATAGTATAGTGTTCTTTCTTTCTTTTCTTTCAGTCACATTGTAGGTGTAACTTTACCTGTAATTAAGCCTTGTGGAGAAGCATATTTACCTTACCTTACCTTACCTTACTGCTTGATTTTGCATTATTATTAGTATTAGTATTATAGTTGTAGGGAAATCCATATGAATTAAGTGGTGTGTGTAGCGAAATTTTTTTTTTTTTCTATTTAATCATGTTTTTTTTTACATATATAACTATCTTGTTACATATTATATAATTATCTTGTTACTATATACAGATTCTGTTAATTCGTTTTAGGTAAGATGGAATGAAACTCAATTAATAGAAATTATTACGCAGATGGTGAATTCTGTTTAGATTTATTTTTGATTTCATTTTAAAAGCTTCCTACACACACACTCTCTCTCTCTCTCTCTCTCTCTCTCTCTCGTAATTTCAGCCGGACAATGATGGTTTTTCAATAAGAGTTTCACAATTTATTGATAATATCGAGTCTTTTTTTTGTTTTAGTTTTTTGTCATAAAAGAACAGATGTAATTTTCATGCATTCAAAATTTTTTCAGAGGTTAGCAATTAACTTATAAAGAAATGTTTATTAACTTTACCTTGGCTGTATAATATGATATCTACTCTACCGATTCATACTTTTATTTATTTATTTATTTTTATTTATTTATTTATTTATTTATTTTCATTTACAGTGACTATGATATCTACTTATTTATTTCTATTTTATATATTTTATTGGAAAAAAATCTATATATCCTTTATTACTAAAAAAAAAATTGCTATGTACCCTTAAGATCAGGAAAAAAAAATGAAAAAAAAAAAATCAGCTCCATAACTGTTAAGAAAATATATCCAGTGAAGAATGCAATCCTTAAAACCTGAGTAAGTAAACACGTATTACTGTATTCACTTGTATTCTTGGGGTTCAAGTATTAATTATTCGTGTATTTCTTGACTCAGTCTGGGTGGAGGGACTTCCATTGCATTCTTTCTTGTGCTTTTTGCTATTTTTCTACTATTAACTTTGGTTCACTTTATGTCTCCCTTTGAGGCTGTTATAACCAAGGGGTGAAAGTAAGATTAGATTCTTGCAGGTACTGTGCTACTCCAATTTAAAATAGCTCGTGCTGCGTTGCTCGCTCACATCATATTAAAGACTGCCCTGTTTTTACTTTAAGCTCCTGCCCCTCTAAAATCCTGTGCACGTCCCTGAATGCCTGAAGTATGATGTATAAATTAGACACATAACGTAATTTATGCCAAAGCATTTATTTTCAGGTAACAATTATCACACAGATTTCCACATTTTGGTACCGGCTGCACCGGCTGTATATCTCTTCCCAGTACAACATACCACTGCACACCGGCTTACTTTCACCCCTGGTTATAACTATTCTCTATTAAACTCTATATCTTGCATAAATATTATTCCATTATTTCCTTACTCCACAAACATCTATTTTACATCTAGTTCTCTCTTCACTCTCTAATTACTCCTTTCATTATCTTCCTCTCTTCCTTACATCTCTCACATTTCATCTCATCATATTAGGCTTTATTTGAGGGTAAATTTACATGTTAGTTATATATATTTATAGGAAATTAAATGAAAATATCTAATTGGTTATACATATATTTGTATATGTGTGTATTTACTTGTGTGGTCATTTCTCCGTATCCTATTTGTTCAGTTTTCCTTTAGTTGTACATTTTTTGCTATTATCATTGTTTTTTTAAGTCCTTTCTAAGTATTTATACATCTCTGGGACAAGCTGGTGTGTGTGTGTGTGTGTGTGTGTGTGGGTGTGTGTGTGTGGGTGTGGGTGTTTCAATCCTAGTTCTAGTTCCTAGTTCTGTGGCCGAAGCCAGGTTTGGGCCAAAGCCGGTTTTGGCCGAAGCCGGTTTTGGGGATCATGGGTTTGCACCCTGTAGCTACCCGCCATGGCAAGTGTCCAGTCCACCATCCCAGGAAGCAGGTCACAACCCCTGACTAACACCTGGTACCCATTCACTGCTGGGTGGACAGGGGCATGGGTGTAAGGAGACCGCCCGTCTTTCTCTGCTCCGCCCAGAGTGTGTGTTTGTGTGTGTGTGTGTTTGTGTGTGTGTGTGTGAGAGAGAGAGAGAGAGAGAGAGAGGAAAAAAAATTTAAGGTATTTTCAATTTAGTTACAAGACAATTATTCTCCTTTACCTCTCACCTTTATTTATTTATTTATTTATTTATTTCCTTACTATTTTCATTACTGCCTTTTCTCTTTTCCTCATTCCATCCCATATTATAAAAGCTTCTATGTTTTTTCCCGCTAAGTAACAAGCCAATTAATTACCTCTAAGGATGGATTTCCCTTCACACATTATCTGGTTTTCAATTATTAAGTTTCTATAAGTGCATGTTAGTTTTTTGTATCCCTAATTCCTGTAACAAGCGACACCTCATTTCTCAGCCTATAATTAATATTCATGTCATAATTACCTTGTTTATTGTAATACTTAATGAGTAATTAATATGGTTTTGTGTGTGTTTTAATTGGTTGGTGAGGGAGGATGTATATGCTTGTGGCAAGACTTTCATATTAACTAATTATTCTTAAGTTGTCAATTAACTTACTAACACAGTCACTCACTTCATATTTTCAGGATATTGTTGTTGCGTTCTCAGAAGTGTATCTTGAGATTATTATATTATTATGTCTGTGAGATAATCTGACTTAATTAATAGTATTGGAGTTAGCTAGTTGAATTATAGTTAACAAAAAATGTGATATGACACAAAACATTAACATTAACATTACATTACAACAATCTAGTAGTAGAAATAACTCCATTAATATACACCCATGACTAGCTTTTTTTTTATTTATTACATTAAAAGGGTACTGGCTAAGAGACAACAAAAATACGTAAAAAAAATAATAATAATAAATCCTGCATGTCGCCAGGTGTAGACACTCACTATACAAACACAAACAGGAACAAGGATACATTATACACCATAGCAAAACAAAAGCATTCTAACTCATATATTTATTAACTACACTCACTTGAATATAGAATAAGTCATTAAAACATCTATTATCTCTCAGGCCGTGATCAGTTGCCCACCTCGGAGGAGTCCAGCGCTAACCCTGGACTAATTGTGGTGATAATTATTGTGGTAATTATCGTGTTGGCGTTGGTGATTGACGCCTCGTGTTTCTTCATCAAGAGAGTTGGACTCATCGCCATCGTCACCAGAAAGTTCAGCGCAAAGGACAAGGATAAAGAAACAATGTTAGAAGATGGAAAGAATGTTAGGTAAATATATAATTAATTTTTTGTTAAGATTTTATATATATACGTATTTCTTCTCTAGCGTATAGTAATGCATCGGTTTCTTCAGTACTATTTCAACAGTTGTAAATAGCTGCTTTTAAATACAGGTGTGTGTGTGTGTGGTGTAAGGTGTACATACAAAGCATCTGTTGGGTGTGTGTGTGTGTGTGTGTGTGTACGTGTTTGGTTTATTCTTGCTCTCCTTACTAGTGGTGATACACTTAATGGAGAGTCCCGGGAAGATACCAAACTCACTCAAGATAAAATACTCTCAGAGAAGGAACCAAATGAGAAAAATATTGATATCAAATCTGAGAAAGAAAAGTAAGATAGAATGTGTTGATTTCTGGATGTTGATCATGCATTGTTTTTGTTGTTATTGAATTGGTATAAAAATGTTTTGTGTGTGTTTATTTACCTAGTTGTCTCTATGTTTGTCCAGTTTTTTTCTTTCAGTTGATGTATTTTCTTTGCCATTATCACCTCTTCTCTTCTCTTCAGTCCATTTCAAGTATCTTTGCTTTGGGGAAAACTGTATTTATTTTGTATCTTTCAAACAAATTCCTTTTTGCTATTTTTTCTTGTATGTCTTAAATATCTAGCCTTTCATTTTTTTTTCAGTATTTCATCTTTTCTATTTGTTTCCTCCAGGTTGTTCATCAATTTATATATTTTAATAAGTCTCCTCTTGCTCTTATTTCTATTAATGTTTTTCGTTGCATTTCTTTTCATCTTTCTTTATATGTTAAGTCTTCAAAATCTCTGTATGTGTATGTATGTATATATGTATGTGTGTGTATTTCTTATTTTCTTCTGCTATGGCTTATATTTTCCTAATTCAATTTGCTCCTCTGCCCTTTCTAATTCTTCAAAGTCTGGTACACCGACATACATCTTATGAACCATTTTCTTGAACACTTTACTAATCTTTCCTGGTTTTAAATGATTTCTTTATATCACTTTAAATTCCCGACCCGATATTTCCAGTTATAAAATGACCACCTGTGTCCAGTGTCCATAATTAAGACTAACCTAACACGGTATTTTCTTTGCTTGAAGACCTTATTTCCTCCTCTTCATCCCTTGTAATTTTCATAGATTCTGAAAAGGTCCCTCTCTCTCTCTCTCCTCCTCTCTCTCTCTCTCTCTCTCTCTCTCTCTCTCCTCTCTCATCTCTCTCTCTCTCTCTCTCTCTCTCTCCTCTCTCTCTCTCTCTCTCTCTCTCTCTCTCTCCTCTCTCTCTCTCTCTCTCTCTCTCTCTCTCTCTCTCTCTCTCTCTCTCTCTCTCTCTCTCTCTCCTCTCTCTCTCTCTCTCTCTCTCTCTCTCTCTCTCTCTCTCTCTCTCTCTCTCTCTCTCTCTCCTCTCTCTCTCTCTCTCTCTCTCTCTCCTCTCTCTCTCTCTCTCTCTCTCTCTCTCTCTCTCTCTCTCTCTCTCTCTCTCTCTCTCTCTCTCTCTCTCTCTCTCTCTCTCTCTCTCTCTCTCCTCTCTCTCTCTCTCTCTCTCTCTCTCTCTCTCTCTCTCTCTCTCTCTCTCTCTCTCTCTCTCTCTCTCTCTCTCTCTCTCTCTCTCTCCTCTCTCTCTCTCTCTCTCTCTCTCTCTCTCTCTCTCTCTCTCTCTCTCTCTCTCTCTCTCTCTCTCTCTCTCTCTCTCTCTCTCTCTCTCTCTCTCTCTCTCTCTCTCTCTCTCTCTCTCCTCTCTCTCTCTCTCTCTCTCTCTCTCTCTCTCTCTCTCTCTCTCTCTCTCTCTCTCTCTCTCTCTCTCTCTCTCTCTCTCTCTCTCTCTCTCTCTCTCTCTCTCTCTCTCTCTCTCTCTCTCTCTCCTCTCTCTCTCTCTCTCTCTCTCTCTCTCTCTCTCTCTCTCTCTCTCTCTCTCTCTCTCTCTCTCTCTCTCTCTCTCTCTCTCTCTCTCTCTCTCTCTCTCTCTCTCTCTCTCTCTCTCTCTCTCTCTCTCTCTCTCTCTCTCTCTCCTCTCTCTCTCTCTCTCTCTCTCTCTCTCTCTCTCTCTCTCTCTCTCTCTCTCTCTCTCTCTCTCTCTCTCTCTCTCTCTCTCTCTCTCTCTCTCTCTCTCTCTCTCTCAATAAAGGCTCAAAGTTCATTTTTTTAGGACGAATTATTCTAAAAATTATTTATACTAGTCACCCTTTTTAGTTCATGAAATTCAAGAGTGGCTGTTTCACCTCTATACCCGTAAAAAGTCTGTTTTTTATTAGGTTATAAGTCATGACTCATTGGCCCAGTCTGCTATTGTATTATGACAAAGCTACATCCTCTATTTAACTATAACTATTTGAATATAACTAACTGTTCCTTCCCTCTCCATAACTTGCATCCTCTATTAAACTCTAACTAATTGTACTTTCCCTCCCTGTAACTTACATCCTCTATTTAACCTAACTATTTCACTCTAACTAACCGTATTTTGCCTTCCCATCATCTTTTTGCTCTGCTGTTTGTCTGCCTTTTAGCTTAACTTAGCGGCTATATGACTTGTAATGTTTAGCGCTTAGTTATTTTCTTTGCATTAATTAACTCACATTCTCACTCACAGCCAAGTTAGTTCAACATAATATCTTCTCTACAACTCAACTATTTCCTTGAATTTTTTTTTTTTTTTTCTTCTCTCTCCCCTGAGTTCTTCTGCTTTGGTAAGACTGTAGATGATTTTCAGTGTAGCAAATACTTGTAGAATCTGTATCTATCTCTCTATCTATCTCTTAAAACATTTTTAGTTTTCTGTGATTATATACTCCTCTTCAGACTACATAATTGATGATATGATTATCTAATGTGCTGCTATTAGTGTTGCTAATGCTTCTGCCTCATAGTATAGATAATTAGATATTTGATAAGATAGATATTGATTTAATTAATAACTGTCATGGATAGATAGTGTAGATGAGTTCAATTTTACTTCTATCAGTTTTTTTTAGCATTGTATTTTGCAGTCGATTTAATGGATGTATTTCATTAAAGGAAGGAAGGAATTAATGAGGTTTTTTCACATTGTAAGTTAATTATCCACATCGTTAATAGATCAGTAGTAATAGTAATGATATTATTAGTAAACCCAATGTCAGTTTTCATACACGCAATGTTAACCAAAAAAATCTAACTTCCCTTACTTATACAACACTGAAATATATTAAGTGTTTCAAATTAATTGGGGTATTTAGGACAATATGAGTGAGTGATAATTTAGCCCCCCTCTCCCCCCCCCCTCCCCTTTTTCTCTGATGATGATGATGATGATGGTAGTGATGAGAAGCCTGAAGGTAATGGTCAGATGAAGAGTGAGAAGGATGAGCTCAAACCAGAACAACCCAATTCTGACAAGAAGGAACCGTCAGAACCGACCGAAACCACTCCAATGATTCAAGGGTAAATGTGATCCCTCGTTGAGTTAGTTTTGGTGTTAGTTTGAAGTGATGTATAGTGTGTCCACTGTTTGATTGGTTTTTTTGTTTGTCTTGTACTGTATGTGGGGTTATGGTATGATTTTTATGGATGGGTGGTTTGGGAGCTCATCTGTGTTTTTGTTTGTTTTGTTCTTGTACTTCTTCCTCTGCACTGTCATTACATCAGCTTGCTTCCTCTTCCTTTCTCTATCTCTTTTTTATGTTTTTAAAAAAAAAATTTTAATTTTTTTTTTAATCCCGCTTGTCGCTTTATCTTAACACTGGAACACCAATATGCACTAAAAAGCTTCTTAATTGCACTTTTGCATTTACATCTGTCGGCTGAGAATGAAAACTGGCTTCTCATCAATAAGAATTACAAATTATGTACTTATGTTTTGATTATATACATATATATATTTTGTAACAGAAATTGTCCTGTATATGTTAGGGTGTATTCATTATTGTATTGTAATTTTGGAAAGCTTATTAAGTATTGTATAAATGGTTGTGTTATTGTTGTTGTTGTGTGTGTACTCGATTTAATCCTTGACAAGAAGTGTGTGTTTACCTAGTTGTTTACCTAGTTGTATTTTACAGGGTTCGAGCAGGGCTCATTATGTCCTGTCTCCATATCTATATTTATCCAATTTTTCCTTCAATGTATGCACACTGGGTGCTGTGACAACTTCTTCACTCAAACCATTCCAAATATCCACCGTTCTATGAGGTAAACTGTACTTCTTAACATCCCTCAAACACTGACTCTTTACAATCTTCTTTGAATGCTCTCTCGTTCTCCTGTCCACACCTCCAGTTACCGTCACCAAATTCTGTCTGTCAATCTTCTCTATGTGATTTACCATTTTGTACATCGTAATCAGATCTCCTCTTTCTCTTCTCTCCTCCAATGTTGGCAAACTCATTTCTCTCAATCTCTCTTCGTAGGTTAAATCTTTCAATTCCGGCACCATCTTTGTAGCTATTCTCTGAATTCTTTCTAACTTCCTTATGTTTTTCTTGATGTGTGGTGACCACACCACCGCTGCATATTCCATCTTGGGGCGTATCATGGTGGTTATAATTTTTTTCATCATACTTGTATCTAGATAATGAAACGCCACCCTAACATTTGTTAGCAACCCATACGTTGATCCAAATATCCCATTTATATGCCTTTCCGGGGACAGGGTGTCTTGGATAATCACTCCCAGATCCTTTTCCTCTTTACTTTTTGTTATCAAAATGTCCCCCAATTTGTAATCCCATGTGGGTCTTCTTTTACTCTTTCCCATCTCCATCACATGACACTTTTTAGCATTGAAATCCAATTTCCACCTCAGGCTCCATTCATGAATCTTATCCATATCTGCCTGCAACTCCTTACAGTCTTCTTCACTCTTTATTACCCTCATCAGCTTTGCATCGTCTGCAAACCGGTTTATATAGCTACTCAAGCCTTCCTGCATATCATTCACATATATCTGGAACATGATGGGTGCCAGCACTGATCCTTGTGGTACTCCGCTTGTTACTGCACTCCACTCTGAATTTGTGTCTCTAATCACAGTTCTCATTTCTCTGTCCTTTAAATAATCTGTCATCCAGTCCAGCACTACTCCCTTCACTCCTCCCATATGATTTATCTTCCACAACAGCCTTTTGTGTGGGACTCTGTCAAATGCTTTCCTGATGTCCAAGTACACTGCATCCACCCAGCTTTCCCTATCTTGCACTTCATCGATCACTCGTATAAAAACTCAGCTAGTTCGTCACACAAGATCTACCTTTTCTAAACCCGAATTGGCTCTCACTTATCACCCTATTTTCCTCCAAATAGCTTACCCATCTTTCCTTGATAACCATTTCACATAATTTGCCCACAACACTAGTCAACGACACAGGTCTATAATTGAGTGGCTCCGTCTTTTTCCCTCCTTTATAAATCGGCACAATATTTGCTCGTTTCCATTCTCTTGGCACTTTTCCTTCCTTCAGGGTGTATGTGTGTGTGTGTGTGTCCCTTGGTCCCTGTGCTGAAAGTTATGTCATGTTGGAGTGATAATATGTATTAGAGAAGATGAATTATGCTGATATTCCAATGGCTACAGAAACATACGTGTAAACTCACTATGACTACAAGTTGACTATCAATATTCCAGTTCCATCAGTTTTTGGCATGAATTTCAGAGTGCAGTTTCAAATTTCCTGAGTTGGCGCATCACTGTTTTCAGGAGGCACTGTTAATGTTTATATTTTGT
>JAPQNM010000023.1:1427830-1430330 GCA_029783475.1 Metacarcinus magister
TGTTTTTTATAACTTTTTTTCTGGCTTTTTATAGTGTTATCTGAAAATTATTAATCTATAAATATAATGTATTGGGTATGCGTGTATGTTAGAAACCATTCCATATGAAAGTATGTATGTATGTATGCTCATGGGTAACAGGATACAAAGTTTTGACAAATTTTCGTCAAAACAGAACTTGTATCTTTAAAAACTGATGTATTAGAAGAGACAATGTAAGATCTGCTGAAGCTTGCACAGTGTGGTTTTCTTTGTAATTTATTTCAGTTTAATGGACTAACATAGCACTAAGTATTACATTAATTATTTTAAGACCATATGAGTCAAGGTTAGCATTGTTCCAAATGTAATGAACAGAAGTGTGTCACTGCTGCTGTATTAACTTAGCAGCAGATCATTGTTTATATTGTGATGGAGCCAAGTGGAATACACTCCTGTGGAGTGAATAAGGTCAAAATTGCTACTAGTGTCAATCATTTCATGAAACTCAATCTTAATTAACTATCTATATATGGAAAGATTTAACTTGGATTCAGACTGAACATTCCTACACTTACTTGGGGATAATTAAGCTGAAGTGAACAATGTGTGAAGTAGCTTCACTTTTCACATAACACTACGCAGGGTTTGAGGATTAACAGAATTGTAGTGATCACCAATTGGTTAAATCTTTCCTTGCAGATTCAAATGTAATAGTTGACAGAAGGTGCAGTACAGTGTAGTCTTTCTCTATCTACAGTATATAGCAGACTGTCATTCTCATGGAGGGGGAAGCCGAGGCAAGGCCAGCAAACACACACGCGTGCATACATACATACACATGCACTCCTTACACTTGCCCAGCGTCCCCTCCACGAGAACAGATTGATATTCCAAACACACACTATAGCTTCTCATAACACTCGTCTTGCTAAATTAATCGCCAAGTTTGACGTTAATTTCAAACTGTTAACCAGATGTTGAAACTATTTAGGATTCATCCGTACTTTATTACTAGATTTTTCCAACCATGGTAACTTGACTATCTGTGCTGTAAAAGTGAAGGAACATTTGTATGTGTTAACAGTCTTTCTCACCTCAGCCTATATTATCTATTTGCCTGTCAGTATGTCTACCAGAAGCAGTGTGAAAGCTGTCTAGACCAAACTGTTGGAATATTATCCAATATATGTACCAAATTATTGAGTTTTATCATTAACAATACCCCCCTCCCAACAACCACCACCACTTGTTTTTTTTCTTTCTTCAGAAATATAAGCAAGGGGTGGAGTTTGAAACAAACTACAAAACTTTTTATTATACACCAGAACCTGTTTGATTAGTATGAATGAATAAAAATACAAACTACAAAACTTGTTATTATTATTATACACCAGAACCTAAGTTTAAATTACCTCAAGGAGCCACTCACAAACAGCCTCGTAAGGGCCAGCAGGACTGTTGCTGTTTGTTCTTCCTATGTGTTCCTCCTCCTCTTATATTATTCTTCTTCCTCCATACAGAAGATTATCTCTCTTTCTCCTTCTCCTTAAAAAAATCGTTTGAACTACCTATCAGTTTCCTACATAAACATTTATTATATTTGATCCGTATTTATTTCATGAAAAAATGTTTATTTCTAAGGTCAATCATAAGATTGATAAATAGAATAAAGCAATAATAATGAAAGTAAACCAATATAAAGCATATAATAGAATATATAAAAATTATTCAAACCGAAAGTAAAGCCTAAATAGACCATAACACAAAGAAAAACGGAAAAAGCAACGAAAAAATGAGGAAAAAACACTGTAATTATTGGTTTTCATCCAAGAGTGTTAATTATAGCGTGTTAGTTACAGTAAAAGAAGTGTTAGGACATGGTGACCTACAAGGATACAGATGAAGGTGAGTGTGTTGTGTTGTGAGTGTGTTATGCTGGGCTGAATGGCTGCCAGGCTGACGAATCAACAAAAATACTGGTATACCGAAGGGCTTCTAATCCCTGTAATACCGGTAATACTGTCCCGAAAATATCGGTATATCGGTATACCGGATAGGTGCACATCCCTAGACACACACACACACACACACTCAGCTGACGCCAGGCAATGCAATCTAATTGTGTTTCCGATTAATAATTATAATACTTAGGGCACCAGTGGTGTTGCATATCACGTATATATATGTACTACGCTCATAATGCTGCACTTGTTGACATTAAACTGCATCTGGCTGATGCAGTTTAATGTCAAGTGTAGCTTTGTGAGCGTAGGTAAAGATAATAGACCTGTAGACTACACATTAAATGACACTAGCTTAGGAAGGTCATATAGTGTGAAGTACTTAGGAGTTGAAGTAAACACTGACTTGCGCCCCAAATGGGTAAAAGGAATTAATAAGGGAAACATTGATCAGGTTTTAGAAATTAGTAGTCAGGATAGGACACGTGGAAATGGGTACAAGGTAGAAAAACTTAGATTCAGGACAGACCTAGGTCACTAACAGAGTGGTGAACGAT
>JAPQNM010000023.1:1432830-1436935 GCA_029783475.1 Metacarcinus magister
ATACATATATATACATATATATATATATATATATATATATATATATATATATATATATATATATATATATATATAGGTGGGTTTCAAGGGGCTTGGGTAGGATTAGGATAATGGTTGGGATAAGGATAGGGATTCGAACTAGGTAAGGGGGCAGTATTTGGCTTAGGACTAGGAAGGTGTTATTCCAAGGCACTCAGGTACTTCAACAGGAATCGTGAATGTGGTAGTCTGCTTCACAATGTGAGGCCCGACTACCACCACAAGTTTGTCGAAGTTGTTGTTTTATTTTAACTGGCACAAGGCCAGCAGGGCTATACAGAGCCCTCTAGGGTTGGGCACCAGTAACTAAGCAGTTATGCGTGTAAAAAAAAAACAGAGTATCGGGAGTGCGTGTGTGTGGCGGCCGTGCCCACAAGTTAGGGGACACACGGACGCAACACAACACACACACACACACACACTGGGATCTGGGCGCGGATCCATGGTTCGTCGAAGACGGCTGGGCTCATTCTGTACCCTCACAATTTGCCTTAAAAACTATTATGAAATAGCTAGATTTTCAACAAATTTCTTGGGGTGTTTACAGCAGGGTTGGATGCAAGTACAGGCGACTGTACTTAAGTCCAAGGCCAAGTACCTGGACATTTTTTAAGTACAAGTACAAGTACAAGTGTACAGACACTTTTCTATGTACTTAATCCCACATACAAGTACATGTCATTGTATTTAAGTACAAGTACAAGATGAAGGAGTGGAGAGTGGAGCGTGACAGGAAATAAACGCGTACTGGTTCTGTCTATACGGCGTGTACTGTAGCATGTTACCAATTGTGAAAATACTACATAGTTATGTTCCTTTATCCTATATTATACTACAATATCATAACACTCAATGCAAGTATTGACCCAGTAGTATCAACACAAAGTTCAATACAATCTATATAACACTTTTGATTAAATGCAATGTATTGGTTTGTACTTGAATGTACTTGGTATTTTTCAAGTACTTTCTGTCTAAGTACAAGTACAAGTACAAGTATAATTTTAAACTTCAAGTACAAGTACAAGTACATGTACTACTTGTACCCAACCCTGGTTTACATCGCCCCCCCCCAAACCCCCCGCTGATTAGGCTCGCTACGCACGCCACTCCCATCCTCCCCCCCCCACTCCTGAGAGGAGGGGGGGGTGGGCGCAATTCTAGTGGTTGTCCCTAGACGCATTGTTCCCTATATAGCTATGCCCCTGGAGGAGGGGGAGCTGTGTGTATGTGTGTATGTGTGTACGTGTGTGTGTGTGTGTGTGCGTAGGTGAGCGTCGTTTTGTGGTCATGTCCATAAGGGTCCGTCATCCATGTTATCCATGTGGGCGTAGTAATGGGCGTACACACACACACACACACACACACACACACACACACACACACACACACACACATTTTATCCTGGGGGCCACTACATCTGCCTCCCTCTCATAACACGTACACACACACACACACACACACACACACACACACACACACATTTTATCCTGGGGGCCACTGCATCTGCCTCCCTCTCATAACACGTACACGTACACACACACATACACACACACACATACACACACACACACACACACACACACATTTTATCCTGGAGGCCACTGCATCTGGTCCCTCTCATAACACACACACACACACACACACACACATTTTATCCTGGGGGCCACTGCATCTGCCTCCTTCTCATAACACGTACACACACACACACACACACACACACACATTTTATCCTGGGGTCCACTGCATCTGCTCCCTCTCATAACACGTACACACACATACACACACACACACACACACACACACTTTATCCTGGGCTCCACTGCATCTGCTCCCTCTCCTAACACGTAAGTGGAGGTGGAGGTGGTAAACACTCTGAGTTCCCTCCTCGTCGTTATTGATGACAACTTTGAAGGCTTTCTCCAGCCCTTGCTCCCTTGCCACACGCCGAGCCACTACCAGGTGTCCAAGCAACACGTATATCTGTTTTAAAGGTTGGCGTGACTACACCATGAGTGCTGTACTAATATCTTGTACAGCACTCAGTTAACGCACACAGTTCTTATGAACGTATTAATATGTGTAATATGTAGATATGAGGAGGGCGGCGCCTAATCTCTCCCATGGAAGGCTCGGTAAACACTGACTTACATAATAATGATGTGTCGTTCGTGAACGAGTCGGCTCATAGATGCACGATAGGAGCCGGATCATGGCTTTGAGAGCCGTTAGAGAGCCGATTGAGAATTTATCCTTAAGTTTCCATATTTTTGTGATTTTCTAGCAAAATGCAATGATTACCGATTGTTAATAATAATAATTATGATAATAATAATAATGATAATTACGAGTATGAGGCCTAGTGATTGAAGACAATCTAATAATGTTAATCTCGAGGAGGGCCTTGCCTTAAGTGACGAAGACGTCCAAGTTCACCTGTCACACGAACACTGGCCTCGAATTGCCTCTAATGGATCTCGGAAGTTGGCACCTGTTGATGCAGCCCCACGCCCGATGGACCACGCCCCTATCTCCGCCAAACGACGTATAGAGCATGACTTGCATAGCAGTAGTGAACCATTGTCTCCTGCTTCTAAAACCACTAGGTGTGATGTGCCGCCTTCCCAAAGTGAAGCTCCGAATTACTCGCTACCTCGACCTGCTATTCAAAGTATACCTTTCCTGGCCACACCTGTTTCCTGTGTCTTTGCTTCCCGTGCTGAATACGGCAAGCTTCTGTTTAACGGGAACCGAAGGTTGATGTGAAGCTTCGTTGGCTGTCGGAAGTTGTCAAGATGTTTAACCTTGGTCGGAAGCTGGCTGAAGTTAAGATGTCTGCGGTCACCTCTCGATTCGTATACATATCAAGGCGCCGCCAAGATATCATAGATGGGGTTAAGGGTGGTGTGGTTCCATCGTTGTCATTGGATGTTCAGGATTCGGAAGACAGGCCCCGTAAGTTCCCTACATATCTCATCACTCGGTATCCAGTTGATACCGACCCATCATTGGCTAAGGAATTGCCGGGAGTGTATACTGTACGTCGCTTCCTACAGAATCGAAAACCCATTAATCGACTCGTTGTCACTTGGAGCCTTCCAGACCCACCCCCGCCTCATGTTAATGTCTCCTTCCTCCCTTGTCTACCATCATGTGAACTACGTAGAATGCCTGACGAAAAGCCGTGGTGCTTCAAATGCTGGGGTTTTGGTCACATTGCACGGTACTGTTCTGGCCCTGAAAAGTGTGCGTTTTGTGCTGCCGAGCATGACACTCGTTCTTGCCCTCATCGCCGCCCTGCACCACGCACAGTGGCTGACACTGCCTCGGTATCGTCATCAGACTCGCCACCTCCGCCTGCACCAGACTCCTCGCAGTGGAAGTGCCCGCGGTGTCATGACCACGAATGTCTGACGCCAATGGGTGCAATAAATTTATTAAAACAAAACAAAAATCTCTCTCTCTCTCTCTCTCTCTCTCTCTCTCTCCTCTCTCATCTCTCTCTCTCTCTCTCTCTCGCTCTCTCTCTCTCTCTCTCTCTCTCTCCTCTCTCTCTCTCTCTCTCTCTCTCTCTCCTCTCTCTCTCTCTCTCTCTCTCTCTCTCTCACTCTCTCTCTCTCTCTCTCTCTCTCTCCTCTCTCTCTCTCTCTCTCTCTCTCTCTCTCTCTCTCTCTGATAAATAAATAAGAAAGAAGATTGATAGTGTGTGTGTGTATGTGTGTGTGTGTGTGTGTGTGTGGTGTGTGTGTGTGTGTGAGACATACTGCATACATAATATAGATATATATATATATATATATATATATATATATATATATATATATATATATATATATACATATATATATATATATATATATATATATATATATATATATATAATAAATCATAAAGGCTATAAACAGAATATGTGAAACTACTTTAAAAAAAAGTATTTGAGAGCCACAAGAGCCGTTTGGGAGCTGAAAGAACCGGTTCTATTGAGTGAACGTGAACGAAAGAATCAGCTTCCTGAAAAGAGCCGGAATTCCCATCACTGTTACCTAACTGTGGATATGTGTGTGTG
>JAPQNM010000023.1:1439535-1449535 GCA_029783475.1 Metacarcinus magister
CCTTTTTTTTCGAGCCCATCTTAAGTTGCAAGAAAGAAAGAAAAATGGGGAGAGGCGGCTCGAGTTTTCCAGTAAAGGGGATGAAGGAGTAGGGAGGCTGGCCATCTCTCTCTCTCTCCCTCTCTCTCTCTCTCTCTCTCTCTCTCTCTCTCTCTCTCTCTCTCTCTCTCTCTCTCTCTCTCTCTCTCTCTCATTAATCGGCCTTGGCACTTAACAAAAAGCTTGAATGCAATTGTAAATGGATGTTTCTCATGCTGATGGAGGAGGAGGAGGAGGAGGAGGAGGCATAATGTTGGTGGCTTTCTTGGTGGTAATGATTGTGGTGGTGGAAGGAGGAAGGGAAGAATATTGTGGGAGGAGGAAGAGAAAGAGGAAGATGAGATACTGTATGTGGTGGTAGTCATGGGGGAGGAGGAGGAGGAGGAGGAGGAGGAGGAGGAGAGGAGGAGGAGGAGGAGGAGGAGGGAAGAGGAGGAAGAGGAAGAATTGGTGTGTTTGGTGCCAGAATGGAATTTGATGATAGCACAAGAAGTCAAGAAATGGCCTTTGTCTAATGATGTGAAGGATTAAGCTCATGTATTGATCTGCTTCCCTCCCTCTCTCCCTCCATCCCTCCCTCCATCCCTCCCTCCCTCCCTCCCTCCCTCTCTCCGTCCCTCCCTCCCTCCCTCCCAACCTCACTTCCTTTCCACCTTCGACACAGACGAAAGAAAGGAGGTGGAATAAAAAGGAACAGTTAGGAATGAGAGAGAGAGAGAGAGAGAGAGAGAGAGAGAGAGAGAGAGAGAGAGAGAGAGGAGAGAGAGAGAGAGAGAGAGAGAGAGAGAGAAAGAGAGAAAGAGAGAGAGAGACACACACACACACAACAGCAACCTAGCTAGACAGACAGACAGATATGCAGAGAAAAAAAAGAAAGAAATTAGACAGACTGAGTTGCCTTCTTTTCCTGATTTCTTGTTCTGCATTTCACGTGTCGACAGGTGTGCAGGTGTTAGACAGGTGTGTGGGGCAGGTGTGTGGGACAGGTGTGTAGAGGTGTCAAGGCTGCCAACACACCTTCACTTACCTAGATGGAATTGTGTTGTGAGAGAGAGAGAGAGAGAGAGAGAGAGAGAGAGAGAGAGAGAGAGAGAGAGAGAGAGAGAGAGAGAGAGAGAGAGAGAGAGAGAGAGAGAGAGAGCACTTATGAGGTATCTGGTTATTGTATTGCTGGAGAGAGTAACACCACAAGGAAATGAATGCCTGGATTGTGTTGCGTGACAGTGTGTGTTGTGTTGTGTTTTGTGCTAATGTCTTAAGTAGCTTAGCAGTGCACCCCGCCAACACAACACAACACAACACACAGCAACACACAGCATTACTACCAACACCGTGCAGCCTCCTCTCTCTTCCTCGCCGCCAGTGTTGCCAGATCCTTCAATACATCCAGGAAAGGTAGAACAATATAGTGAATTTAAATATATGTAAATGTATGAAGACAAAACATATTTTCATCACTTGGTCTTTAAAGGTTAAGGTGTGTGTGTGTGTGTGTGTGTGTGTGTGTGCGTGTGCGTGTGTGCGTGTGTGCGTGTGTGCGTGGCTTTATGGTTCAGCGCCTTTAAAGGAGATAGATAATGTAAATATTAGGTTTGTATCGCAAGGCTAACTAATATTATGGAAAGAACGTTATATTGGGGGGAAGGGAAGGGGGGGTAGGGGGGAGGGAGGGGAAATTGTTGGTGTTGTTGTGGTGGTGGTAATTATTTTCCGTGTTTGGGTTTATATTGTTTTGTTTATGTGTTTTTATTTATATTTTGTTTTATTTATTAAGTTTGTTTTTTTATTTCCTTCCTTCTTATTTCATTTATATTTATTCATTTCTAAGTTGAATCGTTTGTTTTATTTTTTTTTTTTGTTTGTTTCCTCTTATTCAGTTTTATTTATTCATTTTTTAATTTGAATAGTTTGTTTGATTAATTTATTTCCTGTTTTCCTTGTTTCCTTCTTTTTATATTGTTTTATTTAATTATTTATCTTTTGTTTATTTCATTTATTTATTTTTCCTTTACTCTCTTCAAATATAGTTTTATTTATTAATTTTTATTTAGTCTAGTGTATTTATTTATTTTTTCCTTTACTTACTTTCTAATTTATTTATTCTTCATTATTATTTCATTTATACATATTTTCCATCCAGTTGTCTTAATTTCTCTTTCATTTCGTATTCAATCATTTATTCATTTATTTATTTATTCATTTATTCGCGTCCTTATACTTATTTAGGACACGAGTGAAAGTAATGATTCCTTTTGTCATCACTTCCTGCCACACCTTATTAAATGAAGGTTCAGGTAAGGTAACATACAGGTAAAGGGAGAGGAGACAGGTGTAAGGACATATTAATTAAGATGATGATGATGATGATGATGATGATGAGAAATGGTGAATATCTTTTAGTTTGTGTAAATAATAATAATATGACTGATTTGAGTATACTGAAGAAAGAGAATTAAGAAGAAATAGAGGATGATGATGAGGAGGAGGAGGAGGAGGTGAAGAAAGAGGAATAAGTGAAAAAATAGAATAAAAAAGCATTAAAGAAAGATGTGATAAAGAATAGTAAAGGTCGCAATATCTTCTGGCAGAAATGACAGAAGGAAATGAGAGAGGAAAGAACGAACACACACACACACACACACACACACACGGAGAGGGAAAAAAATGAAAAAAATAAATACGTGCAAGGAGACAATAATGACACGAGGGAAAAAAAGAGAAGGAAAAAAAGGATAAGAAAAGATATAAGGTTAACGAATCCTTTAATGCTGTCACTTATAGTTTATGTTGAAGATCAGATTATAGGGAAAAAAAACTAAGGGAAAAAAAATATAAAGAATAAAGGAAGAAAGTAATAACAGAAAGGATGGGAAAATATAGACACAAAAAAACAAAAGTCATAACAATTAAACCCAAATTTTCGTCAGTTAAAACAGTGAAAAGAAAAGAAAATTAGAAGAAAAAAATATATATAAAGTCGAGAAAAACAAGACAGAACTTTGCTAATAATAATAATAATAATAAAACGAAGATGAAATACAAATTAGTTAACCCTATAATACCCTTACTTAAAACCATAGAAAGAAGAGAGAGAGAGAGAGAGAGAGAGAGAGAGAGAGAGAGAGAGAGAGAGAGAGAGGAGAGAGAGAGAGAGAGAGAGAGAGAGAGAGGAGAGGAAAAGTGGAGGTGAAAAAAAGCCAAAAATACCCACACTTCACGAGAGGAAATCCACTTCCCTAAATCCCTCTTGGGGCGATTTCAAAAGGAACTCAATTTTTCAGTCATTTCAGGCGTGCAGTTTAGGGGAAGGAGGGAAGAGTAAGGGGGAGGAGGGGGTGTATGGAGGGAGAGGCATGGAGGAAGGGGGGGGGTAAACGGGCTGTATTATATTGGTTATAGGAAGAGGAAGAGGGGTTTGTGTATGGGGTGAGGGGAAGGAAAGGGGAAATGAATAGGAAAGAGGAGAAAGGTGAGTTTTTGGGAGAATATTGAGAGGGGAGATGGAGGTGTTGATAGGAGTATTGATGTGTGTGTGTGTGTGTGTGTGTGGGTGTGTGGGTGTGTGTGTGTTTGTGTATGTGCGTGTTGATGTACGTTTTTATTGTATGTGCGTGTGGTTTGTGGCTGTTTTTATCTACCTTATACTATATTTACGAACGAGAGAGAGAGAGAGAGAGAGAGAGAGAGAGAGAGAGAGAGAGAGAGAGAGAGAGAGAGAGAGAGAGAGAGTTATTCCTGTCTCCGTTTGATGCGACTTGGATAGACAGGTGTCAGTCGGTAGGTGTGGGTGTTTGTTTGTCTGTTTGTCTGTTTGTCTGTCTGTCTGTCTGTCTGTCTGTCTGTTTTACTGTTTAATGACAACACACTCGTTTATTTTTCTCTCTTTCTTTTTCTCTCATTTTATCTCCCTTTTTCTACCTGTTTCTTTCACTCTACCTCCTCCTCCTCCTCCTCCTCCTCCTCCTCCTCCTCCTCCTCCTCCTCCTCCTCCTCCTCCTCCTCCTCCTCCTCCTCCTCCTCTTTCTTGTGTTTCTCTTATTCTTCCTTTATTCCTTCCCTTCCTTTCTCTTTCCATAATCCTTTCAATCCTTTCATTTTCCCTTTATCTTCATCCACGTTAAGTTATGTTCCTCCAATCTCTCTCTCTCTCTCTCTCTCTCTCTCTCTCTCTCTCTCTCTCTCTCTCTCTCTCTCTCTCTCTCTCTCTCTCTCTCTCTCTCTCTCAGTGTGATATTTATTGTAATCTTACTTTTAATCTACTTTTTTTATGCTTTATTTGAAATCCTCATTTTCCTTAAACATTTTCCTCATTCTCTTCTCCATCCTCTTTCATTTTCCTCCATCCCTCTGTAATCCCTTTTATGTTTTCCTCCTTTACTCTCTCTCTCCTCTCTCTCTCTCTCTCTCTCTCTCTCTCTCTCTCTCTCTCTCTCTCTCTCTCTCTCTCTCTCCTCTTCCTCCTCATCCTTATCCTCATGTTTCACTCCCATTTACCTCTCATGAAAAATTTATCAGAGAGAGAGAGAGAGAGAGAGAGAGAGAGAGAGAGAGAGAGAGAGAGAGAGAGAGAGAGAGAGAGAGAGAGAGAGAGAGAGAGAGAGAGAGAGAGAGAGAGAGAGAGAGAGAGAGATATATATGATAGTGAAAACTGGTATCGTAGTCCCGTAGAGTTTTACTAAACCGTTTTCTTCGTCTCATACGTTTCGTTTTCTTCCCTTAGACTTCATCATCATTATTATTATTATTATTATTATTATTATTATTATTATTATTATTATTATTAATTATATACACACGAAAGGCATGGAAGCACAAAGTTTTATTTAACTATTTATATATATTTTTTTTATGCATTTTCAAGTATTTTTTTTCTATAATTTTTTAACTTAACTTAGTATCCAGTTTTTATATTTTTAGGGAAGAGGCAAAGTTTATATATATAATCACTATTAATTCTACTACTACTACTACTACTACTACTACTACTACTACTACTACTACTACTACTACAGATGATAATGGCAATGAACGAGATCAATATGTTCCGAGGATTTAAAAAGGCGTATGTTAGTTAAAGTGTTCCATGCAATATTCAAGCTTCAGTATTGTTAGTTAAGAGTCATAAACACTGCTCTATTTACATTCCTGGCGGCCTTGTTGTGTTTTTATTTATTTTATTCATTCATTTATTCATTTATTCATTTATTTATATACTCATAGTTTTATTTACTCAATTAACTCACGTGTTTTCTTTCTATCTTTCCAGGTAAGAATTCATTTGTTTCTTGGAGCCAAAGATGTTTAGTGAGTAAGAAAGAAAAACAAGAAAATATATATAGAAGGGAATATAGACGTAACATAAGGCTTCCTGTATAGCAACACACACACCCACACACACACACACACACACACGCACACATACACACACCACCTGATCTCTCCCCTTTGATGTGCTGTGTCAATGTGGGTGTGAAGGCCTTATTCCGCTGTGGCTGTTTGCTGTGTTCTTAAGCGCAATCTCCTCCTGCACTTAGCTCCTCTCTGCTGTAACTTAGCTGTGTGGTGCTGTGCGGATATTACCTTTGTGCTGTGGAGGAGGTGGATGCTGTGTGGAGGGAAGTGGAGGTAGGGTGGAAAAAAGACTATCTAATATATATTTTTTTTTTTTGTGTGAGCTGTGGTGAAATTATTGTTAGTGATGATATGGTGTGTGTGTGTGTGTGTGTGATGATTATTGGGTCTTTTTGTGCTGTGGTAAATGTGGTGGTTCAACGACTGGCTGTGAAAGGAAGTGATGGTGGTGGTGGTGGTGGTGGTGGTGGTGCGTGTGGGGGGGCAGGGGGGTGGGTGTCAGCTGTGGTTGTTCCCAGGAATACCACTGCCTCCTCTTCCACCTTTCTCTCTCTCTCTCTCTCTCTCTCTCTCTCTCTCTCTCTCTCTCTCTCTCTCTCCCTCTCTCTCTCTCTCTGTTGCCTAATACTCTCATGGATTCTGTGACGGAGAGCTGCAGTCCTCCTCCTCCTCCTCCTCCTCCTCCTCCTCCTCTTCCTCCTCCTCCATACTTATTTCCATTCTACCCTTCTTCCCTCCTTCGTATGCGCCAGTCCTCCCAACTTACCTCCCTTCCTTCTTCCTTCTTCCTTCTTTCTTATGTGCCTTTCTCCTCCTCCTCCTCCTCCTCCTCCTCCTCCTCCTCCTCCTCCTCCCTCCTTCCCTCCTTCCCTCCTGTTCCACTTCTCTGCTTCCTTATGTCCCTCTCTTCCTCCCTCCCTTGGGTTTTTCTTCACTCTCCCCCCCCTTCCCTCCCTCTTTTACATCCTCTTCCTCCTCCTCCTCCTCCTCCTCCTCCTCCTCCTCCTCCTCCTCCTCCTCCTCCTCCTCCTCCTCTTCTTCTTGTGGTAGTCACGTAACAAATGTCTTGCTTGTGTCATAAAGCTACTGTACACACACACACACACACACACACACACACACACACACACACACACACACACACACACACAATAAAGTCTATGAAAACGTTATAATAATTGGTCGCTTTAGGCTTTCTTATCTTATCTTATCTTATCTTTTTTTATTATTTTCTTTTTTCTTTTCTTATATTTTCCTTGCATCTTTTTTTTTTCTTTCTTTTTCTCTCTCTTCTTCCCTCTTTCGCGCCGTGTTGTGTGTTCCCTGTTTGGTATTCAGAAAATCTTCTCCCTGATTCTGTGTCCCTCCATCCTTTATCTCCGGCTTTACCTCCTCCTCCTCCTCCTCCTCCTCCTCCTCCTCCTCCTCCTCCTCCTCCTCCTCCTCCTCCTTTCCGTTCTACTTCCCTCTGTTTCTCTTTTTTTTATATCCTTAGACTTTTAATAATTTTTTTCTCTTTTATTCCTCTATTTTGTCTTCTTCATTCTCTTCTTCGTCCTCTTATTCATACACTCTTCCTCTCCTTCCTCCTCCCTCCTCCTCCTCCTCCTCCTCCTCCTCCTCCTCCTCCTCCTCCTCCTCCACTCCCTTCATTATCATATGATGTATATTCCACTTATCTCTATTCCAGCATCTTCCTTCCACTTCCTCCACTTACATTCTCAGAAGACGCTAATCGGAGCCATTTTCCCTCCACATTCTTTCCTCCATTCCCTCCATCTAAGTCTCCTCCCTCCACATTCTTTCCAACAGTCCCTCCATCCCAAGGCTCCTCCCCTACTTCATTCCTACCTAAAATGTGGTGCTTCTTGCTATGTCCTATGTGGGGAAGGGGAAGGGGAAGGGGTTAAGGGGTACAGGGTATGGTGTGGCAGGGTCTTGCTTGACAGGGTGGCAGGGTA
This sequence comes from Metacarcinus magister, assembly GCA_029783475.1. NCBI lineage: Eukaryota > Metazoa > Arthropoda > Malacostraca > Decapoda > Cancridae > Metacarcinus > Metacarcinus magister. The sequence goes on from JAPQNM010000023.1 coordinate 1,446,888, forward strand.
AGGCTTATCTGGTTGTGTTTTGTGAGGCAGCGAAGGGAGGGAGGCAGGGGGAGGTAGGTAAATGTGAATGACAGAGATTGGAAGGAAGGATTGAAAGAAAGAAGGAGGCATATTTGACGAGAGAGAGAGAGAGAGAGAGAGAGAGAGAGAGAGAGAGAGAGAGAGAGAGAGAGAGAGAGAGAGAGAGAGAGAGAGAGAGAGAGAGAGAGATGAGTTGGGGAGATAGAGAAATTTAACACCATCACCATCATCACCATTATTTCCTTCTTCCTCCATTCCTCACCTTTCCTCCATCTCTCTCCCCTTACTTAACCCTCCAAGGCTGGCAAACTTAGAAAGAGTAGAAGTAAAAGAGTAGTAAGTGTTATAAGTGTGTAAGAAAGTGACGTTCAGCTGGCAAAGGTTTATAACACACACCTATTTTTGGGGTGAGTGTCCCTTCCGAGTCTCCCTGTGTCCCCTTAATGTCCCCAGATGGCCAGGAGGAGGAGGAGTAGTAGTAGTAGTAGTAGTAGTAGTAGTAGTAGTAGTAGTAGTAGTAGTAGTAGTAGTAGTAGTAGTAGTAGTAGTAGTAGTAGTAGTAGTTACACTTACCACCAACCATCAACTCTTTCATTCCATTTTCTATGCTTCCTTCCTGCATTCATTCCTTCCTTCCTTCATTCACTCTCTCATATTCTTCTTTCATCCTCTTATTATTATTATTATTCTTTTGCACTTCATTCCTTTTCTCTTGTTGTCTGTGTGTGTGTGTGTGTGTGTGTGTGTGTGTGTGTGTGTGTGTGCTTATACCTGTGAGTGGATTTAGGTGAGGCGTGGGATGCGAGGTAAGGGTTGGGGGGCGTGGGGGGTGTGGGGGGCGCCTCTCCCGGGCCAAGTATCGTCTAGGGTGCCCTTGGTTGCGATGAGACGGCGCGTTATGGCTGTCTAGTACTGCTTGCCTGGGCTTCTGTAATGAGAGAGAGAGAGAGAGAGAGAGAGAGAGAGAGAGAGAGAGAGAGAGAGAGAGAGAGAGAGAGAGAGAGAGAGAGAGAGAGAGAGAGAGAGAGAGATACATACATACACATTTTCTCTTTCACACACACACACACACACACGCAAAGTAATAGACACAGACCACATAAATAAATGAATAAATATATGTAGAAAGAAGAAAAAAAACTGAAAGAAAGAAAGAAAGAAAGAAAGGGACGAGAAAGAAAAGAAAAGAAAGAAAAGAATATATATAACAATACCCGAGATTAATTCCCTTGATAGCTCACCCGGACAACAAAACAAAGAAAGAAAAGAAGAAAAACTTTATTCCCTACACTCGAAAAATCCCCCAAGAATAAAGAAGAGAGAGAGAGAGAGAGAGAGAGAGAGAGAGAGAGAGAGAGAGAGAGAGAGAGAGAGAGAGAGAGAGAGAGAGAGAGAGAGAGAGAGAGAGAGAGAGAGCTAAAATAGTACCAGGTAGAGAAGAGGGGAGGAGAGGGAAACTTAGGGGTGATGTATAGTTAGGAGAGGCTCATAGGGGTGTGTAGAGGTATAGGGGTGTAGAGGAGAGGCTGTGTGGGCGTGCTGGTGGGTGTAAAAATGGCCTATGAGGAGTAACTTAAAGGTAATGGGTACTGGGAGGAAGAGGGGAATGGGGTGATAAGAGGAGAGTTTCAGTGGTAGGAAGAGGTAGGATTGCGGTGGCAGGAGATAAGAGATAGGAGGAGGAAAGGAGTGGTAGAGAATAAAATAGTAATAGTAGTAATAGTAGTAGTAGTGAATTATTTATATAGTATACAACCATTGTAGAAGTAGGAAACGACTATGTTTGGTTCTTCTTTACCGCAACAGATCCCATTGTCATTGATTGCCCGCCCAGAATGTGGCTAGAAAGGGGCGGGAGGGAGGAGTGGAGGGAAGGAGGGAGGCAAGCTAGAAGTTATGGAAAGGAAAGGATAGCTGGAAGGAGAAGGAGGTGGAAGAACAGGAGTGAGAAGAATACCAAGAAATAGGAAGATAATGAGAGAGAGAATAAAGAAATAATGAAAGAGAGGAAAATGAGGGAAGACAAGAAAAATAAATGAGTTCAGAAAAAATAACTCTGAAAGAAATGCAAAAGAGAAAGGAGGATTTGGGGGAAGAAAAAAAGAAATTCAACAAATAATGAAAGAAAACGAAAAGAAAAGAAAAAATGTGATGAAAGTTAAAATAAACGGAGGTCTAAAAGGAGACGAAGAGAGAAAAGAGAAAAAGAAGATAAGAAGAGGAGGAAAAAAACAAGGTAGTTTATTAATAGAAAGGGAATGCAAGGAAGAGGACAAATAAACGAACAAGATTAGAAGCAGGAGGAGAAGGAGGAAGAGGAAGAGAGGAGGAGGAGAATGAGGAAGAGGAAGAGGAGGAGGAGGAGAAAGAGGAAGAGGAAGAGGAGGAGGAGGAATGTCGCACTAACTGCAATAAGCAAGGTGTCAGATCACAGGTGGGAATATTCACGAGAGAGAGAGAGAGAGAGAGAGAGAGAGAGAGAGAGAGAGAGAGAGAGAGAGAGAGAGAGAGAGAGAGAGAGAGAGAGAGAGAGAAAAAAAAAAATAGCAACACCAAGTAAACAAACAAACACAACAAACAAAAAAAGAAGAAAATAAAACCAACACAAAAATTACACAAAAATAAAT
>JAPQNM010000023.1:1452035-1462035 GCA_029783475.1 Metacarcinus magister
TTTTTCTCTCTCTCTCTCTCTCTCTCTCTCTCTCTCTCTCTCTCTCTCTCTCTCTCTCTCTCTCTCTCTCTCTCTCTCATATGAACTAGATTCTTCCTTGTCTTTGTAATTCTTTAACATTCTTTACTCATTTTTGTTTTTTTCTCTTTTCTTTATGCCAATTTTCATGAGAGAGAGAGAGAGAGAGAGAGAGAGAGAGAGAGAGAGAGAGAGAGAGAGAGAGAGAGAGAGAGAGAGAGAGAGAGAGAGAGAATGAACTTGGCGTGTCCCTGATACCTCCCTGACCTTCCCCTCTACTCATTCTCCCTCCATTCTTCCACCGTCACTTCCGCCCTTATAGAATTCCACGTAACTCCAAGATTTAGCCTCGACAGGTGAGGACAAGGTAATTTGGGGCGCCAGCGAGGCATGGGGTCACCTGGGCGTAGGGGGGGAGAGGAAGGGGGAGGTACAGGTGAGAATGGGGCGTAGGAAGGAGGAAGATAAAGAGGAAGAGAGATAGAAAGGGATAATAAAAAGAAAGAAAGAAAAGGTTTGTTGAGGGTGAAGGAGAGAGGAACACATAGGAACACATAGGAAGAACAAACAGCAACAGGCCTGCTGGCCCTTACGAGGCTGTTTGTGAGTACACTGTCTACTCTAGAGTGAAGGATACAGGATAGTAAGGGTGAAGGCTTCTCTTAGCATAGGTGGAAATTTTGAAAACTTATTAATATTTTGAAACTTATTATTATTTTGAAAACTCGTGAAAGTTATTCTAAGTGTGTTTTTATTGTGTTTTTGTTGTGTTGATCAGGAATCTGGACTCAGTTTTATCATTACTGTCACGGAAATGCATTGTTCAATTTTGGACCGAAATTTTCCACCAGAATTGAGGTCGAAATCATCTTTGTCATTTTACTACGAAACTATTACTCCTACAGTTTAAATGTTTATATACAAATTTATTAAGCTTGATAAGCTCTATCTAAATATCATATCAGATTTAAAATATATTGAACCGTTTAAGAAAAAAATAATGTTTTGTGTAAGTTTTGTTAAAAACACATATTTAGCATTTTCTCAATAACCAATAGTCTAATTATATTTCTGTATAGCTCATTAAAACGGGCGTCTCATGCTCAATCTTTACTAATATATACAACTTTTACGTAATCCTCATACTTTTCAAGTTATTTCAAAAAACGTAATTTCTTGAAAAAAATCTAAGGGTGTCACCTTGGGAAATTTGATGAAAAATTTTCACACCTCAGAATGTGATGAAAATTTCTACAATGATGTTTTGGGTCAAAATGAACACGAATCTGGACTTATTTTTATCATTACTAGAATATCAAACTGTATTTCACCACCTCCAAATGTGAATATTATACACTAATATACACTATCTAATCTAGAGTGAAGGATACAGGATAGTAAATATTAATGATAAAAATAAATAATAATGATAAAAATAAATATTAATGATAAAAATAAATATTAATGATAAAAATAAATATTAATGATAAAAATAAATATTAATGATAAAAATATATTTTAATGATAAAAATATATATAAATGATAAAAAATAAATATTAATGATAAAAATAAATATTAATGATAAAAATATATATTAATGATGAAAATAAATATTAATGATAAAAATATATATTAATGATAAAAATAAATATTAATGGTAAAAATATATATTAATGATAAAAAATAAATATTAATGATAAAAATAAATATTAGTGATAAAAATATATATTAATGATAAAAATATATATTAATGATAAAAATATATATTAATGATAAAAATAAATATTAATGATAAAAATAAATATTAATGATCAAAATATATATTAATGATAAAAATATATATTAATGATAAAAAATAAATTTTAATGATAAAAATAAATATTAATGATAAAAATATATATTAATGATAAAAATAAATATTAATGATAAAAATATATATTAATGATAAAAATATATATTAATGATAAAAATAAATATTAATGATAAAAATAAATATATAATGATAAAAATATATTAATGATAAAATAATATAATGATAAAAAAATATAAATATAATGATAAAAAATAAATATTAATGATAAAAATAAATATTAATGATAAAAATATATATTAATGATAAAAAGAAATATTAATGATAAAAATATATTTTAATGATAAAAATATATATTAATGATAAAAATATATATTAATGATAAAAATATATATTAATGATAAAAAATAAATATTAATGATAAAAATAAATAATAATGATGAAAATAAATATTAATGATAAAAATAAATATTAATGATAAAAATATATTTTAATGATAAAAATATATATTAATGATAAAAAATAATTATTAATGATAAAAATAAATATTAATGATAAAAATATATATTAATGATAAAAATAAATATTAATGATAAAAATATATATTAATGATAAAAAATAAATATTAATGATAAAAATAAATATTAATGATAAAAATAAATATTAATGATAAAAATAAATATTAATGATAAAAAATAAATATTATTGATAAAAATAAATATTAGTGATAAAAATAAATAATAATGATAAAAATAAATATTAATGATAAAAATAAATATTAATGATATAAATAAATATTAATGATAAAAATAAATATTAATGATAAAAATAAATATTAATGATAAAAATAAATATTAATGATAAAAATAAATATTAATGATAAAAATATATATTAATGATAAAAAGAAATATTAATGATAAAAATATATTTTAATGATAAAAATATATATTAATGATAAAAATATATATTGATGATAAAAATATATATTAATGATAAAAATATATATTAATGATAAAAATATATATTAATGATAAAAAATAAATATTAATGATAAAAATAAATATTAATGATAAAAATATATATTAATGATAAAAATATTTATTAATGATACAAATATATATTAATGATAAAAAATAAATATTAATGATAAAAATAAATATTAATGATAAAAATATATATTAATGATAAAAATATTTATTAATGATAAAAATATATATTAATGATAAAAATATATATTAATGATAAAAATATATATTAATGATAAAAATAAATATTAATGATAAAAATAAATATTAATGATAAAAATATATATTAATGATAAAAATAAATATTAATGATAAAAATATATTTTAATGATAAAAATATATATTAATGATAAAAATTTATATTAATGATAAAAATATATATTAATGATAAAAAATAAATATTAATGATAAAAATAAATATTAGTGATAAAAATATATATTAATGATAAAAATATATATTAATGATAAAAATATATATTAATGTTAAAATAAATATTAATGATAAAAATAAATATTAATGATCAAAATATATATTAATGATAAAAATATATATTAATGATAAAAAATAAATTTTAATGATAAAAATAAATATTAATGATAAAAATATATATTAATGATAAAAATAAATATTAATGATAAAAATATATATTAATGATAAAAATATATATTAATGATAAAAATAAATATTAATGATAAAAATATATATTAATGATAAAAATATATATTAAAGATAAAAATAAATATTAATGATAAAAATAAATATTAATGATAAAAATAAATAATAATGATAAAAAATAAATATTAATGATAAAAATAAATAATAATAATAAAAATAAATATTAATGATAAAAATATATATTAATGATACAAATATATATTAATGATAAAAATATATATTAATGATAAAAATATATATTAATGATAAAAATATATATTAATGATAAAAATAAATATTCATGATAAAAATATATATTAATGATAAAAATAAATAATAATGATAAAAATATATATTAATGATAAAAATAAATATTAATGATAAAAATAAATATTAATGATAAAAATATATATTAATGATAAAAATAAATATTAATGATCAAAATATATATTAATGATAAAAATATATATTAATGATAAAAAATAAATTTTAATGATAAAAATAAATATTAATGATAAAAATATATATTAATGATAAAAATAAATATTAATGATAAAAATATATATTAATGATAAAAATATATATTAATGATAAAAATAAATATTAATGATAAAAATAAATATTAATGATAAAAATAAATATTAATGATAAAAATAATATTAATGATAAAAATATATATTAATGATAAAAATAAATATTAATGATAAAAATAAATATTAATGATAAAAATATATATTAATGATAAAAATAAATATTAATGATAAAAATATATATTAATGATAAAAATAAATATTAATGATAAAAATAAATATTAATGATAAAAATAAATATTAATGATAAAAATATATATTAATGATAAAAATAATATTAATGATAAAAATAATATTAATGATAAAAATATATATTAATGATAAAAATAAATATTAATGATAAAAATATATTAATGATAAAAATATATATTAATGATAAAAATAAATATTAATGATAAAAATAAATATTAATGATAAAAATATATATTAATGATAAAAATAAATATTAATGATAAAAATATATATTAATGATAAAAATATATATTAATGATAAAAATAAATAATAATGATAAAAATATATATTAATGATAAAAATAAATATTAATGATAAAAATATATATTAATGATAAAAATAAATATTAATGATAAAAATATATATTAATGATAAAAATAAATATTAATGATAAAAATATATATTAATGATAAAAATAAATATTAATGATAAAAATAAATATTAATGATAAAAATATATATTAATGATAAAAATAATATTAATGATAAAAATATATATTAATGATAAAAATAAATATTAATGATAAAAATAAATATTAATGATAAAATATATATTAATGATAAAAATATATATTAATGATCAAAAATAAATTTTAATGATAAATAAATATTAATGATAAAAATATATATTAATGATAAAAATATTTATTAATGATAAAAATATATATTAATGATAAAAAATAAATATTAATGATAAAAATAAATATTAATGATAAAAATAATATTAATGATAAAAATAAATATTAATGATAAAAATATATATTAATGATAAAAATATATATTAATGATAAAAATAAATATTAATGATAAAAATATATATTAATGATAAAAATAAATATTAATGATAAAATAAATATTAATGATAAAAATAAATATTAATGATAAAAATAAATATTAATGATAAAATAAATATTAATGATAAAAATATATATTAATGATAAAAATATATATTAATGATAAAAATATATATTAATGATAAAAATATATATTAATGATAAAAATATATATTAATGATAAAAATAAATATTAATGATAAAAATAAATATTAATGATAAAAATAAATATAATGATAAAATAAATATTAATGATAAAAATAAATATTAATGATAAAAATAATATTAATGATAAAAATAAATATAATGATAAAAATATATATTAATGATAAAAATAAATATTAATGATAAAAATAAATATTAATGATAAAAATATATATTAATGATAAAAATATATATTAATGATAAAAATAAATATTAATGATAAAAATATATATTAATGATAAAAATATATATTAATGATAAAAAATAAATATTAATGATAAAAATAAATATTAATGATAAAAATATATATTAATGATAAAAATAAATATTAATGATAAAAATATATATTAATGATAAAAATAAATATTAATGATAAAAATATATATTAATGATAAAAAATAAATATTAATGATAAAAATAAATAATAATGATAAAAATAAATATTAATGATAAAAATATATATTAATGATACAAATATATATTAATGATAAAAATAAATATTAATGATAAAAATATATATTAATGATAAAAAATAAATATTAATGATAAAAATAAATATTAGTGATAAAAATATATATTAATGATAAAAATATATATTAATGATAAAAATAAATATTAATGATAAAAATAAATATTAATGATAAAAATAAATATTAATGATCAAAATATATATTAATGATAAAAATATATACTAATGATAAAAATATATATTAATGATAAAAAATAAATATTAATGATAAAAATAAATATTAATGATAAAAATATATATTAATGATAAAAATAAATATTAATGATAAAAATATATTTTAATGATAAAAATATATAATAATGATAAAAATATATATTAATGATAAAAATATATATTAATGATAAAAGTATATATTAATGATAAAAATAAATATTAATGATAAAAATAAATATTAATGATAAAAATAAATAATAATGATAAAAATAAATATTAATGATAAAAATAAATATTAATGATAAAAATATATTTTAATGATAAAAATATATATTAATGATAAAAAATAAATATTAATGATAAAAATAAATATTAATGATAAAAATATATATTAATGATAAAAATAAATATTAATGATAAAAATATATATTAATGATAAAAAATAAATTTTAATGATAAAAATAAATATTAATGATAAAAATATATATTAATGATAAAAATAAATATTAATGATAAAAATATATATTAATGATAAAAATAAATATTAATGATAAAAATATATATTAATGATAAAAAATAAATATTAATGATAAAAATAAATAATAATAATAAAAATAAATATTAATGATAAAAATATATATTAATGATACAAATATATATTAATGATAAAAATAAATATTAATGATAAAAATATATATTAATGATAAAAAATAAATATTAATGATAAAAATAAATATTAGTGATAAAAATATATATTAATGATAAAAATATATATTAATGATAAAAATAAATATTAATGATAAAAATAAATATTAATGATAAAAATAAATATTAATGATCAAAATATATATTAATGATAAAAATATATATTAATGATAAAAAATAAATTTTAATGATAAAAATAAATATTAATGATAAAAATATATATTAATGATAAAAATAAACATTAATGATAAAAATATATATTAATGATAAAAATATATATTAGTGATAAAAATATATATTAATGATAAAAAATAAATATTAATGATAAAAATAAATATTAATGATAAAAATATATATTAATGATAAAAAGAAATATTAATGATAAAAATATATTTTAATGATAAAAATATATATTAATGATAAAAATATATATTAATGATTAAAATAAATAATAATGATAAAAATAAATATTAATGATAAAAATAAATATTAGTGATAAAAATATATATTAATGATAAAAATAAATAATAATGATAAAAATATATATTAATGATAAAAATAAATATTAATGATAAAAATATATATTAATGATAAAAATATATATTAATGATAAAAATAAATATTAATGATAAAAATATATATTAATGATAAAAATAAATATTAATGATAAAAATAAATATTAATGATCAAAATATATATTAATGATAAAAATATATATTAATGATAAAAAATAAATTTTAATGATAAAAATAAATATTAATGATGAAAATATATATTAATGATAAAAATAAATATTAATGATAAAAATATATATTAATGATAAAAATATATATTAATGATAAAAATAAATAATAATGATAAAAATATATATTAATGATAAAAATAAATATTAATGATAAAAATATATATTAATGATAAAAATATATATTAATGATAAAAATATATATTAATGATAAAAATATATATTAATGATAAAAATATATATTAATGATAAAAATATATATTAATGATAAAAATATATATTAATGATAAAAATATATATTAATGATAAAAATATATATTTATGATAAAAATAAATATTAATGATAAAAATAAATATTGGCGCTAATTGTTCCACTGAAGACTATTTAAGAAGGAAGACACAGAGGAGGAGGAGGGGGAGAATATTATGATTTTGCTGTAGGAGTTTGGAGAGAGGGAGAGAGAGAGAGAGAGAGAGAGAGAGAGAGAGAGAGAGAGAGAGAGAGAGAGAGAGAGAGAGAGAGAGAGAGAGAGAGAAAGAGAGAGCGCGCGCGATAGAGATAGAGAGATAAATAGAGAGAATAAATAGTTTTAGGCGTATCACACATGCGTATATAGTGTTTAATATTATAGTAATGATGAAACTGAGTCAAGATTCGTGTTCAGTTTGACTGAAAACCTTTAGGTACAAATTTTCATGAAATTCTGAGGTGTGGAATTTTTTCACGAAATTTTCAAGGGTGTCACCCTAGATTTTTTTCATGAAATCATGTTTTTCAAAATAACTCGAAAAGTATGAGGTTTACGTAAAAAACATACGTAATAGTAAATATAGAGCAGGAGACGCCCGTTCCTTTGAGCTTTACTAGAATGTAATCGGAATGTAAGTAATGGAGAAATTGATATATTTATATTTTACACGAAACTTCTACTTAATTACATTTTTCTCCTAAACCAAAAGAGTAATTTACAAACGGATGACACCATCAGATAGAACTTGTCAAGCTGAACAACTTTGTTTCTATACATCTTTGTTGTAGGACTAATACTTTACTTGTAAAATGACTAAACTATTTTGGACTCAAATTCTGGTGGAAATCTTCGGGCCAAAAATTTCACGAATCCATTTTCATCACAAATCCACGAAAACTTATATTGAAGTTAAAGGTTTTGAAATTAATAATAATACATGTTAAGGAAGTGTTGCTGTTGGAGTAAATAAATATTAATAATTATAATAATAAATATTAATAATAAAAATAAATATTAATGATAAAAATAAATATTAATGATAAAAATAAATATTAATAATAAAAATAAATATTAATGATAAAAATAAATATTAATGATAAAAATAAATATTGATGATAAAAATAAATATTGGTGATAAAAATAAATATTGGTGATAAAAATAAATATTAATGATAAAAATAAATATTAATGATAAAAATAAATATTAATGATAAAAATAAATATTAATGATAAAAATAAATAATAATGATAAAAATAAATATTAATGATAAAAATAAATAATAAGGGCCTGCTGGCCCTTACGAGGCTGTTTGTGAGTACACTGTCTACTCTAGAGTGAAGGATACAGGATAGTAAGGGTGAAGGCTTCTCTTAGCATAGGTGGAAATTTTGAAAACTTATTAATATTTTGAAACTTATTATTATTTTGAAAACTCGTGAAAGTTATTCTAAGTGTGTTTTTATTGTGTTTTTGTTGTGTTGATCAGGAATCTGGACTCAGTTTTATCATTACTGTCACGGAAATGCATTGTTCAATTTTGGACCGAAATTTTCCACCAGAATTGAGGTCGAAATCATCTTTGTCATTTTACTACGAAACTATTACTCCTACAGTTTAAATGTTTATATACAAATTTATTAAGCTTGATAAGCTCTATCTAAATATCATATCAGATTTAAAATATATTGAACCGTTTAAGAAAAAAATAATGTTTTGTGTAAGTTTTGTTAAAAACACATATTTAGCATTTTCTCAATAACCAATAGTCTAATTATATTTCTGTATAGCTCATTAAAACGGGCGTCTCATGCTCAATCTTTACTAATATATACAACTTTTACGTAATCCTCATACTTTTCAAGTTATTTCAAAAAACGTAATTTCTTGAAAAAAATCTAAGGGTGTCACCTTGGAAATTTGATGAAAAATTTTCACACCTCAGAATGTGATGAAAATTTCTACAATGATGTTTTGGGTCAAAATGAACACGAATCTGGACTTATTTTTATCATTACTAGAATATCAAACTGTATTTCACCACCTCCAAATGTGAATATTATACACTAATATACACTATCTAATCTAGAGTGAAGGATACAGGATAGTAAATATTAATGATAAAAATAAATAATAATGATAAAAATAAATATTAATGATAAAAATAAATATTAATGATAAAAATAAATATTAATGATAAAAATAAATATTAATGATAAAAATAAATATTAATGATAAAAATAAAAATAAATAT
>JAPQNM010000023.1:1467035-1484535 GCA_029783475.1 Metacarcinus magister
GTTAGGTTAGGTTAGGTTAGGTTAGATTAGGTTAGGTTAGTTTAGGTTAGGTTAGGTTAGGTTAGGTTAGGTTTAGGTTAGGTTAGGTTAGGTTAGGTTAGGTTAGGTTAGGTTAGGTTAGGTTAGGTTTAGATTAGGTTAGGTTTAGTTAGTTTCCGGCAGCAGTGTTAGGGGCGTGAAGGGTGAGCATTGTTGATACCCTGATGCCCAGAAGAGTAGAGAGGAGCGCCCACGGCCACGCACACCCTCCCTAAACAGTGGTAATGAGGTGGTGTGTTTGGTGGGCTCGTGTTTCAAACTATTACAACCCCAAGTGACTCGTTTATACTTGTTCTCTTTACTCTCCTCATTCATCACATTCTTTCTTACTTCCCTTCTTCCTACGACTTCAATTCCCTCACCTCGCTGTTGGAGCTAAATTGAATCTTCCTCTTTTAGTTATATATATTTACACATCACCTTTTTGAGAGCAAGTTTCTACCATTGGGCCGCTTTTTCCTATACTATTATTTGGTGAACTCCATTTGGGTAAAGGGAAAAAAAGTATACACATATAGGGAAAAGCACCCAGCCTTTGTCCTTTTACGATACAGGGTCCGCAGCGCCCCACCAGGCAACCTCAGGGGCGGGAAGGGAGTGTAACGCCCCGCCCCGCCCCGCCCCACCCCGCCCCACCCCGCCACGCCCCGCCCCGCCACCCCTTGCAGCAGCGTAGGGCGTCGACCGGAAACCTACATCACAAACACCCTGGAAAATGTCGTGTCATCTTAGCAAAACATGACGGGATGCTGAGGCGAAACGCGCGTGTGTGTGTGTGTACGTGTGTGTGTGTGTGTACGTGTGTGTGTGTGTGTGTGCGTACGTGTGTGAAAGGTGCATGTAAGACCCACAGGTAACACAAAGACAGGTTATATTTGATCTCTCCAGCTGTTTTGTGCTTTAGAAATACAAGTTAAAATACGTTCTGAGATAAAGGTAATATTTTTTTCTTCTTATTTGGGGTACAATTAATATTTTGTTTGTGCATAAGAGAGTTGATTGAGTGAGAGGTAATCCAGGGTGTAGGTAAAGCTGGACAGGTGTACTCTACTCACCTACCTACCATTAAAGCGGAAAGGTAATCTATTTGTCAGGTGAGGGGAGAGGTGGGGTAGGGGGGTGAAAGGGGGGATGGGAGGGGTAGACAGGTAGGTAGTCAGGTATAGTTAATCCTTTCGTTCCAATGCGAGATAATCCGCTAATGACTCTTGCCTTCCCTTACATTTTAATGATTACCCGATGATACAAAAAATATATATAAAAAAAAAGACTTACTCACTACTACCTCATGCAAAAATAAATAAATAAATAAAATAAAACAGTACTAACCATTTATTTGACCCTCCCCTCACCGTTACGAGGTCAGCCTGCCGTGACCTGCCGTGACCTGCCGTACCCTCATCCCCATTCCCCCTTCCCCCTTTCCTGTTACTCATCTCCCGCCCTGCCATCCCATCTACAGTGATTCCAGTAGCGTGTGTGTGTGTGTGTGTGTGTGTGTGTGTGTGTGTGTGTGTGTGTGTGTGTGTGTGTGTGTGTGTGAGGACATCCACCAGTGATGATTCATGAACAGTACATGACTAGCCTTTTTTTTTCTCTCTCTCTCTCTCTCTCTCTTTAGGTGAAGTATTGAAGTTGAAAGAAAGAAATACGTGAAAAATGTATATATGTTCGGTTTTGGTAGATTTATTTTTTTGCTCTTTTCTCTCTCTTTTCTCTTTTTTTTTAAGTTTGCAAAATTTCCCGGCTGCGGTGACGATAGAATGAACACACACACACACACACACACACACACACACACACACACACACACACACACACACACACACACACACACACACACACGGCGGCGGCGAGGCTAAAGGGGGCCAGCTCCTAAAATTTGATGTAAGAATGATGGCTCCTCCCCTCCCTTCCCCTCCTCCCCTTCCCCTTCCCCATCCCTTCCCCTTCCCCTTCCTCCCCTTCCCCTCTCCCCTTCCCCTTCCTGAGTCCATCCCTTGACTTATAAAATATCTGAGTGAATGTTTTGTGACTGCGATGAATTTTAGTAGTAGTAGTAGTAGTAGTAGTAGTAGTAGTAGTAGTAGTAGTAGTAGTAGTAGTAGTAGTAGTAGTAGTAGTAAAAAATCACCTCCATATCCTATTACAATATTTCCTTAAGTACTCCGTCAATTTTCACTTTCATTATTATTATTATTTATCAATTAATTTTTCTGCAGTGAGTCCAAATAAAAAAAAATAAAAAAACACAACCAAAATATCCTAATATACCATAAAACCGATAACCGAAGGGAAACTTATAGGGATTTTCAGCCTTCGAGTTTTTTTTTCCACATAACCCGATGTTTCCTTTTTCCAATTTTTTTTTTTACTCGAATTTCAAGACTTGCAAGTGACGGGGAAGGATGAAAAAAAAGTATGAGGTGGCAGCGACAGGTTGTTATAGAGCCTGCTAGTATGAGGGATGAAGGAGGAGGAGGAGGAGGAGGAGGAGGAGGAGGAGGAAGGAGAAATAGATGGTTGTGGGAAATGGAGGAGAAAATGGGTGAGTGTAGCTTAAGAAATGAAGGAGAATTTAATGATGATGAAAATGTAAGGAATGAAAAATTACCTGGCATTCATTAGTCTAAAAAGAGAGAGAGAGAGAGAGAGAGAGAGAGAGAGAGAGAGAGAGAGAGAGAGAGAGAGAGAGAGAGAGAGAGAGAGAGAGAGAGAGAGAGAGAGTGAGTGAGAGAGTGATAGTGCTAATAAAGTAGAAATTATATTAAAAAAAAATATGAAGAAGAGTATAAGGTATTAGTGACTCCTTATATTCCTGTCAGTATAAGGAGGAGGAGGAAGAGGAGGAGGAGGAGGAGGAGGAAGCGTGTAGTTAGCTGGTTCAAGGAATAACGAGGTTGATAATAGTGATGAGAGAGAGAGAGAGAGAGAGAGAGAGAGAGAGAGAGAGAGAGAGAGAGAGAGAGAGAGAGAGAGAGAGAGAGATTGGTTACAGGTGAAAGTTAGTACAGGTGTCTTAATGAGCTCCAACACACCTTGACGTAATTATGGTGTCATGTTTTACTAATACTTTCCTTCTGTTTGTATATTTTTATTTTTATTTATTTTTTATTTTTATATTTTAAGAAGAAAAGAAAGATGAAATAATTATACGTTCGTCATTTGTTTGTTTGTTTTTTTTTACTTTTCGTTGGTTTTCAGTAAATATTTTCTCAACTCGTTTCGTTCACACATTTTCATTTTCATTTTCATTTCATTTCATTTCATTTATTTATTTATTTGTTCATGGAATTTTGTATCTTATTTCTCCTTTTATCCTTCCTTCTTTCTTTTATTCATTCTTTTATTCATTCATTCATTTATTCATTCATCTACTTATACATGGGGATAATCCAAGCCTGTGTGTGTGTGTGTGTGTGTGTGTGTGTGTGTGTGTGTGTGTGTGTGTGTGTGTGTGTGTGTGTGTGTGGTGAGTGTGAATACAATGCTTTTCTCTAAGTCTTTGTTATTAGATTTGCAATGTCTCTCTCTTTGGGGGGGGCGGGGAGGGGGGGGTTGTTAAGGGGAGGAGGAGGAGGAGGAGGTGGTGGTGGTGGTGGTGGTGGTGGTGGTGGTGGTGGTGGTGGTGGTGGTGGTGGTAAAGGGAGACATTGATCCCTAGGTGGGGGGGCGGGGTAACTGTCCCCCCCAACCCCCCATCGGTCGCCCTTGGGTGGGTTGGGGGGGCGGGGGTGAAGTGGGTGGTGCAGTGTGAGTCTGTTTGTGTGTGTGTTTGTATGTGTGTGTATCTGTCTTCTCTTCTCTTCTCTTTTGTCTTTTCATCTCTCTCTCTCTCTCTCTCTCTCTCTCTCTCTCTCTCTCTCTCTCTCTCTCTCTCTCTCTCTCTCTCTCTCTCTCTCTCTCACACACTCTCTCATGATTATCGGTTTGTTTTCTTCATGTGAGAGAGAGAGAGAGAGAGAGAGAGAGAGAGAGAGAGAGAGAGAGAGATTGACAGTTGAAGGTGATGAATGGTTGTGAATATTTTTTTTTTCCCTTTCTATCTCTCTAGGGAAAAGACTTTGGTGTTGAGGGGGGAGGGGAGGGAAAGGGGGGGTGAGGGGGAGAGAAGGGAGGGAAGGAGAGGGAAAGGGGGGGGGGAGGGGATTGTAATGAGACTGTTATTGTCAGATACACAACATAGGAGGCTTCTCTTATGATTTATAGAGCTTGTTTGAAGTTGGGGAAGGAGGGGAAGGAGGGGGGGAGAGGGGAAGGAGAAGGAGAGAGAAGAAAAAAGAGTATGGAGTGAAGGAAAGAGTAGCTGGGAAGAAAAGGAAGGGGAAGGAAAGGATCTGGGAGGAAGGAAGTGAAGGAGGGAGGGAAAGGAGGGGGAGAGAGGGGAGAGAGGAGGGGAAGTGACCAATTAGGAAAGTTGTGGTATTTTCAGTTCTGAGATGATGTTTACTCTCTCTCTCTCTCTCTCTCTCTCTCTCTCTCTCTCTCTCTCTCTCTCCTCTCTCTCTCTCTCTCTCTCTCTCTTTCAATAATTTTCGCCCTGAAGTTCTAAATTCGCTTGAAAATTCGGCTCCAAACTGTAAATTGTTTGTTGTTTATATAATGATGGATGAGAGAGAGAGAGAGAGAGAGAGAGAGAGAGAGAGAGAGAGAGAGAGAGAGAGAGAGAGAGAGAGAGGTGTAGTTACCTATTGTTGCGTGCCGTAGAAGAGGAAGAGAGGGAGGGAGGAAGGAGGAAGTGGAGGCAAAGGTCAAGAAATGAAGGTGGAAGGAAAAAGAGGAAGGAGGAAGGAAAGGTGAAGAGGCCAAAATAATATTATCAAGTATGGAAACTCTCTCTCTCTCTCTCTCTCTCTCTCTCTCTCTCTCTCTCTCTCTCTCTCTCTCTCTCTCTCTCTCTCTCTCTCTCTCTCTTCTCCTATCTCTTATATTATGAATATTTAAATTATTTGACCTTTATAATTAACCTGAATTTTTCTCTCTTGCAGGTGAGTACCAGAGGCAGTGAGGCGGAGACGGTATGTGTGTGTGTGTGTGTGTGTGTGTGTGTGTGTGTGTGTGTGTGTGTGTGTGTGTGTGTGTGTCGGGTATTTTCCTGGAAACTTGTAGAAGGAAAAAACATGTTGATGATTGGACAAGATTCGGTGAGTTATTATTATTATTATCATTATTGTTATTAGTTTACAAGATACACACAAGGGTCATGCACATACTTACACACACACACACACACACACACACACACACACACACACACACACACACACACACACACACACACACACACACACACACACACACACACACACACACACACCCGTCAGCTGCTGTAGGAGACGTGACACGCTCCGTTTGGTCCCAGGAAATCTTCACATATTTTCGATCCTGGACGAAGCCGCGCGGTCGATCAGCCTGACGTCACCACCACCACCACCACCACCACCACCACCACCACCACCACGACACGTCCACACTAGGCTGGTTATGTGCGCGTGTGTGTGTAGCCAGAGTGTGTGTGTATGTGCGCGTGTGTGTGGGTCAGTATACAGTGTCACATACATTTTCACGCGGCTGGGTATGAAAGTTGAGTATGTAAACAAAAAAATACTGTACACATGACCTCCTATGACCTCTAAATCCCTAGGGGCGGGGTGACCTACACATCCCTGGGGTCATGTGTGGGTGGATGGCGTGTATGGGGATGTAGGGGGCTTGTTATGACAGTGAGGGGAGAAGGGGAGGAAGGGAAGAGTGTTTTGTATTGGTAGTGATGATTGAGGGGAAGTGTGGGCGTGGGTAGGGTACAGGAGTGAAGCTTAGGGCGTGTCCAAGTGTTAAAAGCAGTGTGTTGTACAAATTAAGAGTATATTCCTTTGTGTTGTTTTGTATTCTCTCTCTCTCTCTCTCTCTCTCTCTCTCTCTCTCTCTCTCTCTCTCTCTCTCTCTCTCGCTCTCTCGCTCTCCGTTTCTCCGTCTTCATTCCTAAGCTTCCTCTCTCTCTCTCTCTCCTCCCCTCTTCTCCCCTCTCCCCTCCCCCTTCTCCACCGTCCATCTTATCTCCCTCTCACCCCTCCCCCCCCCTCCCTATAGTCATAAATTTTGGGGGGCCTGGATATTTGGTCCCGTCCATTCCAGGGCACGTGAGACTTTTGGCTTATTTACAGGTCACCGCCCCCCACCCCCCCACCCTTTGACCCTCTTTTGACCTCTCATCGCTCCCCTCACGCTGACCTAACTGTTGTCCTCTCTCTCTCTCTCTCCTCTCACTCTCCTCCCCTCCTCTCCCCCCCTTTTCTCTCCCCTCTTTTCTCTCCCTTGATGGTTTAGTGAGACAGTTAGGAAGTAAATTTGCCTTATCTCCTTCTCTTCCTTTTCCTTTTTATCTGTTTTCCTTTCGTATTCTTTCTCTTTGTTGTTTATTTTCCATTTCTTCATCTTCCTCTCTTTATCATCACGTTATTTTTCATTCCCTTTATATCTCGTCATCTTTACTCTATTATCACCTTTCTCTTCTTCTTCTTCATCATCTCTCTCTCCCTCCTTTGTCCTCTTACCCTTGTCTCTCTCTCTCCATCCCCTCCCTTTCTTTCTTTCCTCCTCTCCCCTCCTTTCTTCCCCTCCCTTTACTAAGCTGGTTCACCCACTCCTTGCCCCCCCCCTCCCCTCACCCTCTCGCCCCCCTTCCCCTCACCCTCCCCTCACCCTCCAGCCAATCAGCGCAATGCAGGAGAATGCAAGAACTCTTCTGATTGGCCAAGATGTGAACACTTCCCTTACAGAACATTGGTAAGGCCTGGCAGTGTGGGTGGAGTGCCTCTTTGGGGGGGCGGGGGGGGGGCAAAGAGGGGGAGGGTATAGGGTGTTGGCAGCTGCTTACACCCTCAGAAGCATCCCCACCCCCCCTCCCCTCCATCGCTCCCCCAAATACCCCTCCCCTTACTCTCCTTACCGTGTGTGTGTGTGTGTGTGTGTGTGTGTGTATGTGTGTGTGTGTGTGTGCGGCAGTCAGTGCGTCGCCCTTCTCGTGTAAGGACTCCTCGCATAGCCTTCTTATCCCTTGTGTGCGTGCGTGTGCGTGTGCGTGTGTACGTACGTGTGTATTGGAGGGTTGCTGATTGTCCCTCACGGAAGCGTAATAGTGTTGGGGGGTTTGGGTGGAGGGAGGAGGTGGAGGAGGAGGTGGAGGAGGTGGAGGTAATCATAGAATAGAGCGTCAGGATGTAGGTGGTTGTGGACGTCCGGACTAATCGTGTACTCCTCCTCCTCCTCCTCCTCCTCCTCCTCCTCCTCCTCCTCCTCCTCCTCCTCCTCCAACCACCAATACCAATAACAACAACAACAACAACAACAACACGTGCTCACCACCACCACCACCACCACCACCACCAAGGCCTCGTCTCACACCTTAAGAACCTCGTGTATAGACCAGAAGACTAAACATCATAGAGAGAGAGAGAGAGAGAGAGAGAGAGAGAGAGAGAGAGAGAGAGAGAGAGAGAGAGAGAGAGAGAGAGAGATATCCACGGTACCTCCTTCGTTCCTCCCGTATAGAAGCTTTTTCAAGATTTGCTTAAACTGAAAACTTGTAATGCCGAGTAAAAACTTTAATTCGCTGACCATTCACGGGTTGGAGGTGCAGCTTTAAGGAGGGAAAGGGGTTAACGGGGCGTGGTGGGGGCGTGGGGGGCGTGGAAGGAGCGGCTCTGTGTTGCGTGTTCGGTGGGTGGTGGTGGTGATGGCGGCAGTGGTGGTGATGGTGGTGGCGGCGGCGGCGGAGAGAGATCCATAATAACGATGGTGGTGAGGTAGCGGGGACAAGTTCATGATGGTAGTGGTGGCGGGGGCGGGGGCGGGGCGGGGCGGGGCAGGGTGGGGTGGGGTGAGGTGGTGGGGGGTAAGACCTTACACTCACGCCAGGTCTTGGTTAGCTCTGCCTCCCCCAACCCTTTACTGAATGCTCTCCATCCCCCTACTACTCCCTTTCCCCCTTCCCTCTCTCCCCCACTCCCCCTCCCTCACTCTCCCTCCCTCCCCAGCGTTGCAAAAACTTTCTCGCAGTGGAGGCCCCGCGTGTGCCCCAGTCAGGGTCAGGGGGCGTGGCCAGGGCGGGGGTGGTTTGCTGGGCGGGGGCAGGGAAACAGTTGAGGCAGTAGTAGTGGTTGTGGTGGTGAAGGTGTGACGGCGTTGAAACAGTAGTGGTGGTGATGGTGATGGTGATGGTGATGGTGTTGGTGTTGGTGTTGGTGGCGACTTACGGCATCTTTGGTGGTGTGTTGGTGACGCAGTGATACCCAGGAGCCGCCCCTCCCGCTGCCCCTCCTCGGCCTCACCTCCATCCACCAGACTCTTACTTGGTTGCGTCGTGCCTCGCCCTCCTCTCTCCTCCTCTCCTTCGTCCCTCCTTGATATGCAGTGCACGGCCAGGCACACTCAGGACAGGCACCTGTAGGGCAGGAAGCCTGGTGAACATTGTGTTGGTGTGGCGTGGCGTGAGTCGAGACATTGGGCAGGGAGGCGGAGGCGGGATAAGGCTCGGCCAGCCAAGGTGAGGGTGTCTGGCTGCTTGCCCAGAGACGAGCCGGACTTGATGCCAGCGCCGGCTGTGTGCCCGACTATCCGTCCCTCATACCTCAGCCTCCCTCACCAGCTGATCGGGGCGGGGGCCTGAACCAGCCCCCCAGGAGGTGGCGGCAGTCCCGTCGGGTAGTGAGCGGGGCGCGGCCGTGTGCCTGGCGCGCTCCTCGGCTGTCATGTGAATACCCTGTGGCTGCCGAGCAGCACGCCACCGTCGTGCAAGAAGCTGCACGTGTCCTTGTCGCTGTGCGTGAACACCGTGGCCGCCACCACGACACAATTTCCGGGGCTTGAGCGGCGGGGGCTGCTGTGCCTCTCGGGGAGTGTGGCGGCAGCTACGGGCCAGGGTGGGTGGGTGTGGAGGCAGCGTCGAGTGAAGATGGGCGGCCAAGATGCCGCTGACTTGCTGCCCTGGTGGAGCCCCGGCGTGATGTTGCCGCCAGAAGACAGCCAACGGCACCATGCCCGTGACCCCCTGCGGGACCCACACCCGGACTCTCAAACCAGAAGGGAACGGAAAGTACTTCGCCGCCAAAGGACCCACAAGGAACGAAGGCGACATGGTACGGGGGAGGAGCCGTGCCAGGATGGGTGGTGGGCGTGGCTGGAGCCTGGCTGGATGGCGCAGGCCGTGGGGGCCATGTGGCGGTGGAGCGTCACTGCGGGTGTGGTGGTGCTGACTCGGCTGCTGGGCGTCATATGGAGGGGCGTGAGTGGCAGGGAGGAGCCGTGGACGGCCTCGCTGGGCTGGAGCAACGAGCGTGACTCAAATGAGTATGAGACAAGCGAGACGTTCAGTGTGTCCGCCACGCGAGCCTCGGCCGGGCCGCGCTGCTCCCCTAGAGGAACGCCACCCGCGGCCACGCCGCACCAACCACCCTCCCGCTCGCTAGATCTCTCACAACTCGTGCCGCCGTCCTCCCCTGCAGCACCCAGTCCTCCTGGGTCACCAGGGGCACACCGTGTTCCTCGGTCCTCCATGATCCATCCGCGCAGTGAGCCTATGGTCGCCCCCCGGTGTGACCCACCAGAGGACCCAGATGACCCAAACAGCCTCCGGGTGGGGGCGTGTAACCCCTTCCTGCAGGCGGTGCAGGGCTTCTCCTCGATGCAGGACGAGATGATGCGCGCCATCAGGGAGGCCAAAGAGACCTCCTCAGCCTTGTTGCTGGAGCGACGCGACAGTCTCTCCTCCAGCGCCTCGGTGGGTTCACTCAAGTCGCTGGACACATCTATCAACGGGTGTCAGCAGGGATCGTGTGTCAGTTCAGTGATTAGCTCCGTGGTCAGCTCCACCAGCCCCAGCCCGTCCAGGGAGCCTCAGCCTCCCTCGCCCCTCCCGGTCACCACGCACACCCTGGAGGGAGATTATGACCAAAATTTAGAGGATGACATCGAGTCGTCCTTGGCGGACCTGGACCTGGACCAGCAACACTCTGACACAGACACAGAGGTGGAGAACCTGAGTCAGCTGTCCTCCAGCTGCCCGGAAGTCACGGTAAGGAGTACACTCGTGCTGGACCTCACGCGCCGCCACTGGTCGCCGGACGACAACTTTCCCAAGACGACCACCAGTGTTGTCCTGGACTCAGAGGACTTGCCGTCGCCGCCTTGTCATGCTGTTGACCCCAAAGTTCAGTCTGAGAGCGAGGAGGTGATTAGAGCCATTGTGGATCTCGCCAAAGACTCTGTTAATGAAGACAAGTTGGTTGCCCCCTCCCCGTCCCAGCGGACACCCCGCCACCATGAGCAGTGTGCGCCACGCCAGGATTCAACAAGTGCTGCGGCTCCCCATGAAGCTGTTCTCATCGGTGTCGTCAGCGGCAAGACAAGTCAGCCAGAAGCGTGGGCGGAGGGGCAGCGGGTGCAGAACTCCGAGACGGCAACACTGCAACCTGATATTCACCCCAGTCAGGAGAGGTCACACAAGGGCGTGGAGGGCAGCACGTTCCTTGCAGTGAAGTCCTGCGGGCCCGACCAGGGCAGGAAGACGAGTAGGGTGACCAGGGACCAGCTGCACCTCCATGAAGGGACACACCTGCCCCACCACCCCCGCTTGGAACACACTCCCCAGGCCTCCACCTCTTCTTCCCCCCAGTCCGTGCACACACCACCTCTTCCATCCCCATCCTCACCGCCCCTCAGTTCATCACCACCGCCTTGGCCTCCATCCTCGCCCGAGAGTCTCCGGAAGCAGCAGGGACAAGAGCAAGAACCTGCCTCCATCAGCCCCCTGCCGGGCGTGGGTGGGAAGGCAGGGAAGGCCGAGGCAGCAGGTGGGCTTGATGCCGCCCTGGACATCACTGCACTAAAGAATGAGATCTCTGCCATCAAAGCTGAGATCCTCTCACGGAAGGGCAAGAAGAGCCAGGCCGAGAAAGCTGCCGCTCCGGAGCGATGCATTGTGTCCTCCTGCGAGGATCTCACTCACCTCAGGGACGAGATCCTCTCCCTTAAGCAGGACTTCTACTCCCTGCTACACGAGAACTCCGTCACCATGCAGGAGGCCGCCGCTCACCCCCCTGCGGCACACCATCGCCTCGGGGGCCCGCACCTCAAACACCAACTCAAGTCCGTCAGCATCGACAACGTGGATGAGCTCAAGAAAGGCCAAGGAAAGGGCGGCGAGGGTCCTGCCTTCCTTCGGCAGCGAGGGAAGGGTGCCCGCGGAGGTGGGGCGGGGAGCGCGGCAGGATTCACCGTCAGCATGGTACTGGACTTGGCTGACGACCCCGCCGCCGCTGCCGCCACCACCGCCAGGCGTCCTGCCAGCCAGGTTCTAGTCTCCCCGCCGAACAGCCCGAGGTCCTACCAGGGTGGTGGTGGTGGTGGTCAGCTGGCGGCGGTGCAGGAGGTAGCCGCGCTGCACCCTGCCCTCGCCACCCGTCCCCCGCCAGCCCCGCGGCACCACACTCTATCGAAGGCAAAGACCACCGCCACCGCCACCGCCCTCTTGCTGCAGGACCCGTTGACCGGCCCAGGCGCGGGGCAGGGCGGCGGCGAGGCAGGAGGCAGTGGTAGTGAGGGTGACAGTGACGGTGGTAGTTGTGATAGTGACGAGATAGTGTCAGTGACGCGTTTCACAAGTGTCGAGAGGATACTGTACGGCATCGACCCCTCGCCCTACAAGTTCAGAAGAAGGTCAGTCTTGCCTGCCCACCAGCAGCGCCGCCGACGAAGAGAGAGAGAGAGAGAGAGAGAGAGAGAGAGAGAGAGAGAGAGAGAGAGAGAGAGAGAGAGAGAATGAATGCATGCCTTTCCTTGTGGTGAATGGAGGGTGACAGAGGTGGTGTCGGGGAGTCTGTTCGCGAAGGTTTCCAGTTGAAGGAGTAAGCGCGGGGGGGGGGGGTAAGGGGGGGGACAAGGTTGCTCACTTACCCTTCATTGACTCCCAGAATGCATTGCGTCGGCCGCGTGTTTACCTGCTGTGGGTTAAGACAGGATTTCCCTCCCCCCCCCCCTTCACCCCATCATCCCTCCATCCCTCCCTTCCTACTCCGATATGTTTCCTTCTTCCTTTACCTCCTCCTCCTCCTCCTCCTCCTCCTCCTCCTCCTCCTCCTCCTCCTCCTCCTCCTCCTCCTCCTCCTCCTCCTCCTCCCTCGTGTAACCAAGGGATGAGTGTCGTTGATGAGTCCACTTAAGACCCCCTCCTACTCTCCTCCCTCAGTCTACTTACCTCCCTTCCTCTCTCTCTCTCTCTCTCTCTCTCTCTCTCTCTCTCTCTCTCTCTCTCTCTCTCTCTCTCTCTCTCTCTCTCTCTCTCTCTCTCTCTAGTGTCTTTCTACCTCTTACAGTCCATCTCCAATATATCATTCAATCATTTCTTTCTACTTTTTTTTTCTCTCTCTTTCTCTTAGTTTCTCCAGCCACTTGCATCTCTTCTCCCTCCCTCCTTCTCTCCTTCCCTCCCTCTATCCTTCTCTCATCCCTCCCTCTCTCTCTCTCTCTCTCTCTCTCCTTCATTCCATCAAAAGCCCACATTTCTTTGGTTGGTTGAAACGAAAAAGAGATTGAAATTCTCTCTGCCTGGTCCAATTATTCTTGACAATGGTAGTGCCTAGTAAGGTGGTTGTGTGTGTGTGTGTGTGTGTGGTTGTGTGTGTGTGTGTGTGTGTGGTGTGTGTGTGTGTATGTGTGTGTGTGTGTGTGCGTGTGTGATATACTAATGAATATTCTTACATTATTAATTAAACAAAAACACATCGCTCTCTTTAGAATGTTGACTTAAGAATTATGAACCCGACAGAGAGAGAGAGAGAGAGAGAGAGAGAGAGAGAGAGAGAGAGAGAGAGAGAGAGAGAGAGAGAGAGAGAGAGAGAGAGAGAGAGAGATGCACAATAGGAGATAATGGAGACGACACGAGGAGGAAGAGGGAAGACAGGGAGAGGAAACGGAGCACAAAGAGGGAGAGATAAGAGGAGGAAGCAACAGGGGGGTCGGTGGGGGGCAGGGTAATGGGCGTCTAGGCTTGGCAGGGTAAGGAAGAGTGAACACCAGGCTGACAGGGTAAAAATATAACTGACATAACCAAAAAAATGTGTGTATGTATGTATGTGTGTAAGAATGTTTCGTAGCAGACCACGAAGGAGGAGGAGGAGGAGGAGGAGGCAGAGGAGGAGGAGGAGGAGGAGGAGGAGAATAAGTGAAGGTGAATGACCACTGGAGAACATAGGAAGGGAGGGGAAGGGAGGGAGGACAAGGAGGAAAAGAACACAACCGCACGGAGGGGGGGGAGGGAGAAGGAAGAGGGGGGAGGAAGGAAAGGAAGGAAAGGAAGGAAGAGGGAGGGAGGGAGGGAGGGAAGGAGGGAGGAAGCAAGGCAGAATTATTGTCATATCAAACTCGTTCTTTCTATCATGAAAATCGGTCATATCGGTTTATGATCTTCATGGGATTTCACCGATCGACAGAGAGAGAGAGAGAGAGAGAGAGAGAGAGAGAGAGAGAGAGAGAGAGAGAGAGAGAGAGAGAGAGAGAGAGAGAGAGTGCACATTACACAACACCAATAACCTAGAGTCAGTATTTGTTGCATTATCAACCTCATGTTCCACCCTTATCTCTCTCTCTCTCTCTCTCTCTCTCTCTCTCTCTCTCTCTCTCTCTCTCTCTCTCTCTCTCTCTCTCTCTCTCTCTCTCTCTCTCTCTCTCTCTCTCTCTCCTTATCTCACAATATCAAATCACAACCCCTCACCACACACATCACCACTCATCCTCAAGTAATAAAGAAGAAAGAAATAGACAAGTAAAAGTCACATTTATTCTCCTCCTCCTCCTCCTCCTCCTCCTCCTCCTCCTCCTCCTCCTCCTCCTCCTCCTCCTCCTCCTCCTGTATCCTCCTCCTCCACGTAACCTAGATGAGAAATAAAGGAAGAGGTAAGGTGGGAGGGAGAAAGTATAAATAGAGAGAGAGAGAGAGAGAGAGAGAGAGAGAGAGAGAGAGAGAGAGAGAGAGAGAGAGAGAGAGAGAGAGAGAGAGAGAGAGAATCACCACTGCCAGATCGAGTCAAGGACATCCCTGTATGTGTGTGTGTGTGTGTGTGTGTGTACATGAATTGCACACACACACACACACACACACATGCACACGCACACACCCGAAGACATACGCACGTACACATTTACAGAGACCCAGTATACAGATACATACATTCTAATAAACACACACACACACACACACACACACACACACACACACACACACACACACACACACACACACACACACACACACACCAGACCCAAACAATAACAAAAGTGAAAATGAAAGATATGGAGGAGGAGGAAAGATATGTTTGATTTAGGTGATGATGATGATGATGATGATGATGATAGTGATAGTGGTGATGACATGCTATTCTTACGTGTAGTGTTGCTTCATGACTGTATATATGTATGTATGTAAGTGTGTTGGCGTGGAAGGACACATGACGGAGGCGTGTATAGCATGCACACACCGCACTCAATTTGGCACTAGGCATGAATTTACCTGATTAATGTGAGGGGTGGTAGAGGGAGGCAAGGGGGAGGGTGATGTAAGGGGTGAGGGTGATGTAAGGGGTGCTGTGAGGTTGTAGGAAGTCATTGTGAGGTGTTAGGGGTGATGGGAGTAGCAGTAGAGGTGTTAATGTGAGGTTGAAACTATGTGAGTGGGTTTTGAGTGGGTTTGAGTGGGCATAAAGGGGTGTTAGGGTGTGTAGGAGCTGTTTAAGGGTGAGATATAGGGGTGAAGAAGGGGTATCTTAGGGTGAGGTGTAAGGGTGTGGTGGGGTGAGGTGTAAGGGTGTGTTGGGGTGAGGTGTAGGGGTGTGTTGGGGTGAGGTGTAAGGGTGTGTTGGGGTGAGGTGTAAGGGTGTGTTGGGGTGAGGTGTAGGGGTGTGTTGGGGTGAGGTGTAGGGGTGTGTTGGGGTGTGTTAGGGTGTGGGTGGACTGTGTTGGGGGCAGCCTCTCCTCACACCGCCGACTGTCTGACCAATATTTCATCAAGTATTGATCTGCTGCTCCTTCTGCTTCTGCTTCTGCTCCTCCCTCCGCTGTCCTAGTGCATGGACACCCCACACACCCCTCGACGCTCCCTTAACTGCTCCTGCTTCTCCTGCTTCTGCTACCACTACTACTACTTAAACCTACTACTACTACTACCACTACTATACTACTACTATCTATACTAATACTTTGTCCCTACTACTACTACTATCATTACTA
Source organism: Metacarcinus magister (assembly GCA_029783475.1). NCBI lineage: Eukaryota > Metazoa > Arthropoda > Malacostraca > Decapoda > Cancridae > Metacarcinus > Metacarcinus magister. Next base: position 1,482,354 of record JAPQNM010000023.1, read on the forward strand.
CTACTACTACTACTGCTACTACTACTACTACTACTACTTCTACTGCTAATATTGAAGCCACTCCATCACTAACAACAACTACAACAACAACAACAACTACTACTCTTAAAGTGGTGATGTTATACCCAAGTCTTGTGCTCAACATGGAAGCAACTGGAGTGGGAACGTAGAGAGAGAGAGAGAGAGAGAGAGAGAGAGAGAGAGAGAGAGAGAGAGAGAGAGAGAGAGAGAGAAAGAGAGAAAGTGGGTAACCTCACTCACTTTAAAGATGCACTGCCGCCTTGGGAGTTGGAGGAAGAGGAGAGGAGGAGAAGGAGGAGGAAGAGGAGGAGGAGGAAGGGAGAGAAGAATATAAACATTGCTTCACTTCACCTCAACTTTATTTTTCTCGGAATTGGAAGACGTAGAACGAATGATGTTTTATATTATTATTATTATTATTATTATTATTATTATTATTATTATTATTATAGAGGAAACTACCCTCCTCCTCCTCCTCTTCCTCTCATCATCAGAAGCTTGACAAGAAGGAAGGGAAGACCCACACACATTATCGTTGGGGGGGATATGTAGGGGTGAGGAAAAAGGGTGAGGGTGTAAAGGGGGTGTAAAGTTAATATATAGGGTGTAAATGGTAGGGTGTAGATAATGTAGGGTGTGTTGAGAGGTGTAGAAAGAGGGGAGAGGTGCTATAGAAGGTGTTAGGGTGATAGGATTTCAAGGTATTAATGTGGGAGTGAAGGAGACATTGTATAGTATTGAAGGAAGGAAGGAAAGGAAGGAGTGAAGGAAATAGACGAAGAGAATGAAGGAATGAAAGGAAGTGAATAGGATAGTGGAGTGAAGGAGTAGGTAAGGAAAGGAAGAAAGGATGTAATGAATGAAGGAATTAATAGTAGTGAGTAAGTGAATTTCTGATGAATGAGAGAGGAGGAGGAGGAGGAGGAGGAGGAGGAGGAGGAGGAGGAGGAATGACAGGCAGGTGGACAGACAGATAGAATGAGGTTTGAGTAATGTTGTCGCTATCAGGAGCCTCATGTCATCCCCCTCTTTCCTCTCTCCCTTCTTTCCTCCTCCTGCTATCTCTCTCCTCCCGTCACCCTTCCTTCCTCTCAAGACAGCCCTCTTTTGTTACATATTTTCACTACCTCTCCTCTTCTTCCTCTTCTCTTACCTCCTACTTCCCTCCTCCTCCTCCTCCTCCTCCTCTTCATGCTTCTTTTTCCTCTTCTCTTCCTCTTCTCTCTTCTTTATTTACACATGAGGTACATTACGGTACAGTGTGTGTGTGTGTGTGTGTGTGTGTGTGTGTGTGTGTGTGTGTGTGTGTGTGTGTGTGTGTGTGTGTGATGAGATAGGATGAGATGACATAAGGAGACGGATTTTTATGGCGTGGGGACATCGTAAATAAGGAGGATTAGGATGCCTTGAAGGAGGGGATTAGAGGGTATATAAGGAACGAGGAGGAGGAGGAGGAGGAGGATGTAAGGAAGGGGAAGAGAGATGGAGATGAGATGCTACAGAGGAGAGAAGATGAGGAGGGAGTGAGAGGTAGGTCATGAGCGGCCTTCGACTTGACACTTTGATGAGAGGGAAGGATGGTAATGAAGTCAGTGGTGAGGCTTCTGAAGGGAAAGAATGAAGAGGGGAGTGTGGTGTGTGGAGGTGAGGGGAGAGGGAATAGGAGAGGGATGGAGGGAGAGGAGGAGGAGGAGGAGGAGGAGTAGGAGTAGGAATGTATTTAAGGAACGTAGGGAAAAAGGTATTAAGAGTTAGTTTAGAGAAGGTAAAGGAGGAAGAAGAAGAAGAGGAGGAAGAGGCAGTCACATTGAAACATCACACAACACTACACAACACAACACAACACAACACAACACAACACAACATACACAACACACCAGCGGTATTAGAGACAGCTCAAGGCAGCTCCCCCATTTCACTTAGCGCCAGACAGGTATAGCTACACTCACCGCTGTTTATCGCTGCCTCGCTCGAATCGCGCCAGAATTTCCGAACTCAGGCCAAACGTATGCTTATGGCGCTGGGCTGGGATCGTTCTGAGAGAGTCCACACGTATGATTCCGAGACCCTATTTCCTAGTTCCTGGTACGGGTCGAGGTAGGGGCAGGCAGGGGCAGGGACGATGGAGAGGGATGGCTATATAGGGTACGAGATGGGGCAT
>JAPQNM010000023.1:1490674-1500674 GCA_029783475.1 Metacarcinus magister
GTTTCAAATTATTTTTTTATTATTTTTTTATTGTTATTATTATTTCCAGGTACGAGTTGTTTAATGGACAGGAAATGGATGAAGATTTATGAGAACTAACTTTCTTGATCTATGCCTCCTCCTCCTCCTCCTCCTCCTCCTCCTCCTCCTCCTCTTCCTCTTTCTCCGCCTCTTTCCTCCCTTTACATGTCTTTCTGGTACACGCATGGGCATGGCAGGTCGGCTCTCCCTTCCCCCTTTCCTCCCTCCCTCCCTCCCTCCTTCCCTCCCTTCCTCTTCGTCCCCTGACAGGCCCAGAGGCAGAGTTCTCGAAAGGAAGGAAAAATAAAGTAAAACAGAGAAAGGGAGGGAATGAAGGGCGATCAGGGAGAGAAAAGACAGAGATAGGAAAGTGGGTCAAAGAGAGAGAGAGAGAGAGAGAGAGAGAAGAGAGAGAGAGAGAGAGAGAGAGAGAGAGAGAGAGAGAGAGAGAGAGAGAGAGAGAGAGAGAGAGAGAGAGAGAGAGAGAGAATAGGGGAACACAAGGGCCAAAGAGGAAGAATCCAATTATTTTTTGTCGCCAACGAAACCACTCTACCTGGTGTTGTCCTTCCTCCACCTGCCTTACCTGACCCTGCCCCCCTTCCCCCCCTGCCCCCCCGCCAAGACACCCACCCTCACCTCCTCCGCACGGCTATCCTCTTTAATCTCCCTGCTGTCCTGTCACAACCACCTCTTATCACTTTGCTCTGCTCTGCTACGCTACGCTCCCTCAACTCACCCTGTCACCCTGCTGTTAATAGGTGATGTCCTCTCCTCTCTGTCACCCTACCACCCTGTAAATAGACTAAAAATCCATCTATTCCCTGTTAATCTATATGTATCTTCACCCTGCCAACACCCTGTCTTATATCCTATCACCCTACCATGCACTACCCTTCACCCTTCACCCTAAATCCACCGTCTTCAACCAACCTCACCCTTCTAAGCCTATTCACACAATCTAATAATACATGAATACGTGTGTCACCCTGAAACTAACCTATCTATCTCCCTTTATCATCATTATCTCTCTACACAGCATCAGCCTCTCTCTACCTCTCCTATCACCCTCAAGGCCTATTACAGAAGGGTGGGGGGTGTCTGTCTGTCTGTCTGTCTGTCTGTGTACTGGTGTCACGTTTAACCTCCTCGCCGCGTCCACTTGGCTGTGTAAAATTAATTGAAAACTCCTGTTCCTCTTTAGTTAAGCTGACTTACGAAGCTTAAACGAATTTGCTGTACCGTGTTTAGCGTTGGTCAGTGTCAACAGAGAGAGAGAGAGAGAGAGAGAGAGAGAGAGAGAGAGAGAGAGAGAGAGAGAGAGAGAGAGAGAGAGAGAGAGAGAGAGAGAGAGAGAGAGAGACAACCCCCCCTAGGACCTCCCTCCAACCATTCAACCCCTACATACAACATTTCAATATATACTCTTTGATACAAGACCACCCTCTTTCCCCTCTCCCTCCTCCTCCCCCACCACACCCTTTCCCCCTAATCCCCCCCTCCCCCCCTCTCCTCCCCCAGCACGCCCTCCTTCTCGTCCTGATCACCACCCTAACCCACTCCAACACGCCCCACCACCACTTTTCAACGGCGTGCACTCAACTCAAGGGGCGTAGGGCGGGCCAGGCCAGACATGTTGGTTTGTGATATGGTAGAGAAGTCATGGCGCCTCTCTCTCTCTCTCTCTCTCTCTCTCTCTCTCTCTCTCTCTCTCTCTCTCTCTCTCTCTCTCTCTCTCTCTCTCAATCTTTCTTTCTTTCTCTCTCTTTCTTTTTACACGTCTGCTTTCTCTTTCTAGTTCGGTGAGGCTGCAGTGTGTGATTTTTGGAGGTGGAGTGAGGTGGAGTGAGGTGGAAGAAGTGAACGTGATGGCGGTGGTGGTGGTGGTGGTGGTGGTGGTGGTGGTGGTGGTGGTGGTGGTGGTGGTGGTGGTGGTGGTGGAGGGAGTTGGATGGTTGATGTGGTTTGTGTGATGTGCGTGGTGGTGGTGGTGGTGGGTGTGATAAGAATGGAAGTGAGTGTAATAGTGTTTGATGTGTGCATGGGTATGGGTGTGGGTGTGGGTGTGGGTGTGGGTGTGGGTGTGGGTGTGGGTGTGGGTTGACTCTTACCCAGCAGTGGCGTGTGATCGTTGGAGGGGCGGGCGTGTGGTCCTTCGTAGCAGGGGTGAGCCAGGGTCCGAGATGGTGCTCCTTCTACGCACAGGTGATATTCCGTGCAGGGTGGGGGTGGGGGAGCCTCGTGTGGGCAGGGGAGAAGCGCGGGCGTGTATGTGGCTTGGAGAGGCATGGGCGGGACTGGGGGATGATCGGGCGGACTGTGAGAAGGGTACTGGAGGATGTACTGGGGAGCGGGGGACGGGGGAGTGGCGGGGCACCGGGGAAGTGGCGCAGGAAGAGGACACTGAGGAGGAGAGGGAGGATCGAGGCCCCGGGGAGTGGGGCGGCACCAAGGCGGCGGGGGAGGTGGGTGGCACCTGGGGCGACATCCGACCCGTCAGGCCCAGCACGACGCCCCCCGGTGACAGCCGAGGCGACGCTGGCGGGTACATGTCTGAAGGGGAGTTCTGGGAGCCACTGGAGCCCGGCCCGCTGGTGGCGCCGCTGGTGGTGGAGGAGGACTGGGAGGGCGAGGAGCCATCGGTGCCCGGCGGTGGGTAGGTGTTACTGCGCGCCTCCCGCAGGTTGACACGCGGTACATCCAAGCTGTACTTGTAGTTGGCTGAGTGCAGCATGTGGGCGGGACGCGCCGCCAGGCTGGACACCAGGGTGGAGTTGACCTGCGGGCTGGGGCTGCCCGGCGCAGTGGTATTGGAGGCCGGGACACCTGCCACGCACACGTCGTGGTAGGGGGCGGGGGGCAGGATGCGGCCACTGCCCACGCCCCCGATGGTGTGGTGCCGCGGGAGGCCGGGCAGCTGGCGGGGGTGCTGGTGCCCGCTGAGGACCGCCGCGTGGGAAAAGTGTCCCGGTGGACGATTGGCGGGCGGGGAGGAGTGAGGGGATTGGGAGAGGAGGGCGGGGTGAGAGGAATGGTGAGGATGGGCGTCAGGAGGGGGTGGGTGGGGCCCGTGCAGGATCGGGTGAGAGGAGTGATGACTTTGACCGTCATTCTGCATGTGATGGGCATGTAGGGCGGGGAGGGAGCGATGTGAGGGCGGGCCGGGTGTGGGCGGTAGTTGGGCGTGGTGCTGGTGTGAAGGGAGGCAGGGCGGGATGCTGTACTGAGACACCGGGGGCGTCAAGGGCGGCGATGAGGTGGAGCCCAGGGACCGAGAGGCCACCAGGCGACGAGCGGGCGTGGTGGGCGGTGTAGGCGTGGGTGACAGACCTGCCGTGGGTGGAGGGGTGGGTGCGGGTGGGGGACTGACGCCCGGCACCGTGTGAGGGGTAGGCGAGCATCGCAGGGGAAGCTTCCGCATGTTGGGCGGGGATGGACGTGGGCTGCCCGGCGGGCGGGAGATTTCACATGCCGGGGACCAGCGCCCAGGGACACCACAACACCGCTGCAGCGCCACCACCGCCGCCGTCGGCCACAACACAACACAACACTGTGACCCACCAACAACAAAACACTGGTGGGTGATGGCGAGATTCAACGCTCACTCCTGTGGCCAGCTGACCGCACCACTACTGTCTTCTGCAGGTCACTTGAGGCGATCACTTACCACTTGGTGCCCACAGCTCGCGCCAACACCGTCACTTTGAAGCGGTAGTGAGGCAGCTCGTCACGCTCACTTGCATCCTGTTGGGGCTGTCCTGCAGGTCCTTGAAGCCTCTTCTCCTCCTCCTCAAGTCATTGGGTGTCCCGTACGTCAGTTATGCAAACAGTTACTGACGTTGATGACCGTGGCCAAGACTGTGAACGGTGCTCGGGCGTAGCACTTCCAACAGTGTCTCGGAAGGAGTCCAGTCACTCCAGTGAGGTGGAGCACAAGTACAAAGAGTTCACAGCCATGTATCAAAAGGTAAAAAGGTAGATTGTCTAGTGCGTTATCCTACGGTCGTACAAAAAGTAAGAAATGATCACAGAGACAGACGTGGTGCAGCAGTGAAAGTAGAGCCGAGGATGGAGGGATGAGGTGCTCCAGGTGAGGCGGCCGCACACCTGCCGCCTCACAACCACCATGTCCCGGGGATCACCGAGCGGCCCGCCGCGAGGGTGATTACTGCTGGAGGGAGAGTGTACGCCGCAGGTGCGCTGAGGTGAGGCCCACGGGGCAGCAGGTGCGGGGCGGGAGTCCGGTGGGGAACACACTCACGTGCTGGTGGTGGCGGGTCAAGGCGGCCCGCACTCCCGGGCCCGCTCCACCCTATCATCCACCTGCTGCCTGCAGCCTGGCGCCCCCCGCCCGGACGATGGTTCCTGCCCACCTGCCAGCCAGGTGAGGCGGCGTCAGGTGAGGGACAACCTGACGGAGCTGCCGCAATGCGACGGTGGCGGCGAGGCCGAGGCAGTGCCCGGTGGCCTTTGGGGGGGGGAGCCAGGCCCGGAGCCGCCGAGGGCAGCGCCTGCACAACCCACTCCACCTGTGCAGGACGAGTCTGCTGGCGCGGCGGAGGGAGCGTGGCGGTGACGGCGGCGGCAGAAGCGGCGGCAGCGACAGAGACAGTGTCAGTGCCGCGGCGGAGGCGCCACTGGAACGACTGCCGCCATGTGCGCCAGGACCAACGCGCGGTGCCACACAGCGCTCTCTTGCGCCGGTTATTTCTAGTCACAGGAGGCTGGCGGTGCCTGCGCCCAGCGGGCCTCCCTCAGCAGCCGTCCACAGCAACCCCACACTCAGCGGCTCAGCCCTCCCCCCTTCCCCAGTAACGGGGGGAAAAAACCCGTCAAAAAGTGGTGTGTTGGCAGCAGAGCGAGGCAGGGGTGTACTGCCACCTGCTCGGGGCCGCCGCTCCTGCTGTTACCGCCGCCTGCTGACCTAAACTTAACGCCGCCCTCCACACACACTGACCAGCGTCCGCCTCGCCCAAGACACTGCATAAATCAATAACAAGATGAACTACCAATATGTGGCTTGAGTGTGCCGTCCCCCGTCCTGTAGGCGGCCGTGCTCCCCTCCCTCCATATACAAAAGCAGCAGATGTGTTGCAGCGCGCGGCAGACGGCGGACGGCGGGTTGTCGTGCCGGTGGCAGCCGCGGCCTGGAGGAGCAGCCGGGTTCTGGAAGTGTCGCCCTCCACACCTCGCCCTCCACCTGCCGCCCACCCACCCACCCACCCACGGGCCGACGCCTCACCAACGCCAACGATGGAAGATAAGGTGTAGGTGTGTAGGTGTGTCCGCTACTCCAGAGGTACACACACCCAGCTGGAACACACACACATACACACACACACACACACACGTACACACGCACATAAACGCACACAGCCAGCCACCCGCCGATCGATGCCCGTGCACGAGGCCAGAATGTTAACAGGCGATTTTTACTACGCTTAGAGGGTCATTTTAAAGGCCGACCCGAGGCCCACAGTATCAATTCACTATGCCCAAAGTTCTCTCAGGAAATTAGTCAAGGGTGAGTGGCGACTACGTGCCTTGGATAGCAGGGAGGGGGGAGGGGGGAGGGGGGGCACACACACCTCCCTGCCTCATTAGTCCGGGAGTGAGGGGGGGGGGACAGTGAATCAGGGGAGGGGACGACAAATGATAAAGGGGGTGTAGAGAGGGAGGCGTGCAATGAGGAGTAAGGAAGGGAAGCAATATATTAAGTGAAGGAAGGAAGGAAGGAAGGAAGGAAGGAAGAAAAAAACACACACTTTTGGCACCTTGTCCTTCCTTCCTTCCTTCCTTTCTTCCTTACTTTACTCATGACAGTTTCGTCCATCTTCTTATGACACACACACACACACACACACACACACACACACACACACACACACACACACACACACACACTACCTGTAGAGCGAACCCCATCCTCTTCCCTTTTCCACCTTCCCCTCCTCCCCTCTTCCCCAACATTCAACTTACTCAAAGAAAAAAACATTCAGACATACCAAAAGCTCCTGTACCTAACCTGACCTCAGACCCAAGGGAAGGAAAAAAAAGGGAAAATATATATAAGAGGATTTATTAGAAGGAAGGAAGGATATAACGACTAAAACTTACATATCTAACGAGGAATCTGGTGCCATAACTGGTTTTACACACACACACACACACACACACACACACACACACACACACACACACACACACACGCACGGTAGAATACGTTCATGTGTACGTAATGCATCGACAGGTGAACCGTATACAATCTTACCTGCCTACCTACCTACCTTCGTTCCCTCCTTCCTCCTTCCCTCCCCTTCTCTTCTCTCCTCCTCCTCCTCCTCCTTCTCCTTCTCTTCCCTTTCGTACTCTTCCTTCCTTATATATCTTTTATCAGTACTTATTATTTTTTTTTTCTGTTTTCACTTCAGTCTCAATAACACATTAATAATTTGACAGAAGGAAAAAAAAAGAGAGAGAGAGAGAGAGAGAGAGAGAGAGAGAGAGAGAGAATAAAGGAAGTTACACAGGTATATTTGATCAATTTCCCGACAGGTAAGTTTGAAGCCAGACAGAAAAGGTCACATATACTACGCATGTACACCACCACCACCACCACCACCACCACCACCACCACCACACACGCGCAACTAGCCTTCATTATCCACTCCCCTCCACACACACACACACACACACACACACACATACCTTCACCCCACCCCTCAAAACACATCCATATATCCACTCACCCCTCACTCTCCCCTCCAATAACCTCCCACACCTTTCACCCCTTACATACGCGAGTCTCACCCTCCCCCCCCCAAGCAAGGACGAGATGACCCCCCCACCACCCCTCCTAAAATTGAGGTCGACTCCCCCCCACCCCCCCCACACCTTAACTGCTTTGCCTAATCCGCAGAACTGCACACGAGACGGGGATTAGAGCGAGAGAGAGCGAGAGAGAGAGAGAGAGAGAGAGAGAGAGAGAGAGAGAGAGAGAGAGAGAGAGAGAGAGAGAGAGAGAGAGAGGACATGAAAATATAACTTGAAATAATATAAGGAGAAAATTTAAATCAACGCACACACACACACACACACACACACACACACACAGTCCTTCCCCTTTATAGTACCTCCAGGGTGGAAGAGAGGAAGAGAGAAGGAAGAAGAGAGGAGGAGAGGGAATGGAAGTGGAGGAGAGAGGGAGGAAAGGGGGAGGAAGCAAAAACATCCCTACTCTACCCCCTTTAAAGAGGAAGCTATTATGGAAGCGTCTCTCTCTCTCTCTCTCTCTCTCTCTCTCTCTCTCTCTCTCTCTCTCTCTCTCTCTCTCTCTCTCTCTCTCTCTCTCTCTCTCTCTCCACTATCACCTCCTTTCTTATCTACCTAACTCAGCATCATCATCATTATTATTATTATTATTATTATTATTATTATTATTATCCCGGAAGTCCCGTGTTTCAGGTATGCAAATAAAAAATAAAAAAATATATTACCTGTTGTATAGTAACATTAATTAGAAGCGTATTATTGGCTGAATCAACTATAACAATGCATATTTATAAACCTCTAACCTACCACTACCACTACTACTACTACTACTACTACTACTACTACTACTGCTGCTACTACCACAACTACCACAATTGGGAAACACAAGCACGTGTCTGCATTTAATTACAAAGTGTTGTTAATCTTGGTCACTCTGTCTAATTAATATCTGTCTCCCAATGATTTTTTTTTCCTATCCATTAATCAAGCGGTGAATGGGGAGAAGGGAGCTTAAGTCTCTCTCTCTCTCTCTCTCTCTCTCTCTCTCTCTCTCTCTCTCTCTCTCTCTCTCTCTCTCTCTCTCTCTCTCTCTGGCATTCCTTCATATCTCCTCTTCTTTTCCTTTCCCTCCAGATTCCTTCCTCACCTCTTCTCTCCATCCCCCACCCACATCTTGGTCCCATGTGCTGCCCCCAACTTCTCCCCCCCTTGCCCCCCCCCTCCCCTCCTCACCCCCTACAGGTCCTTTTGTCATTTTTTGGAAGTCAGCCAAAAATGGATTTGTGGTATGGGACGGCCTTCAATTTTGATTAATTTGTCTATTAACCTATTTCTCTATTTTGCTTCATATTTATTTATTTATATATTTTTTTATATATATATTCATCTATCTATGTGTGTATATAGTTATTACGGGATCAGATTGTTTCGCTCTATTTCTTTTTACGTTCAGTGACGAAATTTTGTATATTAAGTTAATGACCTATTTGGCCGCTTATTCATTTATTTATTCATTTATTCATTTAACTCTATTTATTCAAGGGTTGGAATCCTTTCCTTCCCCTTTTCTCTTTACGTTCAAGGATAAAATGGTTTGAAATTATAAAGATTTAAGAATTTCTCTCCGTTTTCCTTTTATAAAACCAGTTAAGAAATTCCATCTCATTTTCTCTTCATAAAACATTACACATATATATAAATAAACTTTCCAAGCCTTTAAAAAAACATTATCTATATTCTAAATCTAAAATGAACAATAAAATAAATAAAAAAAAATAGCAAGTCTCGGTAATAAGACAAGAGGCAAAAATAGACATGATTTCCCACAAGACAAAGTAGAAGTTTCATTAATCACGTTTCGTTATAAAGTCGTAATACACACACACACACACACACACACACACACACACACACACACACACACACACACACACACACACACACACACACAGGACAGGCCGGCGGGGGTCACAGAGGCAACCAGACAATGGACACAGCGTTGAGGAAGAGCAGGCCGCGGCGTGGACAGTGTGCCAAGAGATTAAGAATGAAATAATCAAGTTAACCAAACCTTACTGAAGCTATTTCTTGATCTGTACACAAAGACAACACAATACACTATACAGACAAGCTAACATTTGAAAGTGATGACTAGTATTAATTGTTATCATTATTATTATTATCACTATTTTATTAAGACGTTTTTTCTAAGTTTACTAATAATTGATAATGTCTCCTACGTAGTATTTATGTTATTGATAATTTCCTGCAGTACTTCAGTGACTTATATTAAAACGAATATTCTCATAACTTCAAACCCTAACTAACTAATTAACACTATATGCTTACTTAACTTACCTTCTGCCTCACATTCATCCCGTATTCATTTCCACTGATGAATAACTTCCGATTTGCACTCCACAATAATCATATCCGTGACTGTATTTCTATAACCAGTCACGCGGCGTGTGTATTTGTGGAAGCCATTGTCTCGGGGCGGTGTTTAAGCTAACCATTAATTATTCCGCGGCAGCATTGGCGCTAACCACTATTACCACCATTTCCTTTGCAATTCTCCAACAAATACTTCACGGATTGGACGCTGCCGCCGCCGCCACTGCCACTACCACTACCACCGCCACCGCCACCGCCACCGCCACCACCACCACCACCACCGCCACCACCGCTGCTGCTGCCAACGATAACCTCACTAATATTAACGGAAAGGTTGACGGTGTGTGTGTGTGTGTGTGTGTGTGTGTGTGTGTGTGTGTGTGTGTGTGTGTGTGTGTGTGTGTGTGTGTGTGTGTGTGTGTGTGTGAGATAAGGAGATGATAAATAGATAAAGTTGATTTACGAGAGCAATAATGAATAAAATAGATGAAAAAAGAGAGAAAATATTTACAATACACCTCAAGGAAAAGAAAGAAAAAACCGTAGGAAATATATGAGAAGATTACATAAATAAATAAATAAATAAAAGGAAATTAATCAAACAGTCAAATAAAAAATAAATACATGAATATTAACATCGCATGAAAATCACAAATACATCAACAAACACACAATAACCCAAAATAAATAAATAAATACACTTAAATAAACGAATAATAAACACCTTCGTCAATAAATCAGTTCATAAATAAACCAATACAAAAATAAATAAATAAAAATCACCAATAAACAGATAGACAAATAAATAAATATA
>JAPQNM010000023.1:1505674-1513174 GCA_029783475.1 Metacarcinus magister
CTTCCTATCCTCCTCCCTATATATATTTTCACAAACTTTTACCTCCCTCCTTCCCTTCCTTACTTTACCTACCCAAAAAAAATCTTAATATGTATCTATTCCACTTCACTAAATCTTCAGACGATCCCAAATTTTGCTTCCTCTCACAACCTAATTTTTTCTCTCCCTTCCTTCTTTACCTCTCTCCTCCACCTCCTCTACCTCCTCCTCCTCCTCCCGTGCGTTAGGTCATTATCACGGCAGGTGTGTGGAAGGGAGGCAGGCAGGCAGGTGAGTAGCCCCACAACACAACTTCAGACTTCAGTAGAGCATCGGGAATTGACGAAAGACTCATTAAGTTTTTGATACCTGAGCCATTACCACGGAGAGAGAGAGAGAGAGAGAGAGAGAGAGAGAGAGAGAGAGAGAGAGAGAGAGAGAGAGAGAGAGAGAGAGAGAGAGAGAGAGAGAGAGAGAGAGAGAGAGAGAGAGAGAGAGAGAGAGAAGTATCTATGTCCCGCCCAAAGGCTTTTAGAAATAGTTGTACCTTAAAAAATGTAACTTTAAACCTATTTTTTTGTTCATTAATGTTTAAATGAGAGAGAGAGAGAGAGAGAGAGAGAGAGAGAGAGAGAGAGAGAGAGAGAGAGAGAGAGAGAGAGAGAGAGAGAGAGAGAGAGAGAGAGAGAGAGATAAAACAGTGAGTGAGGGAAGGGAAGGGAAGGGAAGGATAGAGCGACCAAAGAGTGAGGGAATAAAAATACACAGGAAAGAAAGACGGAAAAAACGGAGGAGGAAAAAATAACATGTAGGGAAACAAAGAATAAAGGGACCACTTAAGGGAACAAAGAGGAGGAGGAAAAAAGAGTAAAGAGGGAATCAAAGGGGAAAGGGAAAACACGGAGAAAGAGGAAGAAAAAGAAGAGAAAAAAGAAAAGAAATGAAAAAAAACAAGAAGTAGGATTATGAAAAGTTAAGAAAATCAATTGTATAAAAAAAAAATATATAAATAAACGAAAGAAATGAAGGAAAAGGCGAATAGAGGTGATGAAAGAGAAAGAGAAAGAGAAAGAGAGAGAGAGAGAGAGAGAGAGAGAGAGAGAGAGAGAGAGAGAGAGAGAACAGAAGAAGAGAAAAAAGAGAAGAAGAGGGGATTTGAAGGGTGAGGGGAAGGACGAGGGAGAAAAGGGGGGGTGGAAGCCACGTGCCCAGAGATGTTATTGATCTTGTGGAGAGACACTGAGCATGTGTCTCCCCTTACCTCCCCTCCCTCCCTCCCTCCTTCTCTCCCCTCACCTCACCTCACCTTCCCTCTCATGCACCTCCCTTCTCTTCCTCTCTCCATTTCATGCACCTTCTCTATCCTCCCTTCACCTCCTTTCTGTCAAGTTAAATACACCTTTTCTTCTTTTCTTCTATCTCTCTCTCCCTTCTATTCCCTTTCTTTCTTCCTTCCTTATCCTCTTTTCTCTCTGTACTGGAGGCACGTGGAGGCTCTATAATCACACACACACACACACACACACACACACACACACACACACACACACACACACACACATCTTTCTATTATCCTATATCATTCTAACGCCACACATAACTACATCAATACGGACAAGCAGCCAACACACACACACACACACACACACACACACACACACACACACACACACACACAAGGTGACTGGGAGAGATATTGATCTGGTCTTTCAGGTAATGTTTTCCACGTCAACGAGCACTTCCTCTCCCTTCCCTTCCCTTCCCTTCCCTTCCCTTCCCTTCCCTTCCCTTCCCTTCCCTTCCCTTCCCTTCCCTTCCCTTCCCTTCCCTTCCCTTCCCTCCCTCCACTCCCTCGTTTTCTTTACTTCAATGTAGTAAGAAATCTCAGGTGTTGCTCAGGTAACATAATTAAGATGCAAGGGCAAGGGTGTTTTATTATTATTGTTATTATTATTACTTGTTTATCGTCGTCTATTCTCTCTCTCTCTCTCTCTCTCTCTCTCTCTCTCTCTCTCTCTCTCTCTCTCTCTCTCTCTCTCTCTCTCTCTCTCTCTCTCTCATCATAATAAATCCGAACATGGGAACTTTACACCAAATTTAACGGAGTGATAAGCAAACAAAGGTGAGATAAGGCCAGGTAAGAAAATTAATTAGATTACCTTACGTCTAGGAAATAAAGAGAAGCAAGATTACATCAACAATATGGAATAAACTGTAATATATACCCAGATAAAAACAAAAATAATAATAATAATAATAATAAAACTAGATTGAGACGAGATGAAATTTATAAAGTAAGGTAATATTTTGGAAACTTTTAATATATATCGTCAGGTTGAAAAGACGCAGCGTGTTTAGATATGCTGATCCACACTTGCCTGTCACCTGCCTGGCTTCACCTGTTATTAAAGGTAAATGTGTGTGGGGCCTGCCATTACCTGCCTCCTCCCTACCCCCCCTAGCCATGACCAGACAGGGAGGAGGAGAGAGTGGGATCCAGTTTTCTTTAATGTTGAAAGGCTAACTGAGGTAAATTTATGGTCTGCACACTTACAAACACACACACACACACACACACACACACACACACACACACACACACACACACACACACACATCATCATCATCACATAACAAGCATAAGAGATATAAAAACATATTATAATCGCCACATAAGTCATTTCTCTCTCTGCACGAGTATACCCTGGAATAAACCTGTAACCTACTCACCCATTCTCTATGTCAGACCTGCCAAAGAAAACGAAACCGTTCTCTAAACTCAGTGGAAAGACCAGTTTTCTTCCACCTATGAGCAAGAGGCAAACTTAACTATATGTGAAGAAATCCTGAAAATGTGGGAATATGGGAAAAAAATGTTGAAGGGATAAAATATGACTAAATATATATACTCTCTCTCTCTCTCTCTCTCTCTCTCTCTCTCTCTCTCTCTCTCTCTCTCTCTCTCTCTCTCTCTCTCTCTCTCTCTCTCTCTCTCTCTCTCCACCTGACCTCATTCCACATCTTCCTAATGGTCACTCACATTAATCATCACCACCACCACCATCACCACTACTTCACCCACTCCTGTATTCCTCTCTTCCTCTCTTCCTCTCTTCACATTCATATTCACTCGTTATTCAATACAAATTACTGTTTATTGATCTATTTTCTATCCTATGTATGCACCTAGTAGTACCGTAGACGCATGGAAATATACACAGTTACTATTCCACCTGTTCATGTGTATAAATGTGTATAAATCCAGAGAGTTGTTGAAGAAAATGGAATTGGTTTTAAGGTATACTGTTTTTCTTTTCAATTGTTACTTTACTTTGGGTGTAGGAAGGTAGTGGGTAGTAGTACACCTTCCTTTGTTCCCTTTATCCCCTCACTCACCTGGAAAGAGAGAGAGAGAGAGGTATTAATTAGTGAGCTGGAAATTGGGAGAGAAAAAATCATTGTTTATTACTATTATTATTATTATTATTATTATTACTACTACTATTGCTTTCATTATGGATTACTTTCGTGTGTGTGTGTGTGTGTGTGTGTGTGTGTGTGTGTGTGTGTGTGTGTGTGTGTGTGTGTGTGTGTGTGTGTGTGTGTGTGTGCAGCAGCTGTGAGTCGGTAATGGAAGCTGTTGCGGAAGTGAAGGAATATCCCATTACTCAAAGTGGGCATTAGTCACTCAGCAGCAAATTATCACACACACACACACACACACACACACACACACACACACACACACACACACACACACGTCAGCCCTTCTCCTATGAACGTGAAAGCCATTGTTCATTTCGTCACTATTTTTTCTTCTTTCCTTAAAAAAAAACATTGAAAAGATGCATTGATATGGAGAGAGAGAGAGAGAGAGAGAGAGAGAGAGAGAGAGAGAGAGAGAGAGAGAGAGAGAGAGAGAGGAGAGAGAGAGAGAGAGAGAGAGAGAGAGAGAGAGAATGGTGTAATATAAAAAACACACACACTCCCTCTTTTTATTTCCCAAGTAAATTTGTATAGAACATTTGCATAGGAAATTTAGATTAAGAATGTTGTATAAAGGCTCGCGGCAGAAGGAAATAAGAGGGGAAAAAAAGGAGCAGACTTAATTTCCCTGTCTTTTATTTCTTTCCCTTAAAATTAATCTATATTGGAGGAACGAACACGACGGAAAAAGGAAATAATTAATGATGGTATAGAGGAAGGAAGGAAGGAAGGAAGGAAGGAAGGAAGGAAGGAAGGAAGGAAGGAAGGAAGGAAAGGGAAAGAAATGAGTGAAAAGTAAACATAAAAGATGAAATGAAAAGAAAAAAAGAAGAGATGAAATTAAATAAAAACGAATAGAAGGAGGAGGAAAAAGGAAAGAAATATTAAAAGAAATAAATGAGAGAAACTCGAAGATAGACAGAGAGAGAAGGAGGGAGAGAGGGAGAGAGAGAAAAAAAAAGAGGAGGGAGAAAGAGTGTTATATTTTTCCATCCCAAATATTTAATTCATCACAATTTCCTTTCCATCAGTGTGAGAGGAAATGTATAAACTCCTTCAATCCTTATTTATTCATATTATTTATCCATCTCCTTATTCATCCATTTTCATATTTATCCATTTCTTTATCTATCCATCTCCAATCCCTTTCTCTTTTTTTCCTCTCCTCCTCCTCCTCCTCCTCCTCTTGCTCCTACCATCTATCTTCCTCCTTCAGAGTCCTACACGGGAAATCTATTAGGGCAAGAAGCAGGTAGGACGCGGTTGAAGGTCTTGAAGGACTCTATAGGATATTTCAATCGAGGGAAGACGATGTATCCTTCACTGTATTGGTTTAAGTTGAGATTGGAGGAGGAGGAGGAGGAGGAGGAGGAGGAGGAGGAGGAGGAGGAGGAGGAGGAGGAGGAGGAGGAGGAGGAGGAGGAGGAGGAGGAGGTGGATAGGAAATGGGAAAAAAGAATAGGATGAAAAAGAAGAGGTGGAGGGTGAGAAGGACAAAGAGGAGGAGGAAGAGGAGGAGGAAGAGGAGGAGGAGGAGGAGGAGGAAGTAAAAAAAGAAAAAGAAAAAAAAGTGAAATGACGTTAAAAAGAAGAGAGGGTGATAAAGAGAGTATAATGAGACGTAATTAGGATAATGGACACGAGGGGAGGAAGAGGGAAGAGAGGGATGAACGATAAAGAGGAAAGAAAGAAAGAAAAATAAAGAAAAATAAAACAATACAAATGGAAAATACACTCAGGGAAATAAAAAAAGATAAAAAAAAGAAAGATGAATAAACGATAAAGATAAAAATTCAACAAGAAAAAATATATAAAAGGAAAAGGGAAAAATAAATAGAAGGCAAGGAGGAAAATAATGAAAAGAGGAAAAAAGAGGAAAATATAATAAACATGACAACATCTTTTCCAGGACAACAAACTCAGGTGACAGGAGAGTTAATTGTCCTCATTGTTCACCTTGTTACCTTCACCAGTCAGTCAGTTATCTTTAAAAGTCACCTGTCACCTCCCCTGTCAGTCACTCAGGTGCAAGACAATACCTGTGATCATCAATTTTCTCTTCCTTCCTTCCTTAGTGCCTTCCTCCCTTCTTCTTTTTTTTATTAACCTATTCATTTATTTTTTTCAATATTTTTTGCTTTGCTCATATCGTCTCTTTTTTCTCTTATACTTCTTATATTTATCTTTTATTTATTTATTTATTTATATTTTCTTTCCTTCCTTCCTTCCCTTCCTCCTCCTCCTGCTCGCAATCAAGTCATTTTAAAATTCTACTAAATCTCAAGTACTCATTTTAATTAGCATTTTCTTTAATTCCAAGATGAGAGAGAGAGAGAGAAAGAGAGAGAGAGAGAGAGAGAGAGAGAGAGAGAGAGAGAGAGAGAGAGAGAGAGAGAGAGAGAGAGAGAGAGAGAGAAAAGAAGTATACGTGAGGTACTTTTCTTCCCTCCTGATGAATTATAAGTAGGAGAATGAAAGAGGAGATTAGTTGGAGGAGGAAGAGATGAAGTACAAAGGAAGAACAGACAGCAACAGTCCAAGATATGGACACCAAATACCACTTATACGTTACATTGTGTAGATTTTGTCATACGAGACCAGCTTCAGCCAGTAAAGTTAAATAATGGTTATTTCATTATTGTTATTAGGCAAGCGAGGGTGAAATACGGTTTGATATTACAGTAATCAGGAAAATAAGTCCAGATTCGTGTTCAGCATGACCGATAACCTCATTGTACCAATTTTCATGAGATTCGGAGGTGTGGAAATTTTCATGAAATTTTGTAGGGTACACCCTTAGAATTTTTTACATAAATCACATATTTTGAAATAACTCGAAATGTATGGGGTTTACGTAAAAAACGAATGGAATATAAAAGAAAGAGCAGGAAACGCTCGTTCTATTAAGCTATAGTGAAATGGAATTTAAATGTAATTATAGATGTAGGAGTGTATATTATTATGCATTAAATTCTTTCACAAAATTATACTTTTCTTCATAAGTATTAGAGTTATTGGAAATATTATGGCTGTATCAGATATACATTACCAAACTCCATAACTGTACTTCTATACATTATTCCAATAGAGCTAATATTTACGTAATGAAATGGGAAAAAACTTTTTCGATGTCAATTCTGGTGGAATTTACGGGCCACAAAATGGAAAATGTAAATATTATAGTAATGATAAAACTAATTCCAGATCCGTGTTCAGCATGCCCCAGAACCTCACTGTAGCAATTTTCATGAGATTCGGAGGTGTGGAAATTTTCATGAAATTTTGTAGGGTACACCCTTAGAATTTTTTACATAAATCATATATTTTGAAATAACTCGAAATGTATGGGGTTTACGTAAAAAACGTATAGAATATAAAAGAAAGAGCAGAAGACGCCCGTTATATTAAGCTATAGTGAAATGGAATTGAAATGTAATTATAGATGTAGGAGTGTATAGTATTATGCATTACTTTCTTTCACAAAATTTTAATTTTCTTCATAAGTATTAGAGTTATTGGAAATATTATAACGGTATCAGATAGACATTATCAAACTCCATTATTTTACATCTATACATTTTTCCAATAGAGCTAATATTTACGTAATGAAATGGGAAAAAACTTTTTCGACCTCAATTCTGGTGGAATTTACGGGCCACAAAATGGAAAATCCAAATATTATAATAATGACAAAACTAATTCCAGATTCATGATCAGCATGTCTGAGAAACCCTTAGGCGAGAGAGGAAGGATAAACAGTTTCAAAATTAAAAATAAGGAAAAATAAGTTAGTGAGAGTGAAACGCAGATGCAGTGAAGGGAATGAGTGTGAGTGAGGGGAATGTACATACAAAACTACTTTATTTCCCTACGAGAAAGTGTGACAAACGACCTTAAGACCTAGAGTTATGAGGGGCAGAGGGGAGAGTCGTGGTGGTGGTGGTGGTGGTGGTGGTGGTGGTGGTGGTGGTGGTGGTGGTGGTGGTGGTGGTGGTGGTGGTGGTGGTAGGACATTTTACATCAGCACAGAGGGTC
>JAPQNM010000023.1:1518174-1540674 GCA_029783475.1 Metacarcinus magister
AAGGGCTTTTTTACTCTTAACAAAACTATAAAATTCTTTAGGATTAGATTTACATGATTCCGCTATATATTCTTCAAGGTTTTTCTTGCTACGCTTTATCAATCTCTTAGTATCGCGACGAATTCTGTCAAACTCTACTTTGTCATCTTGGCTTTTAGTTAATATGTACTTATTGTACGCGTGTTTTTTGAGAGAGAGGCTGTTTTTTATCTCTTCATTCCACCATTTTGGTTTGTTCTTCCTTGCTGAACGTCTGTATCGATACGGTACACATACGCTTATAACTTCATTCAGTTTTGTGGTAAAGGCCTCCCATGCTTATCAATATCTGACTCTGACAACAGTTCACTCCAGTCAGTGTCTTCTAGAATTGTTCGCATTCTGATGAAATTCGCCCTTTGGTAATTTGGTACCTTCTCCTTACTGTCTTTTACTTTTATTTCCTTAATTTTCAAATTGAACGTGATTATCCGATGGTCACTAGAACTGAAAACTGGGCCGACATTTATGTTGCTGACTAAATCTTTACTTGTTGAAAGAATGAGATCAAGGGTATTTAAGTCTCGCGTCGGTTCGTGAACGTGTTGATGTAATTCGCTCTCTAATAAGTTTGTGTACAGGTCGTGTCCTGTATGAGATCATAACGGATTTCCCCATCTCGTTATTGGCAAATTAAAATCACCCATAATAATTGTCTCGCATTGACTAATTGTTTCGGAGATTGATTCGAATAGTAAACAGTCAATTTCAGCGGTGCGCCCCGGTGGTCTGTAAATCAATCCGAGTATTTTTCTACTTGAGTTACTCTTTAATTCGATAAAAACTGTGTCAACACCGTTGATGGGTGGTTCTGTTTTAATGGAGATCGGATGGAGCGAGCTGTGAATATATAGGATTACACCACCGCCAATTCTGTTCTCTCTTTCACAGCTAAAGATTGTATAACCAGGTAACTGAAATTCTGCAATGTAATCTCTGTTCGACGTATCTAACCATCATTCTGTGACTCCTATGATGTGGTACTGATCCATCGCAGCGAGAGCTTCCAGATCTGTGAATTTATTTCTGATGCTGCGAGCATTTACATAACAAACTTTAATATGTGGATCAGCAGTGGCATTAGTATTTGGATCAGCAGTGGCATTAGTATTTGGATCAGCAGTGGCATTACACGGACCAACTACGACGTCGTTGCTGCTCTCGTTCACTCGGCGTTTTTTGACCTATTGAGAATAACTTGGTCACTGAAAAGTCTGCCCAAGCGTGCATCCCCAACGCTGTTTAGGTGCAGTCCGTCGTACTGGAAAAGAAGTGGTGAGGAGGAGGAGGAGGAGGAGGAGGAGGAGGAGGAGGAGAGGAGGAGGAGGAGGAGGAGGAGGAGGAGGAGGAGGAGGAGAAGAAATAAAGAAATAAAGAAAATAAAGAAAGATAAGTGAAAAGGCAAACAGACAAGATGGACGAAGAGATTACAAAGAAAGAAAATGGAAAAAAAGAAAGAGAGGAAGAGAAAATTGCTAAGACCAAGACAAAGACAAACACGAAGAAAATAATAACAATAATAATAATAATAATAATAATAATAATAATAATAATAATAACAAGTCTACATCACAACACTAATAATTCCACAGCGAAGAGGAGAATAAACACACACAGCTAAAGGAGGGAATAGAGAGAAACACACATATATAAATCTTCTTCCCAATTCCTCGTTATTCTCTTTCGTTGCGTTATTCCTCATATTTCTTCCATTTTCATTGGTTCCTCGTTCGCTCTGATAGCTTGTTCACTTCAATAAACTCTATATTTGTATTTGTTTTGTTTGTTTACTCAATGTATTTAATAGCCAGACACGACTTCAAATTCTGCCATCACCACTACTACTACCACTACCACTACTACCACTACCACCACCACCACAATAACAACTTTTCACCTATGTCTCCCTTGTTACCTGTACACCCAATACTAATTAAGGTTTGGGGTCCAGGTACCAGGTATGCAAAGGGGACAGGTAAGAGGAACCAGAAAAGACCCAGGTGTTCTCACGTTAATATAAAGTTTTAGAGCAATATTGGCAGTGGCCTTGCATGGGGGTGGATGGGGGTGGAGGAGGATGGAAGGGGTTAGATAAAGGCTTTGGGGAGGGTGAATGGGGGTGGAGGGAGGGTGGAAGTGGGCGTGGAAGGTGGGTGGAGGGTGTGTGGAGGTGGAGGAAAGTCAAAAGGTCAGGGAGGTGCTGTTTGTTGGGTGGTGTGGGTGTGGGCGTGGGCGTGCGCTATCTGACTAAGGAATGAGGTGAAGGAGTTTAGTTAGATTTGGTTCCAGTATTAAATTTTCATTATATTCTGTTATTATTACTACTATTATTATTACTATCATAGGTGGTAGTGGTAGTAGTAGTGGTAGTAGTAGTAGTAGTAGTAGTAGTAGTAGTAGTAGTAGTAGTAGTAGTAGTAGTAGTAACAATTATCGATACAAGAAAATCGTAACACACTTT
This sequence comes from Metacarcinus magister, assembly GCA_029783475.1. NCBI lineage: Eukaryota > Metazoa > Arthropoda > Malacostraca > Decapoda > Cancridae > Metacarcinus > Metacarcinus magister. The sequence goes on from JAPQNM010000023.1 coordinate 1,520,675, forward strand.
CTCTGTTTCGTATTTAAAATCTATTTCTTTCTTTCTTAATTTATTGTACGTCTTCTTAATCGTCTTATAATCTATTTTCACTCCACACTGTAGGAGAGAATGTGAAGGTCTGGCTGGTTATACGACAAAGAAGCGACATTGTTCCCCCTTAGTAGAGCACGAAGGAAACTTGTGTAAAAGGGGAAAAAAAAGCCAATTTAAAGTTTTGAAAGTGATCTGATACCCTGGTTTTAAGTGTGAGTTAGTGAATATCATTTCCATTACTTAAACTATTTATTGAAAGTGAATCAGGTAGTATTTCAACGTTACTTTTAGACCAGTTACTTAATATTATACCGTTATTTGAATGTGAATCTACTGAACGCATTTTTGTAGCAATTTTGAACGAGACGATAAGATTTAATGGAAATAATTATCGTACACTTCAAATATTACTCGCTTTTGAATGCAATATAAGTTCTGTTCGAGTCTGTTCAACTTATTTTTGTATTAAGTTAGTTCAAAATGACTCTGAAAACTGGAATGAAGTTTATAATGATAGAGATAATGATAATGCAAGTAATTTAATATTTTTTTCAATCTGAGAGAGAGAGAGAGAGAGATAATTTACATAACACTGAAGGAACAAAAGCAAGAGGAAATTAATTAAGTCAGAAACGAAACAAGACATAAAGGAACGAGGGAGGAAAAACAACACAAAGAATAAAGGGAAATAGACGAAACAATGAAGGAGGAGAAACAAAAAAAAAACAAGTAAATTAGTAAATGAAAAGAACAAATAGCAAAATATAAAAAAAAATAAATAAATAAATGTAATATAGATAAAACAAGAAAAAAATAAGTGCATCGGATATTTGAATAGCCAGACAACTAAGGAAGAGAGTGAGATAAGAAGATGAAGAGATGAGGGAAGAAAAATGAGGATGAAAGGAGGAGGAGGAGGAGGAGGAGGAGGAAGAGAGAGTATGACGATATCTGGTCCCCATCGATTACGGGCAACGTTTATCACAGCCCCTCCTCCTCCTCCTCCTCCTCCTCCTCCTTGCCGTCCTGCTCCGTCTCTCCAAAGATCAATAGACAGACAACTTTCTAAAATGGTGAAAATATAAGGAAATTCATTTAAAAGTCGGCCCTTCTTTCTTCCCCAAAAGTTCCCCAATTTGATGGATATGAGAGAAAAAATATCCGTCGACTCGTCCGACAAAACGTTTTTTCACTGGCGACAATATTCCAACTATGAGTGAAGGAAAGAATGTAGGTTAAGGTTTCTGAAAATGCAATCACTGGCGCGGGCTCTCTCTCTCTCTCTCTCTCTCTCTCTCTCTCTCTCTCTCTCTCTCTCTCTCTCTCTCTCTCTCTCTCTCTCTCTCTCTCTCTCACTTTAATTAATTACAGCGCCTGATTTTGCTCCGCTGCTCCGTAATAAATGAATAAATGACGATAATTATTATTCTCTCTCTCCTCACTCACTGATTTTGACAGACTATTAAGTTCAAAATAATAATAATAATAATAATAATAATAATGGTAAAGGTAGTAGTAGTAGTAGTGGTTATGGTAATAGTGGTAGTGGTAATAAATAAATAAATAAATAAATATATAATAACAACAACAACATCCATAGACAGACAGATGACAGGAGAGTTAGTACCAAAAAAAAACATTGACAACCACAAAGTGTCCCCCAAAATAAAAATAAATAAATAAATAAACAAAAAAGAAAAGTTACCGAAAGTTCCCTAAGAAGAAAAGTCCTAAACCTTTCAACACATTGGAGAAACACACGAAAAACTTCAAACCAACCCAACCCAACACAACACAACACAACACAACGTACTCCTTCACCCTTCACACCCTTTCTTCCCCGTAAAATCTCCCCCTACGACTTAAAACACACGCTGAGTTAAGACCACAAATCACACACACACACGCAAGACCTATTTTTAAGGATGAGGAGGTGAAGAACTAAGATAATTTCCACGACCATTACCTTGTCTTGCGAATTGAGTGCGAGTCTTTGTAGCTATTTATAAAGACGAGAGACGAGAGACGAGAGAGAGAGAGAGAGAGAGAGAGAGAGAGAGAGAGAGAGAGAGAGAGAGAGAGAGAGAGAGAGAGAGAACCTGACTTTGCATAAATAGCTAGTCAGGAGGGATGACGAAGACAAGAAAAATGGGATGAGTAAAAAAACGAAATTATGAAGACAAGCGAAGAGAAACTATCAATAAAGGAGAAGAAAAAGGAGGAGGAGGAGGAGGAGGAGGAGGAGGGAGGAGGAGGAGGAGGAGGAGGAGGAGAGGAGGAGGAGGAGGAGGAGGAGGAGGAGGAGGAAGAAGTAGGGCAGCAGGAGGAGGATCTCATGAAGGTGAAGCTCAAGAGTCCTCCTCCTCCTCCTCCTCCTCCTCCAGATCAATAAGCCGCCCGCACCTTGGAATTCATTCATACTCCCTCGTTTAAGACTGTGGAGGGAAGAGGAAGGGAGAGAATAGGGAGGGAAAGGGAGGGGAAGCGGAGGGGAGGGGATAGGGAAGAAGGGAAGGGGGAAGGTAAGGGAAAGAATGAATGAAGTAACCTGAGTCAAGGTGTACATGATTGCTTTTTTTTTACCTTACACCCACACACACACACACACACACACACACACACACACACACACCCACACACACACACACACACACACACACACACACACCCACACCCACACACACACACACATACACACACACACACCACACACACACACACACACACACACCCACACCCACACACACACACACACACACACACACACACACACACACACACACACACACACACCCACACACTATCTAGTCATTTTTACTTTTTCAAACATTTTTCTACCCAACTTAAATTCACACGAACAAATATAATACATGTCGTAGCCTTTTTTCTTTTCTTTTTTTTCCTCTCTCCCTATTTTTGTTTCCTCCTTTGTGCGAGGGAAAGAGAGAGGGAAAAAAAGTTCACAATTTTATCGACAATTCGCACAAGTCATTTTTATAACTAATTTTCCCTATTGTTACCGCCCCCTCTCTCTCTCTCTCTCTCTCTCTCTCTCTCTCTCTCTCTCTCTCTCTCTCTCTCTCTCTCTCTCTCTCTCTCTCTCTCTCTCTCTCTCTCTCACACCTTTTTCTTCCTATCTGCTACCCAATAACCTTACCCTTTCCTCCCTCCCCTTTTTCCTCCCCCATCCTCCCCTTCCTCTCCCCTTTTTTCCTCCCCTCACCCCCCTTTCTCACTCTCTCAAGTCCCCTCACGTAAGGATGTCTCCCCAATACAAATGAAGCTAAAACATTCAAAGGAAGGGAGGGGAGAAGAGGGGAGAGGAGGGGAGAGGAGGGGAGAGGAGGGGGAGACTACTTTTACTGAGGATGGGCTGACGGGAGGAGTCGATGTGGGAAGGTTAATTGAGCGAGGGGAGTAGGGTAAGGGGTGAGGGGAGAGAAGAGGGGAGGGGAGGGAAGAGGGGAGGAGAGAGGGGAGGGAAGGGGTGTCCATAGCGAAGTCCTGGGCTGAGGGGTGAAGGGAATTCCGAGAGAGAGAGAGAGAGAGAGAGAGAGAGAGAGAGAGAGAGAGAGAGAGAGAGAGAGAGAGAGAGAGAGAGAGAGAGAGAGAGAGAGAGATAGTAACTTATCGATGGTAGTGGAAGGGATGGAGAGGCGAGGGAGAGGTGGAAATGAAAGAGTGGAGTGTTAAGAAGATAACACAAGAGGAGCAAGAGGAGTTATGGAGGAGAGTGGAGGATAGTGGAGGAAGGAGTGGAGGAGGTAAGATAGAAGGAGGAGATAAGAAGAATGAATAAAGGTAGGGAAAGGGAAGGGAGAAGAGAATTAATATAGGTAAGGAATGCAAGGAATCTCAAGAATGAATATTTGAACCTCTGAAGAAATAATATGAATTTGAACCATTATGAGTGAACTGAAATGTTGTGTTGAGGAAAACTTTGAACTGACAAACCTGAAGCACTGAACTGACCTTAGTGATGAATAGCAGTGAAATACGTTATATATTCACCACAAATAGCACTGAAGTTGTATGATAAACATGATAATTTGAACTAGAACTGAAATACACTGAAATAGGAGACGAAACATTTACAAAAACACCATTTATTATTATTTTCTTCATTCCTTTCAGCGAATAAAAAACAAATGAGAAAAATTATAGATAGACAAAAGTCACATTATCATTTTTTATTCCTTTCTATTCCTATATAAAAAAAAACTGAGAAAAATTAGATATAGACACGAGTCACACTTTCCTTCTTGCATTTCTCTCACCACCTCAGCTTCACTCCTTCACTCTCTTCTTCCCTTCCTCACACTCCTTCCTAATCCCATCCCACACCTGAAAGCAGCTACACAAGAACTGCATGTATGTAGGAGGAGGAGGAGGAGGAGGAGGAGGAGGAGGAGGAGGAGGAGGAGGAGGAGGAGGAGGAGGAGAAGCAGAGGGAAGAGGTCAATGATGAAAGGGACCGGATGTGTGGCAGTACGTACATTCTCTCTCTCTCTCTCTCTCTCTCTCTCTCTCTCTCTCTCTCTCTTCTCTCTCTCTCTCTCTCTCTCTCTCTCTCTCTCTCTCTCTCTCTCTCTCTCTCTCTCTCTCTCTCTTTACGTGGGAGAGGAATCCGAAGAGCCGTGTGGAAACTGGCCAAGACTCGTTTCAGCTTTTATCCTCTCTCTCCTGACCGTTCGGAGGAGGAGGAGGAGGAGGAGGAGGAGGAGGAGGAGGAGGAGGAGGAGGAGGAGGAGGAGGAGGAGGGAGTACGTGGGCGGGTAGATGGAGATAGTTTGGGAAAGTGCGTGGGAGTTCTGTCAGGATGGAGCACCTATACGTGGGAGGAGAAAGAGGAAGAAGAGAAAAGTGGAATAAAGAGGAGGAGGAAGAGGAAGAGGAAGAGGCTGGGCTGGAAGACAATAAAGCAGAGAGAATACGAGAGGAAAAAAAAAGCAAAAAGGAGACAAAGAGCAAAGCAACGATGACAATGAGAAGCAAGAGACAGACAGACAGACAGAGAAGAGAAAAAACATTAATTCAATAAAGAGGAATAGACAGACAGACAGGCCGAGGAAACGAGGGGACAGTGTGGGAGGTGGAAGGAAAAAGTTGTCATGACGTGAACTAGATATGTGAGGGGACGTGTTGTAGAGAAATGTGAGGCAATGATACGGAAAGAATAAGAGGAAAGACTGTAGTAAATGTATTAGTAGTGGTGGTAGTGAAGGGGCGAGATAGCTTTGAGAGGGGATATGAGAGTAAGGAGAGTGTAGGTGTAAAATGCAAGGAGGGTAAAGAGGGGAGAGCGTCTTCAAAAGGGGAAAAAAAGGGGAAATGAAGCACGTCACAAGCGCAGGGAAATAATGAAAGGGAAAGAAAAGAAAAACAGGATGTAAAACTCTACGGTAACTGCTTCTCGCGTTTCATTTACTCCACCTTCTACTCTCTAACTCTCTCTCTCCTCTCTCTCTCTCTCTCTCTCTCTCTCTCTCTCTCTCTCTCTCTCTCTCTCTCTCTCTCTCTCTCTCTCACTCTCTCTCTCTCTCCCGCCTTCCCCTAGCAGCCATTTTAGGTATGGTGGCGTGGCGAGTGTATTTTTACTGTTTGTATCAACTCAACTTTAACTTCTACTCAATTTGTCTCCCTCGCTTAGTGGCTAAAATCGATACCTTGATTATCTCTCTCTCTCTCTCTCTCTCTCTCTCTCTCTCTCTCTCTCTCTCTCTCTCTCTCTCTCTCTCTCTCTCTCTCTCTCTCTCTCTCTCTCTCTCACGTCCAAGAATATGTATAGTTATTTTTTCCTATTTCTCTCTATAAAAATAATGAACAGACACACATACACCCACACACACACCCACACGCACACACACACGTACATACACCCACACAATACGTACAGCAGGTCTGGGAAAAAAGAAATAATTACTTTAATCAACTATTCAGTTATTTTTTTCACTACAGTCAATCTAATATTTTACCTCAACAATTTTTTTCTGATCAAATCCTCACCGACCTAACTCTCTAGCATTAAGCCTCCCTTCATTCCCCTTTAGTTTTCCCCTTTGCCCTCATTCCCCTTAGTTTCCCCTTGTCCCCAGCCCTTGACCAGCAGGTGCGCCCATCCCCATGTACCCATTAAATTCTCCTAAGTACCCATTTCCTTCCTTTCCCGCACTATTAACATTAAAAGAATGGGACATGTTGCAACACAAATACATTCACTGCATTTGCAACAGACAGAGAGACGGTGAGAGAGAGAGAGAGAGAGAGAGAGAGAGAGAGAGAGAGAGAGAGAGAGAGAGAGAGAGAGAGAGAGGAGAGAATGAAAGCAGTAATTCCTTCCTGTCACTTCCACCCTTTCTCTCTCTCTCTCTCTCTCTCTCTCTCTCTCTCTCTCTCTCTCTCTCTCTCTCTCTCTCTCTCTCTCTCTCTCTCTCTCTCTCTCTCTCTCTCTCTCACTATCAATCTATCTCTCTTTCTACCTTCATGTCCACAATCCGTTAGCCTTTTCTCTCCAACTTCGCACCTTTCCCTCCCCTTCTATGTCTCTCCCTCTCTCCCATTTATCTCTCTCTCTTTCTCTCCTCCCTCTCCACGCCTTCTCTCTCCTCTCAGTCAATTTCCTCACCGGGTTGAATGCTCCTCACTTTTATTAACTGCTCTCCTCTTCCCTTCCTCTTTATCAAGTTCTCCTACACCCCTTTATATACCCTTCTCCTCCCTTCCTCCCTCCCCCCCCCTAAACCCCCCCCTTCCCTTTAGTCTATGGGAAGGGAAGGCTGGAGGAAAAAGGGAGATAGTATTAAATTATGTCTAAAAAAAAGGGAAAAAAAGGAAAAATAGTGAAAAGGTTGAAGGAAAATTTTAAATTGGATGAAAAAGCGGTCGTTTGATAAATACTGATAAGGCAGCAGGAGGAGGAGGAGGAGGAGGAGGAGGAGGAGGAGGAGGAGGAGGAAGGAGGAGGAGGAGGAGGAGGATGTCAGAAATTAATAATCTTCAAGGGTTGTGTCAAACTTGTGGCTTTCCCATTTCTCTTCCTCCAGTTCTTCTTTTTCTCTCCTCCTCCTCCTCCCCCTCTCCTCCTCCTCCTCTCCTCCTCCTCCTGCTTTAATATCCTTTAATATCATCCCTGTCTTCGTATTTTTCTTTCCTTTTCTTGCTGTCATTCCTTAATTTTACTGCTCCTGCTCCTCCTCCTCCTCCTCCTCCTCCTCCTCCTCTATTTTCCATCAGCAACAAACAAACTGAAGACTTCCAAAAATGACCAACACCGTACTTGTCGCGTCTCTTAAATTAGGAGGAGGAGGAGGAGGAGGAGGAGGAGGAGGAGGAGGAGGAGGAGGAGAGGAGGAGGGGAGGAGGAGGAGGAGGAGAGAAATGCAGGAAAAAGTCGATATTAAAGAAGATAAAAGAAACTGAAAACAGAAAAAAGATATAAAAAAAAAAAAAATAGAAGGAAGATGAGATTAGCAGCAAAGAAAGAAGGGAAGAATAAAAAAATAAAAAAAAAAATAAATAAATAAAAATATCAAAACCTCTATACATTTTTAAAGAGACCAATTATATTACAAAACATATAATTAATCAGTCACTTGGTCAATAGTAACGATGAGAGAGGGCTGACAATAGGGAAGAGGGGAAAGACAGGGAAATAAAGTAGTGTTGTTTCCCCTTCTGACAATCCTTACCTTTAAATCCCCTCATTAGTACTTTTCCTTTCACTTCAAAACAATCAAAACAAAAGATAATAAGTACAATGTTTCCTCAATCATCTATATTTCTTTACTTATACATTTTCCTGTGTATAGAAAGTCATTAAAATCTATTACATCCTTTTCATTGCCCTTGGAATCCTACTACATAATCACATCTCATCAACTCTAACTTACTCCTCCTCCTTCCCCGCTTCACTATTCATTAACACACACATACACACACACACACAACTGCATCACACACCTACGATAGATTGCCTGCAGCACCACCAGCCTCTCGTCTACCTAACTTCACAAAACTACAACTTCAGCCAACCTCCTCAGTTCCTCGTCTCGCCGGTAACTCTCCCAACTTCATCAGACATTCTCAGCGCGCACTTGGTAAAAATCTGGGCTCTAAACTTGTCTCCGGCACTAAGGTTGAGGCAGCTTTAAGAAGTTTGCTGCACGGTACAGACTCAAGCATATTTTCGTATCCCCTGCCTGCCTGTACACCGGCCTGGTACCTCCTCTTCACCCCGCCCCTCTTCACCCCCTTCCCCCTCACCCCTGACTGAAGTAAACCTGAATGCCAGACGCTCAACATGGATTTCACCTAACTCGTCTTGTAAGTCTGTTTAGTTAGATTGTTTATCTGAAGATGTGAAAGTTTTGATGTGTGTTTAAGGTATGATTGATTTGTTGTCTGGTACCCACACACACACCCACACACACACACCACACACACACACACACACACACACACATACACACACACACACACACATACGGACGTTTCAATATGCTGGTGTCAGGTTCTGTTCGTATCAAAAGTCCCTGTTTCCTCCCTGACACTTTCAATTTTATCGCCAGAGTGTTAGATAACCATTCTATCGCCAATCCCACGCACCGCCTCCCACTCACCCCACTCACTCACTCACCCACTCACTCACTCACTCACCCACTCACCCACCCACTCACTCCTGTAGCAGCCTCATTCATGGTACTTATAATCATTACGTAATTATAGTAGCATCACTTTCAACTACTGTAACTGATCCTCTTCACTTCCTCAGTTCATTATGATTGTTATTCTATAAAAACTTAACCTAAATGGGTGGGAGGGGAGGAGCCTTCCACTGTACTATCCTTTCTCTAATTCAAGTAGTTAGTGTAGAGTAGTTATATCAAACAGCCTTCGCAGGGACTCTAGGGTCTGTTGCTGTTTGTGTTCCCTTGTATATTCCCTTGCATATTATTCCTCCTCCTCCTCCTCCACAGCAGCAGCATCCCATTCTTCCATACCAATGAACAACTAGGTCACACTCTGCATTCCTCTACTCACCTCCTTCCCTCCCTCCTTCCTTCCTTCCTTCCTTCTCTCCCTCTCTCATTCCTTCTCTCCCTTCCTTCCCTCCACCCTTGGCCTTTCATTAAGGTGGAGTGTTGCACGTAGCTCATTCAATCCAAATTTAATTATATATTGCAATCTATATTTATTTTATTATTACTGTTTTTTATTAGTTTTATTGTTCTGTTTAACTTTTCGTGTTTGCTTTATTTCTTTTGTCTCTCTCTCTCTCTCTCTCTCTCTCTCTCTCTCTCTCTCTCTCTCTCTCTCTCTCTCTCTCTCTCTCTCTCTCTCTCTCTCTCTCTCTCTCTCTCTCTCTCTCTCTCATAAATCACCCTTTATCTCTCTTATTTCCTTCTCGTTATGTTCTTTCTTTATTATTTATGTCTTCCTATTGTACGTTTCCTCATCTCTCCTTATCTAAGAGTTATAGATTTTCCTTCACTCTTTGTCCTCCTTCCAAAAGCGATGGATGTGTTATAGTAAGTTCGATACATCAATAATAGGATGAAATATTAAGTTAAGGTTTGAGAAATTAATATAAATGTTAAATAATGTAATGTTTCTTCTATTTTTTGGCTTTTGTTCAAGTTTTTTCTCTATATAAATTCACGAAAATCTTTAAAATGTTCGGTGATAAGTTGATGTCTTTAAAATTTTCTATCATGTAAGGTTTAAAAAAAATATAAAAGAGTGAAGACCAACACTTAAATCATGCAAATAATTCCTCTTTTTTTTTATATTAGAAAAATGAGGAAATTAATATCTTTAAAATTACCAAACCATTTATTTTTTACCTGGATATTTCAACTCTAACTAGCAAATGAGGTGATTATTATTTTTATCTTCAAACTTACAACTTCATATATTATGCAAATCAGATAATTAACAAAATTCAAAACCCACCAAAAATTCGTCGAAATTATGAACCTTTTTTCGAACATCCCCACAAAAAAAAATTGGTGTGAATTCTCGAGTCCAAATTCCTTCCCATTTTCCCTTTTCACTCCATTGACGTTAAATTTAAAAGGAAAAACCCTCATATCTTTATTAATTTTTTTTTCTTCATATATATAATGCTGTGAAAAGAATCATTAAAATTTCCCTTCCTAAAAGTTTCTTCTGAATTATCAAACACATTAAAAGACTAATTCTTACTAAGCTTACCGGATTTCCAACGTCGTTTACTCTTATATATATATTTTTTGTGTTAAACTTTTTTCCTTCCACACGATAAAAAGATAAAAAAAAATATATATACAATAATAACCTTTCAAAAGCGAAGAAAATAAACCGAACTTTTCAGGAAAATGGAAATTGCAAAACCATGAAATAACAGGAAGTATATATATAAAAAAAAAAATAAATAAATAAATAAATAAATAAAAATTGAATAAGCATAAATAACAAAAGAGGAATACATTATCAAACTACTTAACGAGGATGGTAATTAAACACACACACACACACACACACACACACACACACACACACACACACACACACACACACACACATGTACGTATCCATTCACTCTTAGAGGTTCTTCCAATATGCAAATTATATGCTAATAATCTTGTTCGCTGGTAAGTTTGGCAACGAATGAGAGAGAGAGAGAGAGAGAGAGAGAGAGAGAGAGAGAGAGAGAGAGAGAGAGAGAGAGAGAGAGAGAGAGAGAGAGAGAGAGAGAGAGAGAGACACTAGCTCCCTTTTCCTACTGCACGCATTGCCAAATCACAAACAGATAAACCATTCCACGATATCCGTTCATGTGTGTGTGTGTGTGTGTGTGTGTGTGTGTGTGTGTGTGTGTGTGTGTGTGTGTGTGTGTGTGTGTGTGTGTGTGTGTGTGTTGTGTTGTGTGGGCGGATGCAAGTCGATCCCGAACTAAACTTTAACTGTAACAACAAAACCCTTCCCTTTCCCCTTCCCCTTCCCCTTCCCCTTCCCTTCCCCTTCCTTCCTCCCCTTCCCTCGCCCTTTCAAATATTTCACTAAGTTTAAAATCCTCCACTAAGTCCAGCATCCCTTGAACTGAAGGAGGAGGAAGAGGAGGAGGAGGAGGAGGAGGAGGAGGAGGAGGAGGAGGAGGAGGAGGAGGAGGAGGAGGATATTAAAGGAAAGGGAAGAGGGAAGGATGGGATGAATGTGGAAATAAACAAGGCTGAATAAAGAGGAAAATGAATAATAGGAGGAAGGGAAGACGGAGGAATGGTGAGAATATGAATAAAATGATGAAGATGATGACAAGGAATGGAAGAGAAAGTGAGAGGATAGAAGGGAAGAAAGGAAGAAAGAGGAGATGGAAGGGACAGATTGAAGGAGAGAAAAAATATATAAAGTAAAAATAAAAGAGGAGGAAGGAGAAAGAAGATAAAAAAAGAAGGAAGGAAAAAGGTGAGAGAAAATAAATGAAAGGAGGAACACAGTCAAAAATAAAAAAATAAAGAATAAAGGAAGAGGTGTAGAGTCAATAAAGGAGGGAGAGGCATAGAAGGAAAGGAACAATGGAGATGAACAAAGAAACAGAGAATGAAGGAATGAAGGAATGAAGGAAGGAGGGAAGGAGGGAGACAAGAACATAACTCTTTGATAGAATAAATTGACGTTATCCTTCACCTGGGTTTCCTCTGATCTCACTTGTGTCACGGGGAGGGAAGGAGGGAAGGAGAGAAGGAGGGAGAGAAGGAGAGAAGGTAGGAGGGAGTGGAGAGAAGGTAGGAGGGAGTGGAGAGAAGGTAGGAGGGAGGGGAGGGAAGGTAGGTCGACAGAAAGTGAGAGAATGTAATTAATTCAAATGTGTCCCTAAGCTAATGTTCTGCTTAAATGTGGCAGAGGTAATAGTGTGTGTAAAAGAGAGAGAGAGAGAGAGAGAGAGAGAGAGAGAGAGAGAGAGAGAGAGAGAGAGAGAGAGAGAGAGAGAGAGAGAGAGAGAGAGAGAGTAAACACCAACACATTCTGAAAGATAAGCAAAAACACTCCTTGGTCCTCCTCCTCCTCCTCCTCCCCAACGACTTTACTTTCCTCTTTTGCACGAGGAAGAAAGTGAAAAACGCTAATGAGATACTGAAGAGAAAGCAAGGAAAGGAGACCTGAAATACGAAGGCGAGAGATAAGATGACACTTAAGTTATGCAAAGTTACTGCTCGAGAAGGAAGGTGAAGAAGGGAAGGACGGAGGAAGGGAAGGAAGGAAGGAAGGCAGGAAGGGAAGAGGAGAAAATGAGAAATTTCTTAAGGAGTAAATGGTTCAAGAATTTAATAGGAAGAGTGATGACCCTGTAACGAGAGAGAGAGAGAGAGAGAGAGAGAGAGAGAGAGAGAGAGAGAGAGAGAGAGAGAGAGAGAGAGAGAGAGAGAGAGAGAGAGAGAGAGAGAGAGAGAGAGAGAGAGAGAATAAAATCAGTTTGTTTGTTTGTTTGTTTGTCACTTCTCAGTATGTATTCAGCAGATGTTTGTGTTGTGTTTTGATGTTTTTGTGTGTGTGTGTGTGTGTGTGTGTGTGTGTGTGTGTGTGTGTGTGTGTGTGTGTGTGTGTGTGTGTGTGTGTGTGTGTGTGTGTGTGTGTGTGTGTGTGTGTGTGTGTGTGTGTGTGTGTGTTAGGAAATCTAGCCTCTTTAAAAACACGTCTTTAAAGGTAATAGATGGAAAGAATGAAGAATTGCGTCCTAGAGCTTACACTTGGCGAGGTTATGTCTGACTGTCTATCTATCTGTCTGTCTGTCTGTCTGTCTGTCTATCACTCGACTGACTAACATAACACACACACACACACACACACACACACACACACACACACACACACACACACACACACACACACACACACACAGAAGGTTTCGGGAAAGTGAATTAAAACTTGGCGATAACTACATTATGTTTGGGTGACGTGGCTCTTGAAGGGGGTAAGGGGGAGGAGGAGGAGGGGGAGGAGGAGGAGGGGGAGGAGGAGGAGGGGGTGGAGGAAAGGGGGTGGAGGAAAGGGGGGTCAGAGGGAGGAGAGGAGGTCAGGAAACTGTGAAGCGGAGCACTGATGCCTAATATGAGGAGGTAAAGAGGGAGGCAAAGAGGGAGAGATGATAACCAGAAAGAAAGGAATGTTATTACCTAAGGATGAATGTATTATGAGGAACATAGGAACACATAGGAAGAACAAACAGCAACAGGCCTGCTGGCCCATACGAGGCTGTTTGTGAGTACACTATCTAGTCTAGAGTGAAGGATACAGGATAGTAAGGGTGAAGGCTTCTCTCCCCAGCCATGGCTGGCAGGGAAAGGAAGGCCAACCAAGACCAGACTGTCACTACCACTACTGCTACCACTACTTCCTGGCAAGCGATGTCAGGCCACTAGCGACGTCTTTTGAATCGACATTTCGTAAGTTAGGTACATCAGGATGAACGTACTCAAAGTTTGCTACGTTAACGGATAGTATTTTAGTTGTGGATTTGCTTCTAAATATTTGTCAAGTCTATTTTTGAACGTAGTAATTGTTTTACTGTCGACGACATTGGCGGGCAGGGAGTTCCAAACGTTAACGATCCGATTGAATAAATATTAATGATAAAAATAAATATTGATGATAAAAATAAATATTGATGATAAAAATAAATAATGATGATAAAAATAAATAATGATGATAAAAATAAATAATGATAAAAATAAATAATGATGATAAAAATAAATATTGATGATAAAAATAAATAATGATGATAAAAATAAATAATGATGATAAAAATAAATATTGATGATAAAAATAAATATTAATGATAAAAATAAATATTAATGATAGAAATAAATATTAATGATAAAAATAAATATTAATGATAAAAATAAGTAATAATGATAAAAAATAAATATTAATGATAAAATATAAATATTAATGTTAAAAATAAATAATAATGATAAAAATAAATAATAATGATAAAAATAAATATTAATGATAAAAATAAATATTAATGATAAAAATAAATAATAATGATAAAAATAAATATTAATGATACAAATAAATATTAATGATAAAAATAAATATTAATGATAAAAATAAATATTAATGATAAAAATAAATATTAATGATAAAAATAAATATTAATGATAAAAATCAATATTAATGATAAAAATAAATATCAATGATAAAAATAAATATTAATGATAAAAATAAATATTAATGATAAAAATAAATATTAATGATAAAAATAAATAATAATGATATATATAAATAATAATGATAAAAATAAATATTAATGATAAAAATAAATATTAATGATAAAAATAAATAATAATGATAAAAATAAATATTAATGATAAAAATAAATATTAATGATATAAATAAATATTAATGATAAAAATAAATATTAATGATAAAAATAAATATTAATGATAAAAATAAATATTAATGATAAAAATAAATATTAATGATAAAAATAAATATTAATGATAAAAAATAAATATTAATGATAAAAAATAAATATTGATGATAAAAATAAATAATGATGATAAAAATAAATAATGATGATAAAAATAAATATTGATGATAAAAATAAATAATGATGATAAAAATAAATAATGATGATAAAAATAAATATTGATGATAAAAATAAATATTAATGATAAAAATAAATAATAATGATAAAAAATAAATATTAATGATAAAATATAAATATTAATGATAAAAATAAATAATAATGATAAAAATAAATAATAATGATAAAAATAAATATCAATGATAAAAATAAATAATAATGATAAAAATAAATAATAATGATAAAAAATAAATATTAATGATAAAAATAAATATTAATGATAAAAAATAAATATTAATGATAGAAATAAATATTAATGATAAAAATAAATATTAATGATAAAAATAAATATTAATGATAAAAATAAATATTAATGATAAAAATAAATATTAATGATAAAAATAAATATTAATGATAAAATAAATATTAATGATAAAAATAAATATTAATGATAAAAAATAAATATTAATGATAAAAATAAATATTAATGATAAAAATAAATATTGATGATAAAAATAAATATTGATGATAAAAATAAATATTGATGATAAAAATAAATATTGATGATAAAAATAAATATTAATGATAAAAATAAATATTAATGATAAAAATAAATATTAATGATAAAAATAAATATTAATGATAAAAATAAATAATAATGATAAAAATAAATATTAATGATAAAATATAAATATTAATGATAAAAATAAATAATAATGATAAAAATAAATAATAATGATAAAAATAAATATTAATGATAAAAATAAATATTAATGATAAAAATAAATAATAATGATAAAAATAAATATTAATGATAAAAATAAATATTAATGATAAAAATAAATATTAATGATAAAAATAAATATTAATGATAAAAATAAATAATAATGATAAAAATAAATAATAATGATAAAAATAAATAATAATGATAAAAATAAATATTAATGATAAAAAATAAATATTAGAGATAAAAATAAATATTAATGATAAAAATCAATATTAATGATAAAAATCAATATTAATGATAAAAATAAATATTAATGATAAAAATAAATATTAATGATAAAAATAAATAATAATGATAAAAATATATATTAATGATAAAAATAAATATTAATGATAAAAATAAATATTAATGATAAAAATAAATAATAATGATAAAAAGTAAATATTAATGATAAAAATAAATATTAATGATAAAAATAAAATATTAATGATAAAAATCAATATTAATGATAAAAATAAATATTAATGATAAAAATAAATATTAATGATAAAAATAAATATTAATGATAAAAATAAATATTGATGATAAAAATAAATATTGATGATAAAAATAAATATTGATGATAAAAATAAATATTGATGATAAAAATAAATAATGATGATAAAAATAAATAATGATGATAAAAATAAATATTGATGATAAAAATAAATATTAATGATAAAAATAAATATTAATGATAAAAATAAATATTAATGATAAAAATAAATATTAATGATAAAAATAAATAATAATGATAAAAAATAAATATTAATGATAAAATATAAATATTAATGATAAAAATAAATATTAATGATAAAAATAAATATTAATGATAAAAATAAATAATAATGATAAAAAATAAATATTAATGATAAAATATAAATATTAATGATAAAAATAAATAATAATGATAAAAATAAATAATAATGATAAAAATAAATATTAATGATAAAAATAAATAATAATGATAAAAATAAATATTAATGATAAAAATAAATATTAGAGATAAAAATAAATATTAATGATAAAAATAAATATTAATGATAAAAATAAATATTAATGATAAAAATAAATATTAATGATAAAAATAAATATTAATGATAAAAATAAATATTAATGATAAAAATAAATATTAATGATAAAAATAAATATTAATGATAAAAATAAATATAAAAAATAATTATTAATAATAAAAATAAATATTAATGATAAAAATAAATATTAATGATAAAAATCAATATTAATGATAAAAATAAATATAATGATAAAAATAAATATTAATGATAAAAATAAATATTAATGATAAAAATAAATTTTAATGATAAAAATAAATAATAATGATAAAATAAATGATAATGATAAAAATAAATATTAATGATAAAAATAAATATTAATGATAAAAATAAATAATAATGATAAAAATAAATATTAATGATAAAAATAAATATTAATGATAAAAATAAATATTAATGATAAAAATAAATATTAATGATAAAAATAAATATTAATGATAAAAATAAATATTAATGATAAAAATAAATATTAATGATAAAAATAAATATTGATGATAAAAATAAATATTAATGATAAAAATAAATATTAATGATAAAAATAAATATTAATGATAAAAATAAATATGATGATAAAAATAAATATGATGATAAAAATAAATAATGATGATAAAAATAAATATTGATGATAAAAATAAATATTAATGATAAAAATAAATATTAATGATAAAAATAAATATTAATGATAAAAATAAATATTAATGATAAAAATAAATATAATGATAAAAATAAATATTAATGATAAAATATAAATATTAATGATAAAAATAAATAATAATGATAAAAATAAATAATAATGATAAAAATAAATATTAATGATAAAAATAAATAATAATGATAAAAATAAATAATAATGATAAAAATAAATATTAATGATAAAAATAAATATTAATGATAAAAATAAATATTAATGATAAAAATATATATTAATGATAAAAATAAATATTAATGATAAAAATAAATATTAATGATAAAAATAAATATTAATGATAAAAATAAATATTAATGATAAAAATAAATATTAATGATAAAAATAAATATTAATGATAAAAATAAATATTAATGATAAAAATAATATTAATGATAAAAATAAATAATAATGATAAAAAATAAATATTAATGATAAAAATAAATATTAATGATAAAAATAAATATTAATGATAAAAATAAATATTAATGATAAAAATAAATATTAATGATAAAAATAAATATTAATGATAAAAATATAAATTAATGATAAAAATAAATAATAATGATAAAAATAAATATTAATGATAAAAATAAATATTAATGATAAAAATAAATATTAATGATAAAAATAAATATTAATGATAAAAATAAATATTAATGATAAAAATAAATATTAATGATAAATATAAATATTAATGATAAAAATAAATATTAATGATAAAAATATAAATTAATGATGTCAAATTAATTAATAATGTCAAAAGAGGAGGAGGAGGAGGAGGAGGAGGAGGAGGAGGAGGAGGAGGAAGGAATAAGAGAGAAAGGGTTAGGTATAATAATAATAATAATAATAATAATAATAATAATAATAATAATAATAATAATACCACCACCACCACTACCTGCCCTGGCTACTGGTTGTTCAGGTATAATTTTTCACCTTCCTATCCTTCCTTTCCTTCCTTCCTTCCTTCCTTCCTTCCTTCCTTCCTTCCTTCCTTCCTTCCTTCCTTCCTTCCTTCCTTCCTTCCTTCCTTCCTTCCTTCCTTCCTTCCTTCTTCCTTTCCTTCCTTCCTTCCTTCCTTCCTTCCTTTCAATACTTTAACATTTCCTCTTCCTAGAATCTCAGACTTACTATTTCTCCGTCAAGGATTTATATTCAGGTTTTTGTAATATTTCGAGATTAAAACTTTTTCTTACCTTCAAGGAATTTTCGTTTTATATTTATTTTTTTATTATTTCCTGGTACTTTTTTTTTTTTATTTTGATTTGAATTTTGTATTTTTTTGTAACCATGAATCTGATCTGATATATATTCTTCATCGTATTTATTTTTTTTTATTTTATCATTTTTATTGTATATTTTTTTTTCTACTTCACTTTTTTCTTTATATATAAATTTCAATAGACGTTTTATTTTTTTTATTTTATGTAAAGTTTAATTCCTTTAATACCTTATCATTTTTTCCTACTTTTTTTAATCACCATTCCCCTCCCTTTGAATTTTTCCTCTCCACATATATATTTTTTCCCTTCCCATTCTTCCCCCTGTTCCCTGTTTTTTCCTCCCTCCTCCATGCAAACATTCACCCATTTCTCCTTTTTTTCAATACTTTCTTTCCCTTTCCGGCGTTATTTTTCTTTTCTTTTTGTCACTTATTTGTTGCGTTTCTCCACAAAAGTTTCTTCAAATCTCACGTCGTTTTTCCGTCACATTTTCACTCGACACAAATTTCTTTCAAAACATTCTCGCAATTTCTCTCTGTCTCTCCTTTTGCAAACACTTTTAAAATCAACACAAGACAGAGACAGAGAGACAGAGAGAGAGAGAGAGAGAGAGAGAGAGAGAGAGAGAGAGAGAGAGAGAGAGAGAGAGTCCTTTACCCCTAATTATCTTTATTAACGAACTTCCTTCACTGCCAATCACGTCCCTTCCTTCGTGTCTATTAGTTTCCCTTCAGTATCTATTTTGACCTTTCTATTCTATCTATCAGGTGATCTATTTACTGACCTATTATCTATCTATCTATTTATTTATTCTCTTCATATCTATCTAGTATATATGTATGTATGTGTGTGTATATGTAAGTGTTCCTATCTATGTATCTATTTTATATGTATGTGTATATGTATGTTAGTTCCTATCTATCTATCTATCTATCTATGCTTTTTTATTCACTATTTCTCTATATTATTTTATGTCTGCTTTCTATGCCCTTTCAAACCGCTTTCTTTTCAATTTTATGCATGAACTTTTGACATTATTATCACCTTTGTCTACGTGTGAGAGAGAGAGAGAGAGAGAGAGAGAGAGAGAGAGAGAGAGAGAGAGAGAGAGAGAGAGAGAGAGAGAGAGAGAGAGAGAGATGAATCAGGACTCAGGTAACCAATCCCAACCACAATCAAAGCCACCAGGTGAGTGTATGCGTGTGTGTGTGTGTGTGTGCAAGGTGTGAGAGAGGTCAGCCAGGTGTGTAATAGTTTCAAAGTTCTCTAATTAAGCATCTCCAAGGTTTAATTAAGGCTTTCAAGGTCATCACTTCACTAAACAGGACTTAATTATAGACCTTGGGCTCCTCCTTCAGGTAGTTAGAGAGAGAGAGAGAGAGAGAGAGAGAGAGAGAGAGAGAGAGAGAGAGAGAGAGAGAGAGAGAGAGAGAGAGAGAGAGAGAGAGAGAGAGAGAGAGAGAGAGAGAGTGGTCTGTGCAGGTCCAAGACAGCTTCAAAGGCCCTCAGTGGTTGGCCGGGGGAATGGGAGGAATGAGGAAGAGAGGAGGAAGGGGGGGGATCAGAGAGGCAAGGGGAATGAAGGGGAAGGCGGGGAGACAGGGTACAAAGAGGAGGAGGAAGGGGGAGGCGGAAGGAAGACCCGTGATTTGTGATC
>JAPQNM010000023.1:1548174-1558174 GCA_029783475.1 Metacarcinus magister
CCTGGCAAGCGATGTCAGGCCACTAGCGACGTCTTTTGAATCGACATTTCGTAAGTTAGGTACATCAGGATGAACTTACTCAAAGTTTGCTACGTTAACGGATAGTATTTTAGTTGTGGATTGGCTTCTAAATATTTGTCAAGTCTATTTTTGAACGTAGTAATTGTTTTACTGTCGACGACATTGGCGGGCAGGGAGTTCCAAACATTAACGATCCGATTGAAAAAGAAGTGCTTGGCTTTGTTTGATGTGAATCTTTTACCAGTAATCTTAAAAGAATGATGTCTTCTTGTTATATTTGATCGATCAAAAGTAATGTAATCTTCTGTATTGATATTATCGAATCCTTTGATTATCTTGAACATTTCAATTAAATCCCCTCGCATCCTTCGTTTTTCTAGGCTGAATAAGTTTAGTTCTTTAAGTCTTTCTTCATAAGGTTTATTTTTCAGCCTTGGAATCATTTTTGTTATTCTTCGCTGGACTCTTTCCAGTTTGTCAATGTCCTTTCTGTAATATGGGGACCAAAACTGTACGCAATACTCAAGATGGGGTCGTACTAGTGAATTATGCAGTTTTAATATGACTTTTTCTGATTTATTTTTGAAAGTACGCCCAATAAAGCCGACCTCTTTCAAGATTCTTGGGGAAATTTTATCTGGTCCAGGGGTTTTGTTTGTTTTCATCTTATTGATTTTTTGCAAAACGTCATTTTCTACTATGAGTATATCATTTAAGAAGTTTACGGTCCCTCTAATCTCAAGTGGCTGAAACGATGAACAATCCTCTTCTGTAAATACGGATGCAAAAAAGTTATTAAGGATTGTAGCCATTTCGTTTTGGTCATTTGTGTGATTTCCATTCCATGTCCTTTAGTAAGTGGACCGATATTGCAGGTAAGGGATTTTTTACTCTTAACAAAACTATAAAATTCTTTAGGATTAGATTTACATGATTCCGCTATATATTCTTCAAGGTTTTTCTTGCTACGCTTTATCAATCTCTTAGTATCGCGACGAATTCTGTCAAACTCTACTTTATCATCTTGGCTTTTAGTTAATATGTACTTATTGTACACGTGTTTTTTGAGAGAGAGGCTGTTTTTTTATCTCTTCATTCCACCATTTTGGTTTGTTCTTCCTTGCTGAACGTCTGTATCGATACGGTACACATACGCTTATAACTTCATTCAGTTTTGTGGTAAAGGCCTCCCATGACTTATCAATATCTGACTCTGACAACAGTTCACTCCAGTCAGTGTCTTCTAGAATTGTTCGCATTCTGATGAAATTCGCCCTTTGGTAATTTGGTACCTTCTCCTTACTGTCTTTTACTTTTATTTCCTTAATTTTCAAATTGAACGTGATTATCCGATGGTCACTAGAACTGAAAACTGGGCCGACATTTACGTTGCTGACTAAATCTTTACTTGTTGAAAGAATGAGATCAAGGGTATTTAAGTCTCGCGTCGGTTCGTGAACGTGTTGATGTAATTCGCTCTCTAATAAGTTTGTGTACAGGTCGTGTCCTGTATGAGATCGTAACGGATTTCCCCATCTCGTTACTGGCAAATTAAAATCACCCATAATAATTGTCTCGCATTGACTAATTGTTTCGGAGATTGATTCGAATAGTAAACGGTCAATTTCAGCGGTGCGCCCCGGTGGTCTGTAAATCAATCCGAGTATTTTTCTACTTGAGTTACTCTTTAATTCGATAAAAACTGTGTCAACACCGTTGATGGGTTGGTTCTGTTTTAATGGAGATCGGATGGAGCGAGCTGTGAATATATAGGATTACACCACCGCCAATTCTGTTCTCTCTTTCACAGCTAAAGATTGTATAACCAGGTAACTGAAATTCTGCAATGTAATCTCTGTTGGACGTATCTAACCATCATTCTGTGACTCCTATGATGTGGTACTGATCCATCGCAGCGAGAGCTTCCAGATCTGTGAATTTATTTCTGATACTGCGAGCATTTACATAACAAACTTTAATATGTGGATCAGCAGTGGCATTAGTATTTGGATCAGCAGTGGCATTAGTATTTGGATCAGCGGTGGCATTACACGGAGCAACTACGACGTCGGAGGTAAAAATGTAGTGATTTACCTGGGTGCCATTGCTGTAGAACTCCCAGAGGAATTACACACACACACACACACACACACACACACACACACACACACACACACACACACACACACACACACACACACACACACACACACACCCACGCATCCACGAACCTTGCCTTCCAATCCAATCTTCTTCCCCATTCCTCCTCCTCCTCCTCCTCCTCCTCCTCTTCCTGCTCCTCCTGACCTGTGATCAATACTGGGATGGGGAAAATGAAGGGAGGAGGAATGGGGAACTGTGTGTGTGTGTGTGTGTGTGTGTGTGTGTGTGTGTGTGTGTGTGTGTGTGTGTGTGTGTGTGTGTGTGTGTTCATTCATCCCTTCCTCTTCTTTCATTTATTCAATTAGTCAGTCAGTCAGTGTCAATCTCTCTCTCTCTCTCTCTCTCTCTCTCTCTCTCTCTCTCTCTCTCTCTCTCTCTCTCTCTCTCTCTCTCTCTCTCTCTCTCTCTCTCGTTTTCCTTGTTTCCTCTTCCACAAAATCCATCACCATCACCACCACCACCACCACCACCACCACCACCACCACCATCACCACCACCACCACTCACCACCACCATCATCACCATCACATCTATTCATATCATCCAATCAAAACGGAGCACCCAAAAAATGGACCTAAACTACTATTTGCATCCCTATAAATAGATGGGTTTCATAATGACTGCAGGGAGATGGAAGAGAAGGAAGGAAGGAAGGGAGAGAGAGAGAAGAGATAAGAGGGAGAAGATAGAAGAGAAAGAGGGATAGAGGTAAGAGTAGAAGAGAGAATGGGAAAGGGGTGTGAGTAATAATATGGGAGGAAATGAAAGGGAGGATGGATTAGGGGAGGGAAATGGAAATGGGAGGAGTAAGGAGGGAACAGAGGAAGGAAAGAAAGAAGGAAGGGGTAATGGAAGGGAGGGAAAGGAAGGGAGGGAAAGATAATGTATGGGTGAGTTGATGACAGAGAGAGAAGAGAATTATGCACTGGAGAGAGAGAGAGAGAGAAACAGAAAGAGAGAAAGTGTGAGTGAGCGAGAGAGAGAGAGTAATAATACAGAGTAAAAAATATTTCTCTGCTAACAAAATGCTGTCGCTCTGACGAAACATTCAAAATATAATTCTGCCGCAGGGAAAAAATAGCGCTTGTATGAATGGAGTCTCTGCCGCTGCCTAAATGAAAAAGAAAATGAAGCCAGAGTGAAGTAAATATGTTGAAATAACTACTCGATTTTACTCCTACCACAACAACTACTACTACTACTACTACTACTACTACTACTACTATTACTTCAGCTAGTCAGGTGATGTAAGGTGGATTATTATTACCTCCACCTATCCCTTCGTCATGACATTACCACATTCACCACCATCACCACCACCATCATCATAATTGTACTCACCACTCTTACCATCATCACTAATGGATTTTTTCTCTTATCATCATCACCCTAGCATCATCATCATCACACCTGTACTCACCACTATCACGCTACACCTGCCGCCACACCTGTCACACACACTTACCTGTAGAGAAAAATATATAGATTAGATTTAGATATTCATTAAGAGAAATTGTTATAATATTTGTATACATAAATAACATCCGAATGATAATAATGACGTAACATATAATAATAATAATAATAATAATAATAAATAGCATTGGATGAGCTTATTGAGAGGAAATTCTCTTAAAAGGTTGTTGTATTTACACACTTAAATAAATGTGAATAAAATCGATCACATACATTATTCATAAACACCAATTTTTTTTTCCAATTGCCTCATAAACAAGCAACATACATATACATAAACATACATACACTCATACAGATATATACAAAAAGAGTGATAGATACATACATGAATGAGTATAATACAGTATAATACAGCGCGTGGATGATGTCAATATAATGTTGAAGTGATTTAAGTTCAAAATATTTCCATAACTATATATTTTTTTAGGGATTGAAGTAATTAAGGCAATATAAAAAAAAAGTGTGTGTGTGTGTGTGTGTGTGTGTGTGTGTGTGTGTGTGTGTGTGTGTGTGTGTGGAAGGGGTGGAGGGGGTGGAGTACCGGTGGAAACAGTACTCCCTTCAAAATCCACAGCAGTCATTACTATATTCAAGTTGACAGCTCCATCACCATCACACCCACACACACACCCACACACACACACACACACACACTGTCCAACACTACCTAACTCCCTCTCCATCCTTACATACAATCTCCCTTTTATTCTCTCTCCCCTCACTGTACTTACCTTCCCTCCCTTGTACCTCCTCTCTCCTTACCCCTCACCCCAAACACACCTCACCTCCCTCCTATGCCCACCTAACTTCACCTTCCTTCCCACACGAATACTGAATTGTCTGTCTGTAACCCGGCATGAGCTCTTTCCCTTCCACTTGTGTTTCCCTTGCTTTTCCCCCACCACACACCCACACACCCACACACACACACACACACACACACACACACACACACACACATCACAGACCAGCTATATATAACCAACTTAAAATTCCACACGATATTTCCCTTCCATCCTTTTTCCCTCTTTCCACTCCTCACACACACAACCTGTTACCACCTTAAGCCTCTTCCACACCTGTCCCCTCTCCTCTACAACGTAACACACCTGCCTATAACCTGCTAATGAGAATAAATAATAATAATAAAAGTCAGCATCTAAAGGTGAGTGAATGCAGGTCAACGGAGATGGGAATGAATATATAGTTAAAAGGTTGAAATCATACACTTCTCCCCTCGAGTCTGGTGGTTTGAGGCAATAAACTGTCAGGAAATTGTTGGTTAGACTTGAGTTGCTGTGTGTGAGAGAGCGAGAACGAGAGCGAGAGAGCGAGAGAGAGCGAGAGAGCGAGAGAGCGAGAGAGAGAGAGAGAGAGAGGATATATAAAGGGGAGGAGTGGAAGAGAATAAGAGAACAGAAGGGTGCCTGCCCCTCACACATATACACACAGCCTTGCCTCTGAGCATCACAAGAGAACACTGTTTAATGGAAGAGATGAAGAGAAACGAGAAGAGAAGTTACATGGACACCCATTACACTAGGGACGTCTTAAGAGTGAAAGTGTGTGTGAAGGGAGGGGGGGGGAGGGGAGGAGTGTCAGATATGTAAGGAAGAGTGGTGGAGAGTGGAGAGAGAATGTGAGGAAAGAGCCTGTGGAGTTTAGGCAAGGAAGGAGGAAAGAGTTTGAAGGGAAAGGAGAGGACAAGGTTAAAGGAAAGATGAAGAGGATAGGATATGTAAGGGAAGAGAATGTGCGTTGGTATGGGAGGAAAATGCTGGCAGGTAAGTCTCTCTCTCCACCACCACCACCACCACCACCGTTACAGTGGGTGGTGGCGCGCAGTGGCCGGGCAAGTATGACACCCAAGCGACAGCAACACATTGGTAGCAGCGGTTGGATACAAGTCACCTGTCACTCTTGCCTAGGAGCTTCAACTTACACAGAGAGGAAGTTAGGCGATGAGGGTAACTTGGAGCACCTTCCTGCGGGGTAGTGAGGAACGGGCAAGCCAAGGGACGTTTGCCGCCTTGTGGAGCCCATCCTGGAGGAGGCCTGGCCGTACCTGGAGTAGGCCAGGTCTCGAGGGGGCCGCTCCTCCACCTCCGGCCGCCTCACCTGATCCACCATGAACACACCAACTCTCACCACCACCACCCTCACCACCACCTCCACCACACACGTACACACATCACCACCATGACACTACACCACTAGGATTAAGACTTTTCTTCACCCTGTTTCTTTTTTTTTCTCCTTCCTGCGGCACTTTACACCTAACGAGGAGAGGTTTCCGTGGCACCTAGGGGGAGGGGGGAGGGCGGGGGAGGGCGGGGGACAGCGGGAGGTGCGAGGCGGGTGGAGTGGCGGAGTGGTGGAGGTGAAGGCTCACAGCTACGCTTGAATAATGCAGCCACTTTACCTTCTAGCTTGAAGCGGTAACAACTCGCCTCCTCATTCCAATACTGACTTCCTCCATCACTCTGTACCGGATCCCTTTTCCACCACCTCCTCCTCCTACTCCTCCTATTTTCCTCCTCCGGCTTGGCAATTCACTCAGACGTCCTCCTCCTCCCTTTCCTTTGTCCTCTTTCTTCCTCTTTTTCACACGGAGGTAACCAGAGGCGGTGTTTAATATCGAAAAGGGTGTAATTCTCCTTCTTTTTTATATATTTATAGCGCTGTAAAGGGAATATACCGGCACTATAACGCAAGGGGTTCAGGTAGAGCGATATTGCACGATTCGGCACTGTGTTTCCGCCCCGCTCGATTCAATATTGCACACCCTGGCACTGCCTCAACGCATGTTCCTTAGTGTTATTTGGGTCAACATACCAGTGGAGTGTCGTTACATTACTACCACTACTACTACTACTACTACTACTACTACTACTACTACTACTGCTACTACTACTGCCACTACTACTACTATCGACATTCAAGAGCAGTAGGTCAGGAGTCAATACAGGTACACGCGCTTCCACACCCACACATACACAGGGAGGGAAAAAAAGGTAGAAGTCAGAGGGAAACAAGAGAGAGAGAGAGGAAATGAGGGGAGATGGAGGAAATCATGATGGAGGGATTGAGGTAGCGACCCTTACACAACACCTAGATGGAGGGAGGAAGGAGAGATATCAGAGGGGAAGGAAGGACCCAGAGGAAGGAGAGTAAGGGGAGAGGATAACTATGATAGAGAAAGGGAGGGAGAGAGGGAGAGAGGGAGAGAGGGGAAAAACAAATAAAAAAATGATATATGGATTTTATAACCTACCACCACCACCACCACAAAAAAAAGTATATAAATAAAAAAAAATAGAAAGAAAAAAAAACTCGTGTACTATATATATAAAAAAAAAAACATTGCAAAAAAGAAACATATACACACACACACACGCACACGACAAAGATACACACACGAAAAAAAAAAAAAACTTTACTTAGATATCTTTC
Organism: Metacarcinus magister; assembly: GCA_029783475.1. Classification (NCBI taxonomy): domain Eukaryota; kingdom Metazoa; phylum Arthropoda; class Malacostraca; order Decapoda; family Cancridae; genus Metacarcinus; species Metacarcinus magister. The sequence goes on from JAPQNM010000023.1 coordinate 1,555,291, forward strand.
AAAAAATAAATAAATAAAATAAACTGCAAGTGAAGTAACCTAAACACAAGACTACACCTGAGCAAGTTGAGGTGAGTCACGTCAGGTGAATGCCCAGGTAAGAGGGTCATTTACCTCAATCACCCAGCTTATGCACAAACTTTACCAATAAGTCGCCCAGTGAAATAGTGTGGCAAAGGTGTAGTACCCTTCTAATCCTCTCTCTCTCTCTCTCTCTCTCTCTCTCTCTCTCTCTCTCTCTCTCTCTCTCTCTCTCTCTCTCTCTCTCTCTCTCTCTCTCTCTCTCTCTCTCTCTCTCTCTCTTTTATAATCCAGGTATATGTACGGCCTATAAACAGCCTACCAATTAGCATTACACAGGTAGCTAATTACGCTTTAGTTACCTGTACACACTTCCCTCACCTGTAATTTATTAACCTTTTTTTCCCTCTCTTCACAGACATTATTTTTGATCTTTTTTTTCTAATACAACCTAATAATTACCTTTATTTATTTATTAACCTAACTTAACTCTAATAAACCTAAACTATTAATTAGCAAATCTATTTATATTTCATTATCTAATTATATTTATCAATTTTCTCTTATCGCTGCATTATCTGTTTTTAATCAATATTTTCCTATCTATGTATATTTATCCACGTTATCTATCTCTCCACTTTCGTTAGCTTTCAACCCTAAGCTAACAATTACAATAAAAGTCTCCTATATCTATTACTCTCTCTCTCTCTCTCTCTCTCTCTCTCTCTCTCTCTCTCTCTCTCTCTCTCTCTCTCTCTCTCTCTCTCTCTCTCTCTCTCACCTCTTTTCACTTAACATGAACCAAACATTCCTTTACTTCCTCACGCATGGAGATGAGGGGAAGGGGAAGGGGAAGGGGAAGGGGAAGGGGAAGGGAAGGGGAAGGGGAAGGGGAAGGGGGGAGGGGGAGTTGATGGGGTGCATAATAAAATTTCCTTAGTTAATCTATAATGAACGTAATGGAAGCTCTCGGTAAGGCTGTTAATACGATGCCTTCTTATCTATCCTTATTATCTATCTATCTTTACTATTTTTCTCTCTTACTTCCTTCTTTCGTTTATTATTTTTTTTTTATTTTCATTTTTTAATTCCTTCGTTCTGTATTTTTTTACCTTTTTTTTAATTACCTCTCTCTCTCTCTCTCTCTCTCTCTCTCTCTCTCTCTCTCTCTCTCTCTCTCTCTCTCTCTCTCTCTCTCTCAAACACACATTCGCATACTCGTAGGACCAGCAGGTGTTTTGTATGGTAATATGTGTGTGTGTGTGTGTGTGTGTGTGTGTGTGTGTGTGTGTGTGTGTGTGTGTGTGTGTGTGTGTGTGTGTGTGTGTGTGATTATTTGACTCTTCCCATTTCATTCCTCCATCCTCTCTTCCCTTTCCTTTTCCTTCTCCCTTTACCTATCTTTCTCTCCCTTCCTCCATCTTCCTCTTCTTGCTCCCTAAAGCACACACTTTGTCTTTCCTCCCTTCCCTCCAGCTGTCGAACCCTCCCTCTCTCCCTCCCTCTTGACCTTCTCTCCTCCCTCCCTTCCCTCCCCCCCCCTCCCAAGTGAGCCTAATTGCGCCATTCCTCCCTAATTCTGTTGGAGTTCATGCTGGAAGGAGGAAGAGACGAAGGAAGGAAGGAAGGAAGGAAGGAAGGAAGGAAGGAAGGAAGGAAGGAAGGAAGGAAGATGAGGAGAAGGAAGGGGAAAAAAAATTATTAAAAAATATATAAATGGCAGTAATTGAAGAGGTGTGAGAGAAGAATTACGAGGCAGCAGGAGGAGGGAAAGGAAACATATGAATGAAGGGAAGAAAAATGAAAAAGAAGAGAGGAAAAAAAAAAATGAAAAAAAAAGACAAGTGTATGCAAGTCAGCGAATATTTTTTTTAGAAGGAAAAGAGAAATTGTGTCAGAAAATGAAAATTCACTACAAATGCAAAATCTACAAAAAATGCAAGACTTTATAAGCCTCCTCCTCCTCCTCTTCTTCCTCTTCCTCCTCCTCCTCCTCCTCCTCCTCCTTGACCTTGGTTTTCCTCTGTGTTTTATGGTATTCGAAATTTAGGAGAAAATATGATGAAAAAGAAGAGAGATGGGATGATGAAGAGGAAGTAAAGGAGGAGGAGGAAGAGGAGGAGGAGGAGGAGGAGGAGGAGGAGGAGGAGGAGGAGGAGGAGGAGGAGATAAGATAAAAAGGAGGAAAAAGCTGAAAGAGTAGGAAGAGACTGCAAAAGGAAATGAAAGAAGAGGAAATAGGACGAGAGGGAAGAAAAGGAAACAAATGAAGAGGAAAGAGGAGGAGGAGGAGGAGGAGGAGGAGGAGGAGGAGGAGGAGGAGGAGGAGGAGGAGGAGGAGGAGGAGAAGGACAACGAAACGGAAACTTCATCTACGTCTGAAGAAGAAGAGAAGGAAAAGAAGTGTGACGTCTGTGGGTATAACTAAAAGCCTCTTCCTCCTCCTCCTCTTCCTCCTCCTCCTCTCCTCCTCCTCTTGGACAAAATCAGACAGTTCCAATATTTGCTCGGAGCGTTGGAGTCGAAGCATCACATGAGACAAGACCAAGATTGAACACTTCGAAACACACACACACACACACACACACACACACACACACACACACACACACACAGGGAAGGGAAAAGAGAGGCAAGAGAGGGGAAAAGAGAGGAAGGAAAGGGTAAGACAGGGAGGGAGAGATAATGGGAGAGAGGAAAAGAGGGAGAGAGAGGGAAAAAGAATGAAAATAGAGAGAATGAAAGATAGTTTGAGGGACGAAAGAGGGAAAAGAGAGAGAGGGAAAAGGGAATGGAAAAGAGAGAGGGAAAAAAGAGGGGAATGGATTGCAGGCAGGGTATGTTAAGGGGGAAGGGAAATAAC
>JAPQNM010000023.1:1568174-1573174 GCA_029783475.1 Metacarcinus magister
AAGGGGGAGGGGGCCAGTAATAAAAAAAAAAGAGGAAACTAAGGAAAAAAAAAGGAAAGTGAAAAAAAAAGAAAAAAAGAAAAAAGAGAAAAGTCATAATAAAAAGGGAAACTAAAGATAAAAAGAAAGGAAGGAAAAAAAGAAAGAAAGAAAGAAAGAAAAAAAAAGTGAGTGGGAGGCTTACAAGAAAGGACACCATCTAGCTCTTCTTCCTCCTCCTCCTCTTCTTCCTCCTCCTCCTCCTCCTCCACTAGGTACAGGAGGTGGATGAATGGAATGAGGAGTGTGTGGAAGAAGAAGTGGAGGAAAGGGTAAGTGAAGGGAGGGAAAAACGGAGGTAACTTGGAGGGAATGAAGAATGGAGAGAAAAGATGGAGGAGTGGAGAGAGATTGGAGAGAAAATATGGAGGGAATGATGAAGGAAAGGAGAGTGACTGGAGAGAAAAGATGGAGGGAAAAATGGAGAGAGGAGAGGATAAAAAGAAGATTGCTTCTTAGACTATTGGAAACAGATAAATGACAGCAATATTCAACCTTCTCTCTCTCTCTCTCTCTCTCTCTCTCTCTCTCTCTCTCTCTCTCTCTCTCTCTCTCTCTCTCTCTCTCTCTCTCTCTCTCTCTCAGAAACCAAAATTTTCCTCGAAGCTGAGTCAGGGTGAAGATTAAAGGAAACTCTCTCTCTCTCTCTCTCTCTCTCTCTCTCTCTCTCTCTCTCTCTCTCTCTCTCTCTCTCTCTCTCTCTCTCTCTCTCCTCTCTCGTCTCTCTCTCTCTCTCGAAACCAACTTAAAACTGGAGCTTCGAATTTTTTTTTAAATATGACGTGTGACACAAAGCTCCTCCTCCTCCTCCTCCTCCTCCTCCTCTCCTCCTCCTCCTCTCCACTTTGCTATCCTTTACCTAGACTTGTAGAGAAATAGAAGTAGAGTAGCTAACAGCAACCTTGTAAGGCCACCAGGCTGTTGTTCCTGTTATTCCTTTGTATTCCTTTGTATTCCTCCTCCTCCTCCTCCTCCTCCTTTCCACAATGCCCCTCCAATATCCACTGAGATCCAAGTTTCGAGGTGGAGAGAGTGAGGGAGAGGGAGGAGAGAGAGAGAGGGGAAGAGAGAAAGAGAGAGAGAGAGAGAGGGAGGGTGAGATATAACAATGGAAAGCTGGGGACGCAAATACATACTCTCCTCCCCCTCCTCCTCCTCCCCCTCCCCCTCCCCCTCCTCCTCCTCCTCTAATATGACCGTCAATCTAAATATTATTAAATCCTGTTATATAAATGCACGTAGTCTTCATAATAATAGACTTACCTTTACCTCTCAACACAATGGACGAGTAGCAGCTTCAACGCCATTACAGAAGCATGAATAAATAACAGGAATACAGATTTTCCAGATGAATTTTAACTGTAACTAAACATTCTTAAGTATGTAATAGATAAGATTATGTTACAGTATATTTTTTTCTTTGTATATTATAGTAATTAGGAAAATAAGTCCAGATTCGTGTTCAGCATGACCGATAACCTCATTGTAGCAATTTTCATGAAATTCGGAGGTGTGGAAATTTTCATGAAATTTTGTAGGGTACACCCTTAGAATTTTTACATAAATCATATATTTTGAAATAACTCGAAATGTATGGGGTTTACGTAAAAAACGTATGGAATATAAAAGAAAGAGCAGGAGACGCTTGTTCTATTAAGCTATAGTGAAATGGAATTGGAATATAATTATAGATGTAGGAGTGTATAGTATTTTGCATTAATTTCTTTCATAAATTTTGTTTTATTCTTCATAATTAGAAGTTATTGGAAAGATGAAGACAGTATGAGATAGACATTATCAAACTACATAATTTAACTTCTATACAGCTTTCCTGTAGGACTAATATTTACGTAGTAAAATGGGAACAAGTTTTTCGACCTAAATTCTGGTGGAATTTACGGGCCACAAAATGGAAAATTCATAAATGATAGTAATGACAAAACTAATTCCAGATTCGTGTTCAGCATGACCCAGAACCCCTTGGTACTAATTTTCATGAGTTGTTTTGAAATATTAACTAAACCTTAATTAATGCATCTGGTATCACTTATTTTCCTGCTAACTTCGGCTGGAGGGATGGGTGGGAGGGGAGGAGCCTTCCACTGTACTATCCTTTTTCTAATTCAAGTAGTTAGTGTCGAGTAGTTATATCAAACAGCCTTCGCAGGGACCCTAGTGTCTGTTGCTGTTTGTGTTCCCTTGTAATATTCTTCTTCCTCCTCCTTCTCCTCCTCCTCCTCCTCCTCCTCTTATCCCCCCGTGCGAAACTACTCTTCTTGGGTATTGAGGGATGAAAGGAGGAATGGAAAGGAGGAGAAAGAGTAGGAGAGAAAAAGAGAGCGACAGGATAAAGGCAGTGAATGGAAGAAACACTAAACCTTACGAAAGAAAAGAAAAGAAAGAATAGGAAGAAGCAAAAAAAAAGAAAATAAAGATAGGGAGAGGAAAAGCATTGACAAATACGATAGAGAGAGATAAAGAAAAAGGTAAAGATAAAAGGAGCAGTAAGGTAATAGGGAAAGAAGTGAAGGATAATAAAGAAAGAGGAGAGAGGAGGAGGAGGAGGAGGAGGGAAGAAGGAAGGTGAGGAAGGAGATCTGATCTGGAGAAAGGAATGGAAAGGCTGAATGGGACCGGAAAATAAGAGAGGAGGAGGAGGAGGAGGAGGAGGAGGAGGAGGAGGAGGAGGAGGAGGAGGAGGAGAGAAGAGGAGCATAAGATGGAGTAAAGAAGGAGAAAGAGAGGCAGTACGGAAGGGAGATATAACTATTAAATAATGTGAAGGAAAGGAGGAGGAGGAGGAGGAGGAGGAGGAGGAGGAGGAGGAGGAGGAGGAGGAGGAGGAGGAGGAGGAGGAGGAGGAGGAGGAGAAGACTTGTGGGTCAATTACCGAGGACTCAGGTAGATTGGGGGAAGAGGCAGGTAAAGGTAGCTAATAATCAAGGTATATTGGGTGGGTGGAGGTAGTGGGTGGAGGTAGTAAGTGGAGATGAGGGATGGAGATGATAAGGGTGGAGGTAAATAATGGAGACAAAAGATGGGTGGAGGCTTAAGTGGGTGGAGGGAGGAAAGTGTAGAAGACATGAGAAGAAAGTTAGATGGGGAGGGAGAGGAGGAGGAGGAGAGAGGAGAGGAGGAGGAGAGAGCAAAGAGAAAAGAGAGAGAGGCAAGAGAAAGGAGAGGATAGAAAGTGGACGTGACAGGAAAGAGAGAAGAGGGAAGAGGAGGTGAAAAAAGAATAAAACGAATGAGGAGGAGGAGGAGAGAAGAGGAGGAGGAGGAAGAGGACATATGACAGAGAAAGAGGAAGAGGAAGAAGGAAGAAGAGGAGGAGGAGGAACTCATAAGAACAGCTAACAATAAACAAAACTACCTGATAGATAGATAGATGATTGATAGATGGATAGAAAAGCAAGAAGGCTTCTCCCCACCAACCCAACACCCACCCCAAAAAAAGACATACTGAGGGGGGAGGGAAAAAAGTATGTAAGGGAAATTTTCATAGGCAAGTTTCCGCCTAACTTAACACACTCACTCATTAGAGAAATAACTCAAATATGACCAGACAGGCAAAATATGGAATGATAAAAATATAAAGAAATAGAGAGAGAGATAGAGGGAAGGAGAAAAAAAATATATATAACAACCTTAACCTCACTCTACCTCACACTTACGACACACTAGGGTCTCAGGATCACCTACATTACGACATCAAAGTGATCAATAGTGCCAATCCCTTCAGAAATCTTCAATACCCTTACATCACGCCTCACGCCTCCCTCCCTGCCTCCCTCCCTCCCTGCAAAGCCTCCGAAGGGGATCAATTTTGTGCACTGCCTCTGAAATACCTTTGGAAATTCAGTGCTCCTTCTTGAATTTAAAAAGGAGGAGGAGGAGGAGGAGGAGGAGGAGGAGGAGGAGGAGGAGGAGGAGGAGGAGGAGGAGGAGGAGGAAAGGTTGAGAGGTCAGGAGGTTATGAGAATGTAGGAGGAAGTTTTGGTTGCAATAAATTTGATTGAGGAAGGTCAGAGGAGGAAGAGGAAGAGGAGGAGGAAGAGGAGGAGGAGGAGGAGGAGGAAGGAACAGGTAAGAGGAGGAGTAAAGAGGTAAAGCAAATGAAGCAGAGAAAGAGGAAAGAGAGAGAAAGAGAGAGAGAGAGAAAGTCAAGAATGCAAATATTACAACCCTTGCTTTTCTCTCTCTCTCTGCTCTCTGTCTCTCTCTCTCTCTCTCTCTCTCTGCTCTCTACTCTCTCCTATCTCTCTCTCTCTCTCTCTCTGCTATGATTAAATCTTATCTACTTCGTCATTCCAATTTATTTTCCTTCATTCCTTCATTCATTCTTTTTTTCCTTCTTTCCTTCCTTCACTTCCTTCCTTTTTCCTCCTTCTCCTCATTTTCATTTTCTTTTTTAATAACTATCTCAACTTATGTCCCCAAAATACTAGGCAACGTCAACTCTCTCTCTCTCTCTCTCTCTCTCTCTCTCTCTCTCTCTCTCTCTCTCTCTCTCTCTCTCTCTCTCTCTCTCTCTCTCTCTCATACACACACAAACTAAACCAGAATGGAATAAAATAGAGCCAGAATTTTGCCAACAGAGCAATAACCAAGAGGAAGAAGAGGAGGAGGAAGAGGAGGAGGAGGAGGAGAGGAGGAGGAGGAGGAGGAGGAGGAGGAGGAGGAGGAGGAGGAGGAGGAGGAGGAGGAGGAGGAGGAGGATAAAGAGGGGATGAGAAGGGGAAATGATAGTAGTAAAGGAGGAAGAAGTGAGTGGGAGAGAATAAAGAGAGGGAGGGGAAAAGATGGATGCCAGAGTGGGTGGAAGGGTGGATGGAGGGGAAGAATAGAGAGAGAGAGAGAGAGAGAGAGAGAGAGAGAGAGAGAGAGAGAGAGAGAGAGAGAGAGAGAGAGAGAGGCCTTAGTGGTATCCCGAGGCAGCTTGCACTAAAATCTGGCTTCTC
>JAPQNM010000023.1:1593174-1600674 GCA_029783475.1 Metacarcinus magister
ACTTATTCAGAGATCAAAGCAAGCATCAAAATATATATATATAAAAAAACATTCATACATATATACTTATACGTAAATATTTTGTGTATAAAACCATATATATATAAATCCTTCACCTCAGTCTTACGGGAAAAACATAACCGCTACGTAAATATCCCTATAAATAGTTTTCATAAGTTAACGTTATTTTCCTTGATGTTATATAAATCGCTTCAATTCAAATCTATAGATATACGAATGTAACGGCAAGACGAGGAATAAAAATCAATAAATAAAGATAAAAAGACGAAGAATTAATATCGATAAAAGGTAACTTATAATCTTAATTCCCGATAATCCTATATATGTTTTCGAATTAACCGCTGCTATTCAATAATTACTAAAACAGAATTAATAACCCAACGTATAGTTAACATTAGTGTAATTATTATATAGTTTCCATCTTTCTTCATAACAACGTATAGAATATTTACGTATTAACCTTCCTCTATTATGGCCTCTACAAATTTGAAGGCTTAGGAAGAAGAAATTTTGTGCAAGGTTTTACATATATACAATTTACAGGTGGTGGTGGTGGTGGTGGTGGTGGTGGTGGTGGTGGTGGTGGTGGTGGTGGTGGTGGTGGTGGTGGTGCAATATAAAACTAATTAAAACTATCTACTGTTGCAATTAAGAAAGTTTGAGATTAACACCAATTGTGATACACCTTTTACACGGTTCAAAGGTAGGCTGAGATGCAACACTTCTATAGATTATTTAGCGGCTCTCAATACTATCAATATCATTATCATCATTAGGTTTCATATTAATTAAGACTAGCTTCTGTAGTCTCATAGCAATTCTTTTTCTAGATTCTCAAATATATCACTCCTCAGAACGTCAATTAATACCCACTAACCTAACCTAACCTAACCCTAACCCTAAACCTAACCTAAACTAACCTAAACCTAACCTAACCCTAAACCTAACCTAAACCTAAACCTAACCTCACCTACCGTCACTTAACCTTTCTCGTCAAAATATCGAACATCCTCCGCTCTCAGTCCTATCAATCCACTAAATACATTCCTCTATTTCCTCTACTATCTATCTCACAATAACTCTCTTTTACACCTATTTATTTAACAAACCTAACTCTCACATCCTCTTAAAATTCATACTATACTTCTAATACTTCACTAATTCTAACCTTGTCGATCCTCATCCTTCCTATCAGTCCCTTGCCAGCTTAAGACACACAATGCTGCCTTCTTATGACCACTACTACTATCACTATCAGCTCATTGTTCCTTTCTCCCCCCTTCTCTCCTCTCCTCTCCTCTCCTCCTCCTCCTCCTCCTCCTCCTCCTCACTGCCTGCTTGTATGTGCTCTCCTTGCCTCTCTTCACTAACTCTATTTCTCCCTTTTATTCCTCGTATGCATAGATTGTCTCTCTTATGTACTACCTCATTGTTTATATTTTCCGTTTTATATATCTTTATTCATTTATTTATTATTTTTGTATGCTGTTCGGTTTTTTTCTTTCGGTCACTCAATACGACGTAAGTTCACACATTTTCCTTCCTGGTATGACTAATCCACTGAATCACTCCTATCAGTACAAAGAATAGAAGAAAAAACAATAATATATACTGATAATGATAACCTTGCATACATTCCTGTCATTTTCCTGTTCACCTCAATATAATCATCTTTTTTTCTCTCTCTTTTTTAAACTGAATACAATGGTTGCTTAAATTATTGACAATGCTTACTGTATTAACTTCTTTTATATTTGTGATACAGTATTAGGGTTTCATAAATATAATAAGCTATCAAAATAAATAATAAATAAATGGCTATGTTAGTGTAAAGTTTGTGTAGAAAGGAAGGTGACTGAAGGCAAGTGACAATGAAGAGTGATAGAATAAACATAAGAATATACAAACATCCTTTCACTTATATATTAGATACAAAAATAACTTCCTATCGCGTTTCCTGTGTCTGTGTGTCTGTGTGTGTGTGTGTGTGTGTGTGTGTGTGTTATGGTGTCTCGTTCTGTCTCTATATCCACTTTGAACCAATAAAATCCACTTAGGTGTAAATATTCCCTATTGTGGAAGTGTATTCTAGTCAGCTTTCATTATTCCATCACTACACTTGCTTACATCACCTTGTCTCTATGTCATTACAATTGCTAATACTTACTGGCTATATTTATCGATCTATTATTATTTATTTTATGTGTACTTATGTCTACTTATTCTTCCATCATTCCTTCCTGTGTGTGTGTGTGTGTGTGTGTGTGTGTGGTGTGTGTGTGTGTGTGTGTGTGTGTGTGTGTAAAGATGCCCACCTTGCCCTCATCCCTTTCCTGGTTATTACTACAAAATCACTAAACAACCTTTGATAATCTGGTATGGATAAATTGTGTCATGGCTTTACATCCACCAGCAAGAAATAATAACTTATCAGAAGCCAGGAAGCCAAGGAGATAAAGAGACACGAAGCCAAGAAGCCAAGGAAACTAAAATGATATACTAACATCCGCTTTTTGTATAGTAACAGATTCAGATTAATGTACAGACTAATAATCTAGTACATTATAAATTTCAAGGTCACAGCTAAATGTACACCTTCAAGCCTAAGTTAAGTTAAGTTTATAGGGAGCCTCACTTCCCCCTTCCCATGAGACTTTACAATGATATAACCTAAGGAGGAAGGTTAGGGATAGAGGTTCAGCCTTCAACAAGCTTACACACTGGACACCTTGCAGGCTTAACATGACCTAACACTAACAGGTCTCCATAGCCTTTCAAAACATGAGTATAAGTGTTAAGTGGAAAATAAAGATGCTTGTTTTCCATTATGTTCTACTGTGTTCATGTATACTTATTTATTTCCTTTAACAGGTTCTGATTCTATGGTTATGATGTTAAGGTTCACTGCATATTAATCCCACTGCTTCAATTCACTGTTATGATACTATATGTTAATCAGGATACCATCAGTTCCCTTTAAGTTAAGCTGTACACTTATAAGCCTTAAACATGGTATGGTATCAGACACACCCTCAGATTAATATGATCCTAATTCTTGATATATATCCAACCGAACATCAAAATCATCCACTTATATAATGGATAATATATACTAAGCTTAACCTCCAATACCCAATAATAAAGATTGGCACTATAGCTTCAGTTGTTTTATCCAATTGTATATATTAAAAGACTCCTATTAATTTCACTAAGGAATACTACTACTTGCTTCAGGCCTAAATAGTTCCTGATGTAGCTTAATGAGTTAGGACATCCCACCTCCTATCATTTGTTCATAATATACTTGTAGAATTATATCTTCAACTCCAAGTAGGTGAATTTTCATCAGTCTTTTACTGCCTTTCAATGCTACTCTTCATCCACTACCACCTTAGTCAGTTATATTACACACACATATACACACACACACAACTAGGTAAATACACACACACATACACACTAGGTAAATACACAAACATACACAACTAAGTAAATATACACACACACATGTACACTAGGTAAATACACACACACACACACAACTAGGTAAATACACACACACACACACACACATAAATTTATTAACTATACCACAACATTCCAACCAATCACCACCACCTATGCTATACTAAAATAAAACAAAATAAATATAAAAAGGGTGACAAGAATTACGATCCCCCACATCACCCAACGCGCAGGAGAACTATAAACACAATACATACCCACTGAAACCCGACCAACAAACCTACGAACGACACCCACTACAAACCACCAACCATAAACACACACAAACTCTACGAATCTGAACCATCCATCATTGAAATACGATGAAAACCAGCAATGATAATGAACCTTAAGATTATAAGACGATAAATTAACTTGTTTAAGGTATAGCAGGTGAGACGAGGTACAGAGGTAGGATTTCCCAAAGGACTCGTGATACTGTATGAAAAGTAGGAAATACATCGCCTAGGATCGCTAATTGCACGTAAGGAAACAAGGGAAACTAAGCATGGTAGAAGGTAGACAGCATGGCAGGAAGCAAGTAGATAGGAGACAAGCTACAACCATGAAATAATACCATGAAAAATAAGGATGATATACTTGTAATCTAATTTAACATTGATATCAAGGGAGTGGTCGAGATTATCAAAATTATACACGAAAATTTCCCCCTAAAAATCCGTATCATTTACACCCGGCCATGCATGAAAAAAAGTTAAGTAAGGTAAGTAAAGAGATAGTAAGGAAAATGAATAAATAGCATTGGAAGAAAGGATAGATTAAAAAAATATATAAATGACCTTACCTTCCCCTGGCGGAGTTGTTGTCATTGGTCTCTTTGGCCTTGTTAGGGGGAGGCCTATTGTTTTTAGGCTTTTTCGACCGTTTTTTCTTCGCGACCGCAGCAACTGTGGGGTTTAAAATAAAGTTAAAACCTTCCTACACCTTTCCTAACACACGATGGGACAACTTTCTCAGCAAAATAAGGGAAAAATAGGGACTTACTGCGGCGATTCATGTCGTTCTTGCTGCTCATTTTCAACCACTGATTTTACGCGCGAAAAATGGTCTGTCTTAAGCTTCGGGACTGCTTTCTCCTCTGTCAATTCTATATAATTATTCCCTTTACTTGTCCTTATAGCTAAATTATCTTTATATTTATTAAATGTATAATATAAATGTGATATTTTTTATTATAATGTTAAAGTGAATGAGAAATGTTCGTTAAGTGGAGTTTGTCGGAAGGTTATATTGCGCTTTAAGATTGTTTTAAAAGGTATTCATGTTGTTCTGAAGCTTTATATGTTATCTAATATACCTTTTAATTCATATAAACATTATTTCTTCTTCAGTAATTCATCATATAAATCATTGTTCTCTCAATTACCATTTCTTCACCAAGCTTCTTTATTTAGTTACAATTTCCATATAAATTTTACGTTATTATATTGTTGATGATTGTTAAATGTGATAGACTTTATTATTAACACATCTAACATCAATTTACGTTAGCAGAATAATGATAATAATGATAGTGAAGTCAAATTACGTAGGAAGTTTAATTAAGGAAGGTGAAAGTAATTAAATAAAACACTTTCCCTCCTCGTTGAGATAAAATATATTACTATAAAGAAACACAACGTACTAGAAACTAACAATCAAGTGTATATAACAAAGAACATAACCACCATAATGACTGAGAACTATTACACAAGACAAATAATTACAAAACTGAAAAATACCTACACATACATAGCAAGCATTAACAAACTAAAGTGATCATATTTTCCTTCCTTTCAGATATATTAGTATAAGAAAAACAAGCTTAACTATATCATGAAAGATTTATTGAGTAGTTTCTATGAGAAGCATTGAGCCCGAGGTGAAGACGGTCTATTAGGTGACCAACAGATGGCTCTGCCCCGGTGGACTAAAGAAGAAGAAGAAGAAGAAAAAGAAGAAGAAGAAGAAGAAGAGAAAGAAAGACAAAAGAATCCATAGATGCGTCTCAAAAATCTTAATTGCAATGTTGTAATGATATAATAATAAATTATTGAGTGTGTTAAATACTAATAACTAATCCCATTTATTATAATAATTATCTCAGCTACAGTAGCATAATTAATTTTATTATTATACATTAATAAATCATTGTTAATAGATAGTTTCACACTCCATAAGTCAGTGTAACACATTGGTATTTAGTTCATTCTATCTTTATAAATCTATGTTATAATCTATCACCCATCTTTAAAATACTTCATTAGAAATTTTCATAGTTCCCCATTTAATAATCAAACGACAATAGTAATAATTAGACAAGTATGGGCTGTTAATTCATACCTAACAGACTATCACACAGACTATAATTAACACCTCATTATTTACATTAAGACTTATATAATACATACATGTGCTTACCTGCACGCACACACACACACACACACACACATGAAGCACAGCGTGGACTGACGTTATTTATCCTGTCAATACAAACCTTATTCACACATTACCATCACTATTACAATCCATTACACGTATTATCCGCTAAAAATTAATATGAATCAACAATTTATATGATTTACGTAAGATTCCAAGACAACTGTAGCAAGAAATATATTAAAGTTATATGGCGTATTAACACATACACACATCCATTAAAACAACAATTCACGTTATATAATACTTAGCAAATAGTTAAAAAGGATGCAAACTATATTGGAGGGATAATAATACGATAGATAGAATAAAAAACTTAATCGAGGCAGCGGTGGATCAGCTGTTCCACCACAACAAGAGAGGATGAAAGACACACTCTCCTTTTTAACACCATAATGTCCTCCTCCCGAGTCCCGGGGCTCCGTCAGCATGGACGTCATCACCTTATGCAGAAACTCCACTTCAGGGAGGTGAGGAAGGATGTGTAAAGGGTTAAATAAGGATGATATAAGGATGTGAAGTGACCACGCTCCCTCCCTCCCTCTACCGCCCCGTCAGCCGCTTGGGTTATCGGTGTTATTAATTTTATGTTATTTTGTTTAATTTAATGATCCCTTGAGGCTGAATGATGTTTGGTGTGCTATATTGTAAGGGGTTTATGGTACCTGTAGTTGTGTAAGGTTTGGAAGTGTGTGTGTAATGGAGTTTTTGTTGTTTAAAAATTCTCGTTGACAGTTTTCTTGAGAGTCGATGCGGATTAGCGATTAATTGTTATGTGTATTTGTTGATTGTTTTATTGTATGGGTTGGGTGGTTAGTGTATGATGCTTTATTTATTATGTTATTAATGTTGTTTTGATATACAACTGTTGTCTATTATTCTAATGACTCCAAACTATCAATTATTAATAAAGTAATGATTTTTGATGATAATGTCAATACGTAACATCAGGATATATTGACTTGTATGTTATGTTACTATTGAGATCAGAACTATAATTACATCATAGTTAATCTACTGAGCTGCTATTTACATTAACGTTCATATGTCATGGTTGTGTTGTATAATATGATTTTGTTTAATTTATTAGTATATGTGTGTGTGGTGTTATGGCTTCCAATGTAGCTGTTGATGTAGTTACGTTGATGAGGTTGTAGTTCCATGTAGACATAATGCTGTAACTATGACAGCTAAATCTATGTGATGTTATGTTGAAGTTACATAGATTTAGACTTGGAATATTTGTTATGCTTTACACTACAGCTGCATTACTTGTATGGTGTGTGTGTGTGTGTGTGTGTCCGTGGACATTGTTGTATTATTAGTACTGCATTTAGTCTGTTGTCTGGGGCTGACGTAATAAATTCATCAACTCAAATCAACTTTTATGGATGCAGTGCAGTAATACAACCTCACTTAGCAGTTAGGAGCATTGCACAGCACTCGTTTAGTTAGGTTGTCTATATTAACCATGAAAGTAATGTTATCATAAATCACTAACACATTACTGGATTATGAGTCTTAGTTAGTGTATCA
>JAPQNM010000023.1:1605674-1650674 GCA_029783475.1 Metacarcinus magister
TTGGTGGGTGTATGCATGCAACCTTCTGTAGGTGAGATCTGTATTACATTGTAGATTTCTGTATTTTTTTGCAGACCAGAAATACAGCAGTTACTTTTTTGTAATCAGTTATACTCACTAATTTATCTATCTATCTATATACAGTAACAGAAGCGTTTTTGGTTTAAATTGATGTAAAAAAGCCAATATATTTGCTTTAATTTCTTTAGAATAACGTAATGAAATAGATTTGACTTGTATTTACACTATGAGAAAATTATGAATACATTACACGAAATTCAAAATACACGAACACTCCAGGAACACAATATTCACATAAACTAACAAGTCCCTGTACCTGTCTTATATATATATAACACTACTCTCCCTTCCCCTCTATACCTTATCTTTCCATAGGAGAGAATACTGAGGAGGGGCTTCCCAGACCCTTCACTGTCCCTTTGATCTCCCTTTACGACCCCTAGAAAATACGTAAACATTCGAGGCATCACTATAAAAAATCTAAAAGCTAAATAACAGGCAAGAGGCAGTCCATCTTAGCCTCTATAAAGCCTATTGGCGCTGACGGTTTGTGATGAAAAAAAGAAAAATTTATTCCTGCAGCCCCACCACAGATTCCAACATGCTATACAATAATCCCTTGTTAACTTATGGCTTGTGTATACTTTCCCCTTTGTATTATTTAAGGTGTGGACCATCATAACCTCACCTTGTGTATTCCAGAGCATGAGTTGTGTTGTGGCGTTCAACCGGCGGTACATTGAGGTGGATGATGAGCTGGTGTCGATCATCACGGACATTGAGGGTGAGTGACTGCAAGTGGAGGAGGAGTGAGTGGTATTAATTGTACTTTTTGATCCGATGTGGAGATTGTACTTTCATTGTTATCATTATTAACCATTACACATGTTTCTTAATGTATATTTTTCTGCATTTTACTTGCTATTGTGAATTTAAGTTGATTTTTGAGGATTCATTGCCAGCTTTAAGTGTGACGAATGAATAGATTGATGTTTTTAAACTAAACTGGATTAACCTCACTTTATAATTAATTACTTTGATGAACCAGGCAAAAAAAAAAAGTATGGTAAAGAAAATAAATCATGAGCAGAGAAAAACATCCATTTCATATTCACACATATATGTTAGTTAGTTTCTGGTCTCGTCACCCACACGCTATAGTTTCCAGACAGGACTTCATCATGTTAGGATAATAGTATACAATTAGTACCACATATAAAGTAACAATGACCAAACAGAGTGTACCGTGCAGCACCCTAACCCTTCCTTTGCCTTTGTGTACAGATGATGAGCTCAGTACTGCCACGGGCTACCACAATGCACTGCCGCTGGAGGTGCACGGCTCCGGCTACACACAGATGCAGATGATCTCAAATACTAAGGCGGAGAAACTGGTAATTATCTTCCTTCCTTCTATAATCTGAATCATTGAACCACAGAGCTTCACTTTTAGTATATAAATCAAGTGAAGGTATCTAGTGCAATACAATGTTTCCTTCCTACAGAATGCTCCGGGAGTGTTGGTGAAACAAGTGAGTCTCGACGTGGAGCAGTTCTGTCACGAGTTGGCTCAGAGAGTGTGTACAGAAGCGAGTAAGAAATACTTTTTCTGCAACGACTACAATGTTGAGATTGTGGATGTAAGTGTGTTTTGTTGACATTCAAAATTGATTTCCACTATTACCACCGCCACCACCACCATGAACTACTATTACTACCATCCTCTGCTATACTACTATGATTGTTATTACTGAGTGAGAGTAGTATTATCCCTGCCTTACCCTCTTAGGTGTGCCCTGATAGTGGAGACATAGTGGCGTTGGCCTCAGTCTTGGTGCAGGCGGCCACACTGGTCAAGGGTCTGCCCAAGACAGCACGGTCCCCCCTCAGCTCTCTCACCCGCCGACAGTACAAGACCACAGCAACCTTCGTCTTCAACATGGACACTGAACAGTATTATGTGGTGGAGAAAGAGCCGCTAACAGAGACAGACCCATACTGGTAAGATCACTTGGACACATACACAATGGTATGCTCCTCTCTTGGGTGGCTCAGTGCAGCTACACTCAAGCATTGTGATGTTTTTGCAGACTGTTTTACTTTTACAATTATACATAATTAACTTGTGCATTGTGGTAGTAGCACTGCATTGGAATGTGCTGCCTTCATTGTTAACCAGTGATTGGTGCAATGGTCTTGGATGGTTAGCCTTGAGGCATCACATCACCCATTGGATGCTTTACAACTTGAACAATATCTTGTGAAAGTAACATTAGGCATCTTGATAATGAACACAACACATGAATACTGTTGTTAGAGTGACAATGTTGAGTTTGCATGAATCATGTGCTGGCACGTAACTGTATGCTCACTGGATGGATGGCACCATGCACAAGAATGATGCATTTATTTGCTGCAACAGAATTTTAATTACTTTCTGCTGAAACTTTTCCATATAATTAAATATCAGCGGTCTACTGTATATTATACACTTTGTTATGTTGGAAAATCTTTCTTACAAACTTGGACTTGTCCATTGTTGCAGTGTGGAAACAATGGACTGTGACGTGGGTGATGAGCGTTGGTGGCTGGGTGCTCGGCAGGCTGCCAGGATGCTGAGGGCACAGTGGTCCTGCCCTACAGACTACTACTCCAGCGTCAAAGTCATGTCCAACGAACCCTTCCTTAAAGGTAAGTGCTAATGCAAACTTACTTACTGCAAAAACAATTGAACACAAAGCTTCAATATTGTTACATGATCTACAGTTGGTGAGTTGTATATAGTTTAACAAAACAATTACCTAATAGCCTGGTGAATGCCTTCATTTACTGATTTTATCTAATACACAGTAACCTGTAATTTTTGAAAACATTATCCTATATCTTTGACTTCCTGCATTCCTGAAACTTTTGAATATACGCTCGGTAGGAATATTTTCAAGCATCTAATGTTGTTGAACAATGATTTATCACTGATTTCTTTGATTAAAAAGTGTGTTTGTATCTTTAAAGTATTATTGATAATGAATATCTTGTCCTATGCAGGGAAGTCTCTAAACCACATCATGGAGAGCCAGCATCTGGTTGCCTTGGTGTTGGGGCCGCAGCCTCAGGACGTGTGAGGCAACACTCACCACCCACCCACACATTACTGCACTCAAGGACAAACGGTAAATGTAACATATTTACCTAGTTTGTGCAAGTGTTCTCTTACAAACTTTTGCATAAATTTAAAAGGAAGAGGATGTGACCAGGAACAAATGTGTCACAGCTGTGTGTGTGCCGTTGCATCCTATCTTTGTCCTTTGCTACAAATCTTCTTTAAGGAAGCAGCAGCTTTGTGTAACCTTGTCCTTTGTATTGAGGGACATGCAAGTGTTGGCCGGAGTCTGGGTGACAGTGTTCTCGCCACTCACCACAAGTACTACCTTCTACTGGGGCATTAATATTTATTTGGACTCTTGCTGCAATTACACAGCTGTATGCAATGTGAAAAGCTGCTCATTGTTCTCCATATTTGTATTTCTATTATGTACCTTTTACATATTGCCATATAGCCAAAGCATCTTGCTCATTCCAGATCAAGGTTCTTCTCCTGCAAGTTGTATTTACATATCATTTTGTTCCTAGCCGCAGTCTTATACAACTTGACCACCACCACCACCACCACCACCACCACCACCACCACCACCACCACCACCACCACAGTGAGGGTAGTGGTGTTATCTCTTCACTGTCTCATAAACAGACTCACCAGCTTGCCTCATGACACACATACATACAGTTTACAGTCTGTAATTTCAAACATTCTTACTTCTTTTCACACTAAACTTTTTCAGTGTTTCGCTAAAACAGGATAATGTTACATATATAACACCTTGACAATTACCCAATGGTTTTTCCTCTTCATTGGAATTTTTAAAAGATTTTTAAGTTTTTTTAAAAAATGACATTACTTAGAATTTTTAAAAGATTTTTAAGTTTTTAAAAGAATGACATTACTTGGATAATCAAGTCAAGGAACTTTACTTTATTTTTTATTACCTATTCTTGAAGATGAAATTATTTTTTTTTAATAATATTTCATACAACTACCTCTTTATGCAGACGCTGTCGTTAGTTGCATTTTAGTCAAAGGAAATTTGTATCTTGACAAAATCTTTCTTGACTGTTGTTTAGGCCATGATTGTGTTCCAGTGTTGCCTCAACCAAGGGTCAGGTTGTGTTGTGTTGTGTTGAATTGTACTCGACCATTAAATTGTTGTTTCCTGTCATGAGCAAATTCATACAATAGCAATCAATGTTTCTTCTTTTATGTTCAATTCTTGGGAACTTGCAACATGCGTCCATTGATTACATGTTTTAGTAATACTTAGCACACGTTACTTTTTGGGAGAGTGCCTGGCCATGACCCTTGAACACTTTGTTGAGTACATCATTTGGTCTCCACCCAACAGTCACCAAAACCAGAAAGTACAAACTTACTACTTTAATTATGACAATTCCACATCTTTACTTCATTCACACAACAACACTTCTTTTCATTTAATTGTTTATATGTATATATATTATTTATACATGCTTGTGTATAGTAAAAATACAATTGGTAACATGTGCAAGCGTTTTTTTGGCGTTTGAAGTGTGTGAAGTTTGGTAATGTTGATGTGTTGAGTGATGAAGATCTATGTGGTAACCCTAAGTGTGTATTGCCTGGCAAGGATAATCTTTTTTTCCAACGTAATGCAAAAGACAATTTGTGGACTGGATAGAAAATATTGTTATATGTTTCATGGTTTGTTTTCTTAGTGCAGGTGTGTCAGTGTTATGTAAACAAGCAAACAAGGATGACTGTGTAAGTGCGAGCTGTTAGTGGTGCACCTGTAGGCTTGTTGTGATGAATTTGAGGAACTATGTTTTATGTACGTACACAGTTACCATTCAAACACTAAAATAACCACACTCACTTAAACCCTTACTGGCTACCTTTTTGATATGAAAATCTTTACGCTTCTTTTCCATTTTATAAACTTGAAGAACTCATTAGCGTTAATTTTAGTGTGCAGCATTACTGTACATTGTGGTAGTGTTGAGTATTGGAAGTAGCATCAATATGGAGTTTCTTTTTTAATTACATTCATCTTAATCCAAGCTGCCCTCATCTTTGACAGGTTCCTCCAAGAAGGTGACCACACAATGTCTGCAGCTGTCTTTGCAAGATAATTATACACTCTTTGTAACATGTAACTTTATGTATCCTGAACTTGTTTCTTTGCATGTCATATTCTTCCATTCTGTCTTCCAGATGGTCTATCTCTTATACATTGCTATCAATCTTACTTTCATACACCACACTTTTCTATCAAATTCATCCTTCAATATATCATACGTACTTCATTTGTGTATAGGATAAGTCATGCCATTGGTTAACAGACCAAGGCATCACAAGGATTAAAAGTGACACGTTCTGTGATTTAAATCTGAGCAAGCAAGTCTCAGTACCTGCAGCCTCAGAAAACCTGTCTTGCTGGTCACTATACTCCTCTATCAGCTGATCTCAGCACCACCCAACCCACAAGCTGCTCACTCTCACCCTCTAGAAACTTACATAGGGATGAATGCCCTGTGACTAGTATTATAAGGACTTTTTTGTATCATGATTTGTATAAACGCTAGAAATTATATTCACAGTGACTGAACAGAAGGAAAGACTATTATAATTATTTATTTTTTATCATTGATGATGACCAGATGGTGTATAATTCACCTGAGAAGGAGTATAGTATTTTATATTACTGAAGGGTGCTATTTACAGACAGCCATGAGTACACATACTGTGTGTGACAATGCACAATTATGTTTGCTGAATTCCTATTTTAAGAAAATCACTAATCCTAATCTTGCCCATCAATAAATTCCCCATAAATGTGATACCCAACAACATTCTTCCAAGATTCATAATGTGTTTGTATAACTCTAGCTGTCATGGTCATGCTAACACTGTGTTATTCCATTCTAGTAAAACTGGTGTAGATTCCTTGGACAAAAAAATCATGAAACCATACTGTCAGGTGAATTTGTGTTATGTGTCTAGGATGCCTTTGACCTTTTTACATTTCATCTTTCACGGTATCACCTCCTCACTATGTAGTATTTAGCATGATTGTTTACAACACAAGGACAGCTGATGATGTCGCTTCATTTGTCACTTCATCATGTGAGTGAGGAAGCTCGTTCATTTATTTGCCATTACAGTTTTCCAGTATGTGATGATGTTAATGTGACTAGAAATCTGGTGGGGATCAGTTTTCAAGTTGAGTGCCTACGAGAGGCCGGCAGAAGTCAGCCTTGGGTTGTCACATGGACAGCGTGTCAGCACGTGACAACACCTCGGATTCTGTCGCCTCATGTTTGTGCAATACTACATAACGTCACTAGGTAACCGTACACACACACACACACACACACACACACACACACACACACACACACACACACACACACACACACACACGTGGTAAAGATAATAATAACACTGCTTGGTAGCTCAGTGGTAACATTTCGGCCTGTCACTCGGCAGGTTTGGGTTCGCGCCTCACTCAAGGTTCAGTTTCACTGATGACCAAACAGTTACTGTCCTCTTTGAGCAAGAGAATGAGGATGAAGGATGTAATGTTTGAAAGGTCACCGACTTACCCATAGATTGGGTTATAATGAGCTCTAAGCTCTCTCTGCGAGAGCAATGGCTGGCAATCACAAGTACAGTGCGTGATCCTCAAGACCGTGGTGAATGACACACACACACGCACACGCACACGCACACACACACACCACACACACACACACACACACACACACACACACACACACGTGGTAAAGATAATAATTGCCTTGATTTTAATATTGGAATTTTAAGGATGATTTAAAGCCAGCCTGAGAAAATTTAGGGTTTTGTGAGTAACAAAATCTTCCTAATTTCAAACATAACTTGAATAGTTTTCAAATCTATTAGGTAACAAAATATGCCTTGATTCGGAACTTCAAGGATCAAGAAAAATTGGTTGTGACCCATGGGTTACCGGCACTTTCTGGAGGGTGTGTCCCATGTTCAAACCAGAACAGTGTTAAGGTTGTTTTTACCTCACCTCAGAGTACACTCTCAGACATCTTAATTGTGTGCAATCCCATGGTCTCCAAAAGAATGTTAACTATGTGAAATTAACAAAATTCATAAGTAGTTTCCCATACTAAAATGAATACCAAAAATCACTTTTAACTTTGTATTCAGTCATGGAACAGTTCATTATAACCTCTCAGGGTGCCACTCAGGAAATGTCTTAGAACACTTTGTGAAAACATGAAAACAAAGTTAACCTGACAGGTGTTGAGAGTGTAGTCAAAGGTGAGGTGAAAATGAAGGTTAAATCATCATTCTCAGCAATAACTTGTAGTCTAGAGTATTACACTGCTCAATATTCATAGCTTCTGCTCATACTGATTTGTGGTATGTTAACAAATTAAGAGACTTTGTCATAATTAGGAATCTCGCCTGGGAAACCAAGTTTGTACATGTGTTAGAATTCAGATGTTCCTGTTAACCTATACAACCACAATGGACAACCAGTATGTTCCTGTAGTAAGGATATATCCATCACTCACTGAGAGACATAAACTTTAGGAACAATGTCTGTCGGTGTTCTCCCAGCTCATGTCACAGGATTGGAACTAATCCCGAAGAGGTGTTTTGTTTCTGTGTATCCATTTATACCATCTCATTTATGCATTTTTCACCAATAATTGATTTCCTTGTCTGCAAATATGCTTATCTACCTACAACATGCATTTCTGTCTCCTGAGTATTAGGTAGCGAGTCCCAAACGAGTGAGGACCTGAGTAGTATCTAAGTGAAGGATTTGTTAATCAATTCCAGAGTTACATTACAAGCTGTTACTGGTGACATCAGAGCACCGAGCTTGTCTCTGTTGATGAGGTTTTGATAAGTTGAAGTATTATAAGCAAATTCCACTGTGAAGGAAACTGGACCTTTTTTATAATGTATCAAATGAAGAATATAGTTTTGTTAGAGAATGTAGGGTCAGCCACTTTTGTCTCATTATCCACATTTGTGTACTTATGTGTCCATTATCATGATCAGTAAAACAATATTTATTTTAACTGTGTTTGTTAAACCTGCATAACATGTGTTGCCTCCTTCCCCAAATGATCTTCTATGTGGATGTCATGAAGTGACCTTGACTGCTATGATAAAGTGTTGGCACACGCTATAGCTGCGGGCGCTCATCTCCCGTCACATTGGCCTTTGAGCCTGTGGTGGTAATTAATCCGTTATGCCGGGACACAGGGCCACTGTGACATCTGACTTTCCACTTGACTGCTATGCACAAAATCTATCCAGCTATTCCTCACATTTAAATCATTCCTCGGCTTCAGCAAACTGTGAGAGTGTTACTGTTGGGGAACCTTGTGTGAGTTCAGTGCCCACTAGTATAAAGTTCGCTCGCACTGCGGATTTCCACTCATATTTCAAGACAAAAATACTCACAAGCCGCAGCTCATAAAGCAAATTACTCGTACAGCGGTTCACTCGTACTGCGAGATTCTACTGTATTCCTATTTTTGCATTCACTCTGCATTCTCTAATCATCTCATTTCCCTTACTTCCCTTCCTCTCATACTCTACCACTCTGTCCTACCATCACGGAGAGCCGTCTGAAAAATTGGTTGAGATTCGTATTAATTATGCTGTCGTGATTCACAAGAAAAATAAATAGATCAGTATTATTTTACATCTTCACCTGAATGTTCTAGAGGATTCAGTTATATTTTTACATTACTGATGAATTCTATGAAGGTTTTCTTGATTACATTTCTGTCGCAAATTCCTAGTTTGTGAGATATTCAATGTTTTCTAGAAATCTGTTCTTCAAGAATAAGGTAAAGTTGAGATTGGTTTGAACAAGGTTTTGTTATTTGTCGATATTGGTTAATTATTAATCGGAAACACAATCAGATTACATTGCCTGGCGTCAGTTGAGTGTGTGTGTGTCTAAGGATATGCACCTATCCGGTATACTGACATACCAGTATTTTCGGGGCGGTATTACAGGTATTAGAAGCCCTTCGGTATACCGGTATCCGCACATCCCTAGTGCTACTTTCAGCCTTTCAGCCCGTCAGCCCACCAAAACACACTCACAACACAATCATAACACAACACACTCACCTTCATCTTTATCCTTGTAGGTAATCATGTCCTAACACTTCTTAAACTGTGCCTAACACGCTGTAATTAACACTCTTGGATGTAAACAAATAATTTGTGTTTTTTCTAATTTTTTCTTTATTTTTTCCGTTTTTCTTTGTTTTATGGTTTATTTAGGCTTTACTTTCGGTTTCAATAATTTTTTTATATTCTATTCTATGGTTTATATTGGTTTAATTTCATTATTATTACTTTATTCTATTTTTCGATTTTATAATTGACCTTGGAAATAAAAAAATTTTCATGAAATAAATACGAATCAAATATAACAAATGTTTATGTAGAAACAAGTTAGGTATTTTATTCAATTTTTAAAAGTATATATGACTGCTTTTCTTTGTATAATAAAAATCTCAATTTTGGTTTTATACATACGTGATCCACCCAATTCACGGCCGCCACTTTTTTTTTTTTTTTTTTTTTTTTTTATTGATTTATTTTTTTATCTTTTACCCATGGCGCCGGTAGGCTTCAGGGCCCGTTAGTAGCGCGGGTTAGATTTTTTAAGTGACGCCTTGTTTCTTCTTATTGATAGGCTCATGCTGCCAGCGGAAGCTCCTCGCGCATATAACGTTGCAGTCCAGGCAAGGATGGTGTTATGGCAGCATGTGGGTGATCTTAGGCCACTCGGCGGTAGTAACGAAGAAAAATGGCCAGCCCGTGCCGAGGCTCGAACGCGGGACCATGAGCTGGTATGCCCGACCGCTAGCCACTAGACCACCAAAACACACTCACAACACACTCATAACACAACACAGTCACCTTCATCCTTATCCTTGTAGGTCATCATGTCCTAATACTTCTTAAACTGTGCCTAACACGCTATAATTAACACTCTTGGATGTAAACAAATAATTACGGTGTTTTTTCCTCATTTGTTCGTTGTATTTTCAGTTTATCTGTGTGTTATGGTTTATTTAGGCTTTACTTTCGGTTTGAATAATTTCTATATATTCTATTCTATGGTTTATATTGGTTTAATTTCATTATTATTGCTTTATTCTATTATTCAATGTTATGATTGACCTTAGAAATAAACATTTTTCATGAAATAAATACGAATCAAATATAATAAATGTTTATGTAGAAAACGGATAGGTACTTCAAACGATTTTTTAAAGTATATATAATTGCTTTTCTTTGCATAATAAAAATCTCAATTTTGGTTTAATATATACGTGATCCACCAGTCAACATACGGCCGCAATCTTATTTACGCTTAATAGGTAATGTTTTCTTTATATCCAACCACAATTAATGGTTAGGAATAATGTGTTACTGCTCCTCCATGCCTCAAATAGACATGGAGAGGAACAGAGAAGGTGTAACACGAAAAAATAATATTACCTCTTTAAAAGTCCGTTCGGTGTCGACTGCTAGCGGTCACAAGGAGAAGATTGGGTAAAATTTTACATCTTCACCATAATGGCGTTTCTTTACGTCTACGTATCGGGACTGCTCCTCGTCCAACTCCCTACTTTTGGTCATAGAGAATATTTGATAGCTTCTATATCAATGTAACCTAACCAAACCTTAACCTACATTGACAAATAACAGAACCTTGTTCAAACCAAACTAAACTTTATTTTTCGAAGAGAAGGTCTCGCAGAAAACATTGAGCCCATGATCCGGCTCTTATCATTCATCTGAAAGAGCCGGCTCGTTTACGAACGACACATCACTACTGTCTAGACGGTGTCTACTGTTTCATGTTACCAATTGTGAAAATACTATATAATTATGCTCCTTTATCCTATAGTACACTACAATATCACAACACTCAAAGTAGGCTACGTATTTACCCAATAGTATCAACACAAAGTTCAATACAATCTATATACAGTATACAACTTTTGATTAAATACAATGTACTTGGTAATATTCAAGTACTTCGTGTCTAAGTACAATAACATTTTAAACTCCAAGTACAACCCTGGTTTACAGCGCCCCCAAACCCCCCAGCTGATTAGGCTCACTACCCTCCCCACCCACTCCCACTCTTGAGAGGGAGGAGGGGGGGCGCAATTCTAGTGGTTGCCCCTATAGTCACCATGTACCCTAGGTACGCCCCTGGCTGGCGATCATGAATCTAGCGCGTGATCCTCAAGACTGTGATGAATCACACACACACCTCTATGAATACTTACACAAACACAGTACCACCTCACTCACCTTGGAAGCAGGAAGACAGGCACAGGCTCCCTGCCACCAGCACTTCAGCAGTTTTGTCCAGCACCACACGCCGCCTCACCAACACAAGTGGTATAAGTGGCGAGGCTCAGATCCTATTTGTTTCCTGCACTGCCGTGAATAAGACACTCAAGACACAGCTCCGTGTTCGTAGGCTCCCCGGCCACTACTAACATAGCGTCGCAGTTTACTGAACCGAGCGAATGAATGAACTCTCCATAAACCTTCGAAACACTTCGGCACTCCTTAACCCTAATTGTTTAATAGTCTTGTTTACATGACACTCAACAAAAACTTATGATAGAAAATACAATGGATATTTATTGCTTTAATCATAATAATAACAACAATAATAATAATAATCATAACAATAATGATAGTAATGATAATAATCTATCTATCTGTATACCTGGCTTCTAACTCCATTCAAAAAAGGTAATCAAGACACGGCATTTAGGGTTGAGGGAGACTTTATTTTCCCTTCCCTCTCCGTGCTTTGTCTTTTCATTGGAAAGAATACACGGAGAGCATACAGAGGAGAGGGTCTTCCAAGGACCCTTCACTCCGTCCCCTTTACAATCAGTAGGGAATGCGGTGGTTGTATTCTTGCAGCCCCACCACGGGACTATAATAATAATAACAAAAATACTACCACTACTACTACTACTACTAATAATAGTAATAATAATGATAAAATAAAACCATTATCATTATTCTTTTCAAGTTTTACATTCACATTTCTTCGATAATAAATTGCATACACCCAATAACAATTTCTTCTCGTCCTTTATCCTTCATCTTTGTCTTCAGCCTCGTCCTCGTTCTTATCTTCTTCTTCTTCGTCTTCGTCCTCGTCTTCGTCCTCGTCCTCTGAGATGGCGCCTGGGAAGTAGGTTACAAGAATCTCCCGCGCTCTCTCCGCCACTTCTTCGTCTTCATGATTAAGTTTCTCCATCAGAACTTCAACACCTTCAGCTTCATCTATATGCAGCATCGCCACTCCTCCTCTGGTCTTCTGTAGGGGATAAAAAGTAATAATAGTAGTAGAAGTTGTTGTTGTAGTAGTAGTGGTAGTAGTAGTAGTAGTAGTAGTAGTGTAACAAACCTCTAGTATAGTGAGTAGAGTGTCCACGGTGATGAGGTCAAGGCGGTGTGGGGAGGAAGGTTTCAAAGTGTCCACCAATGCAAACACTCCATCAGCCGCCACCAAGGCCGCCACCTGCTCCTCGCTGCCGCCCGCTACTAGGTTACTCACGGCCCACACTGCCTCCCGCGACACATCCGCCACACCCTGAAGGACGAGTTTGGATTATAAGGGGGGGGGGAGGGGATGTCTCTGTCTCTCTCTCTCTCTCTCTCTCTCTCTCTCTCTCTCTCTCTCTCTCTCTCTCTCTCTCTCTCTCTCTCTCTCTCTCACCTCCTGGATAAGGTGGACGAGTGTGTTGAGGAAGCCTTCGTCCACTACTCTCTGGATCTGCTCCACTGTGCCCGCCGTGATGTTGGATAACGCCCACGTGGCTTCCTTCGTCCGTCTCAATTCACGGCTTTCCTTCAAGTGGGCGTGAAGGGGCAGCAGCATCCCGGCGTCCAGGGCTGCATCCGTCTGTAGGGTGTGTGTGTGTGGGTGTGTGTGTGTGTGTATGTGTGTGTGTGTGTGTGTGTGTATGTGTGTGTGTGTGTGTGTGTGGATGGAGAAAAGTCATGTTACTAATAAATTCATATCGTTTATTTTTCCCCTTCCCGTGTAACACTTTACTCCTTTAGTTTATGCATGAAACACATGAAACACTACACGAATAAATAATAACAACAATACAAATATCTTCAAACACAAGAGATCAAACTATAAATAATAAAAATCCTTCCAATCCCTTTATATAAAACAAACCTTCAATATAATACAATTCTCCTTACTTTCCTGGTACTGTATTACCTCTATATATTTAACAATGACAATAGTAAAAACAACAACAATGGCAATAACACTCAACACACCTGTGAGTCTGTACCGGAAACAATAGTGCCTAGCGTTCTGATGGAAGGGTACACCACCTGTCTGCTGCGGGAGGTAAGGCACTGCACCAGTACAGGCAACAACCCCACCTCCACCACCTGATGAATGACCTCGTTACTACCAGAGTCAGTCAGGTATGTTAGAGTCCAAAGGGCGTCAGCTGCAGGGAAGATGAAGGTGGTGATGGTGGTGATGGTAAGGTTAGGTTAGGTTAGGTTAGGTTGTATTTTCAGTGTTAATAGAGTTGTTGGTACTACTACTACTACTACTACTACTACTACTACTACTACTACTACTACTACTACTACTACGACTACTACTACTACTACAACTACTACTACTACTACCACTACTACTCCACCACACTCACCCACCACCTCCTCGTCCTTGTGGGTTAGCAAATGGTCCCTAAAGACTTCGAGGATGTACCTGATGTCTTCGGGAGGCGCCTTCAACTTCTTCAGCTTAAATATGTTGGAGAGCGCCCACACCACCTTGTGAAGCGACGACACCTGCACCACGAGAGAGAGAGATAGATAGATAGATAGAGAGAACTAAAAGTGGGGTAAGGTTAGGGTAGGTAAATATATGAGCAGGTAAACATACATTATACTTACAGAGACAGGTAAACAGAGGATGCTATGTAGACAGACTATGTAACTACGGTAGGAACATGACAGTGGATGTACTAGCAATGATAATAATAGTGTTGTGATAAATGGAACAGACAGACAGACAGACAAACAAACAGATAGATAGATAGACAAAAAAATAAATAACACGAAAGACTGAGAGATACATAGATACATAAATAGATAGCTAACTATAAAGAAAGATTGACAAATAGATATATACAGATACATACATACACACAAACAAACCTACATACATACAAACAGACAGACATGTGGCTAGCTAGGTATACACACACATAGACAGACTGACAGAGAGGTATTGAATCTAAGTGAGGCAAAGGAGAAACTACGTAGAGGCAATAGTTACAGAAGTTTGATTAAATACTCTCTCTCTCTCTCTCTCTCTCTCTCTCTCTCTCTCTCTCTCTCTCTCTCTCTCTCTCTCTCTCTCTCTCTCTCTCTCTCTCTCTCTCTCTCTCTCTCTCATACACACCTTTGCCTGTGGTTTAGTCAGTTCCACAAGAGGTCTCAACGCCCCAGCTTCCACAATATGGTTCCTCAGGTGGGTGTTGTCCGCTGCCATGTTTCCCAAGGCCCACGCCGCTTGCTCCTTCACCCAAGGCTCTCCCGAGGCTACCAACTCCACCAACACAGGCACGAACCCATGATCTGAGGGGAGAGGAAGCCCAAAAGTGAGGGAAAATAGGAGATTGGTGGGTAAGGATGACTAATGATGATGATGATGATGCAGGGAGATGAGAAGGCAAACTCAAGGAAGATGTATATAAGGATATGAATAATGGATGATGTGAAGATAAATGATGACTGCAAGGGATGTAAAAATAATGAATGAAGAATATGTCAGTTGGGAAAT
The DNA here is from genome assembly GCA_029783475.1 of Metacarcinus magister. Classification (NCBI taxonomy): domain Eukaryota; kingdom Metazoa; phylum Arthropoda; class Malacostraca; order Decapoda; family Cancridae; genus Metacarcinus; species Metacarcinus magister. Next base: position 1,620,689 of record JAPQNM010000023.1, read on the forward strand.
TTGTTTAGGTACGAATGCAACAAGTGATAAATATAGAATGAGGGAAGGAGGAAGAAACTTTAACGATGATGGTGTGTATGAGAAAATAGATAAACATGAAACAGAGGGAAATAAAATAAAAAAAAACATATATACACACTAATAGAAGGAGATGAAAAATGTTCTGAAAGCTTGATTAGAAATGGAAATTGGACATGAAAAGAAAAAAACTGGAATACTGGATATGATAAACGTAAAGGATAGTAGATCAAAGAGAATGTGAGAGTAGCCAGTAGGTAGATAGATAGATAGATCAATAGATAGATATATAGATAGATAGAGAAAAAAAGGAAAAGAGAGAGAATTTCAACCTAACACACAACAATAACAATTTACTACAGCCCTAATTTGAAATACGAGTACACTACAACAACACAACAACACAACATTGCAATAATAATGAACTCCCCCGCAAGAAACTGAGCCAAGGAGAATCAGAACTAATGAAATAGGACTCAGACATGGGATGGAATTCAACACCTGACATAACTCTTTTTTTTGCCCTCTCTCTCTCTCTATCTCTTTTTTATTTTTTTTATTCGAGTCGTATATATTGGAAGACCACGCGATTATATATATTTTTTTCTTTACTTGTTCTTCAAATCAATTCAATTCTAGCTAGACCGCGTTCTTAAGCTTATAACTTTTTTTTTAATCGAGAAAGTCAATCTGAGAGAGAGAGAGAGAGAGAGAGAGAGAGAGAGAGAGAGAGAGAGAGAGAGAGAGAGAGAGAGAGAGAGAGAGAGGAGAGATGAGGAGAGGAGAGAGAGAGGAGAGAGAGAGAGAGGAGAGAGATAGAGAGAGAGAGAGAGAGAGAGAGAGAGAGTATGTAAGCCTCTAGGGCACATACAACCAATCTAATAAACATTCTTTACGAGGTACCAACATCTACCATCTATTCACACCTTCCTTCCTTCCTTCCTTATTTTACCTATTTACTTTTTTCCCATTTCCTATTTTCATCCCTTATCCCTATTTTCCCTTTGCCATGAAGTTTATTGTCATATCTTTCCTCTTCCCTTCTATATCCTATTCAACAACTAGTTTTTTTTCTTCCTTCCTTCCCATTTACTTCACCTTATCATTCTCTCTGTTCTTACTCCCTCCCTAACTATCTCTATTACCTTCTTACCCCCTCTTTCCTTTTCTCCTTCTCCTCCTTCTCCCTCCCCAACCTATCTATCCCTCTCTCTATTACCTTCTTACCACCTCCTTCCTTCCCCCTTCGCCCCGTCTCCCCTTCTCCCTCCACCGTCCTCGTTAACTCACCAGCGACGGCCTGAGTTTGTTCTGTCGTCCCTGAAACAATGTTGGTGATGATCCAGACTGTCTCGTACTGAAGGGCGGGGCTGCAGAGGGAAGGGAGAAGGGTGGAGGTAAGTTTAGGGCAGTGTGATGTAATACTCTCTCTCTCTCTCTCTCTCATCACCACAGATCCCTTTCCATGGACTCGAAACCCACAAGGATACAATATAATCCTCTATAAATCAATCTAACTGTATATAACGCCAGGTGACTCGGTAACATATAATCTCATTCAGTCTATAAAATAAGATTAAAATTATATGTAACTTGAACAAAGCTGATTAGAAAAAACCCGATCCATCCCGATGTAAACCGATAAAAAATATGATTTAACCTTGCAAAAAATATAAATAGACAAGATCTGATGCAAAAAAGAAAGAAGAAGAGAGAATCGAACACTAAATAACACAAATCAAACCTTGGAAAAAAAAATAGACAAAATCAGATACAAAAAAGAAAAAGAAGAAGAGAGAATCAAACCCTAAATAACACAAATCGAGTCTTACTTATTTTCCTGCAGGTTATTGAGGGCAGGGGTGAGCATGCCAAGTTGTATCATCTGGTCTATGGGTGCGTTGTGGGAGGAGGAGAGAAGCTGCCTCACCCTCACCGTAGCTGTCATTCTCGTAGCATTATTATTATTACTCATATTAGCAATCAAATCCTGAAACTCCTTAGGATCCCGAGACTAGAAAAGAAAACAGAGGAGAATAATGATAACTTTGAGGCTTTATACAAGAGAATCATATGATTATAGAAAGTTTATCACACACATAAACACACACATACACGCACACACACCTTTAGTTTTTTAGATGAGTTGAGAGAAGTTGAGTCAAATGTAATCTCACTGTCTTCTTGCACAGGTATTACTGAGAGAGTGACTGGCTGGGTGGGTGGCGTTGGAAGGACGTAAAGAGCTGAGGAGGGTGACTTAAGGGGGGGAAGAGGCTGAGTAGGCGGGGAAAACTCTGGAAGTGAGGCATGGGCGTCTGGGGAGGCTTGTGTGGACGGGGGCGTGAGTGGGGAGGAATTCATAGGTGGGGGTGATGGTTGGTCCGGTAGGGAAGCTTCTACAGTGGGCGTGGGAGATCTCGTGGGTGAGGCGTGTGGGGGTGTTGATGGTTGAATGGGCGGGGATGGTTCCTCAGTGGGCGGTGGTACTTCCTGAATGGGTGGGGGTAGTTCTGTGGGCGTGATGGGATTGGTGGGTGAGGCGGGTGGGGGAGTGGAGGGATACGGGGGAGGGGATTGTGGTGGAGGAGAGGAGGTGTGCAAGGGTTGGGACTGTGGTGGGGGAGTGGAGGGTTGTGGGGAAGGGGATTGTGGTGGGGTAGAGAAGAGTTGGGAGAAAAGCGGCATGTCGATGGTTGAGAGGGATGGAGAGTGAGAGGGGTGAGAGGGCAGGAGAGGAGGGGAAGGTTGCCGGAGAGGGGAAACCTGCGGAGACAGAAGCAATATAATGTGAGTAAGTTTCTCGTTCATGCAAGGAGTATAAAAAAATAATGAACTTTCTTATAACACGTCAACACAAACAACAATAACAAAGGCGTGAGTCACCGTGTGGGAGTGTCACGAGAAACACAAATTTCCACTCAAGGTTGTAATAAGCAGTGAACTCTGGTCGTGAAATAACTCCTTGTGTTAACTAGGTGTGGCCGGGGGTGGAGGGACGGGGGCGGCTATCCCTTGGACCCACCTGGCTTGGGATGGTCACAGGTGAGGTGAGGTCATCAGATTGGGGTTCCAGGAAGGGGTCGTGGTGAGTGAATCCTTCGATCTCCAAATTCTCCCAAATGTTCTCTTCCCGGTCCTTGTTCTCTTCTCGCTCCCTTAAAACTTTTTTTTCTTCTTCCTCCTCTTCCGCTTCCTCCGGCGTCTCAGACAGAAAGTCGCCCAGCCCTTCCCGTGAATGTCCGATGCTTGGCAGTGGGTGGTGGGGGGTGCTGTGGGAAGTCAAGGCGTCACCACAATGGCCGCACCAGCCCGCGTGTCACGGCATCACCCTAATAAATGACAATCTAAACAACTCACGCCATGCGCGGCAGGGTCGGGGGCAGCCTGGTCTCTGGTGATCCCCTGCCGGTGAGGGGCCGCTCCTCCCACGTGATGCGTCGCCGGGGAGTCTCAGGGATCATCATGCCCCTAGACAGAGGTGACTCACGCATTGACGCGGAATAGGGCGGCAGCACGTCGGAGGGCACGAGGGGTGGCAGCTTGATGGAGGCGGTGAGGGCCTCCAGGCGGGCGCGGCGGGCGCGTATAGAGGCTAGCTGGGTGAGGGAGGCCATGGCGGCGGCGTCAATAAATAATTAAACTTTTAAACATGTCTTAAGGAATTACTAAGCACAATAGTCATTCAGATAAACATAATCAACACACAAAAACAATTATTCATTTTCAAATCAACAATCATAACCTCCAATGATCTGTGACTGACAAATCCTCAACCCTTTTCAAGCCTCGGGAGTCAGAGGCCTGTGACCGACACTCACGTCCATGCTCCTGCTGGATGGGCTATCGAAGGGGCGACGCTGTGGCAGCAAGGGTTCCGGTGAGGCGCTGGAGAGGCGGCGGCGGGCGCGATGCCCGATGCCGGAGGTAACCATTGGTCCGTGTTCCATTTAGAGGTCGGAAGAAAGATGCTCCTCATTGTGGTGGTCTAACCTGAGAGAAAGAAAGAGCAAGGTTTAGTAAACACACACATGACAAGGCATCGCGCCGCCCAGCACGTGGTGACACATTACGGCCTGCAAACCCCACACCCGCCGTGGTGGCAGCAACCTTGAGGGTCCTCTGAAACCATTAATTAAGCGCCTTTGAATAGTGTGTGTCACCAGACTGCCTGTCTAAGAGGCGCGGCAACACCCCGTTCTCAATGCAGTGCTCACTAGACCCAACCACACGCAAGTCAAGGACCTTCCCTCTCCCTCCTTCAAGGATTCCAGGCTATTATACGCTGAGGAGCAAACACACAGACCATGTGAGTGAACGTACATGGCCTGGCAAATTAGTGCTTAACAACACCTGTGTGTGTGTGTGTGTGTGTGTGTGTGTGTGTGTGTGTGTGTGTGTGTGTGTGTGTGTGTGTGTGTGTGTGTGTGTGTGTGTGTGTGTGTGTGTGTGTGTGTGTGTGTGTGTGTGTGTGTGTGTGTGTGTATGTGTGTCAAGCCTTTTCCATGAACACATCGACAACTGGCGCAACAAATCTGTGTAAAAATTGCATCAAGTCAACTCTGTCATCCTTTTTTAATAGAGTTCCGTCAATATATCAAGTGAACAGACCCGCCATTGCATTAACCTTGTCCCCCTTAGCCTCCCTACCCTTCCTGGCCTCCACTCTTACCACCTGCCTATTTTTCTCCTCTCTTCAAGGTCACAAGTCCCCCTCCCCCTTTCCGTCCTCATCGACACCACCCCTGCCTGCCTCCGTCCCTGCTGTACGCTTCGCCCCGCGTCACCATGCATCAGAAGGACGTCAATCCTGCACGAGGCTGTAAATAAATGATGCACTCAATAAAGGAAGGAAAACTTACATGTCATATGAAGGGACGGAAGCGACGCAAAGGCGATTACATTGAACACAACAACTCTTTGATGTGTAATGTGCCCTACTATTATTATTATCATTATTACTATTAAATTATTATTATCATTATCATTATTATTGTAGCAGCAGCATTAATAATAGTAGTAGTAGTAGTAGTAGTATAAGTAATAGTAGTAGTAGTAGTAGCAGGAGGAGGAGCGGTAGAGTATATAGTAGAGTCATTAATATTGTCATTCTATTGATCACTTCCTCAACATGTGATGCTTCTCTCGTGACGTTTCTATGGAGTCCTTTCGGGGAACTTGATGGCGGAGTCCTGCAAGGCTATTGTTACGCCGGCTTTGTTCCCAGGGAGGCAGGACACGTAGAGACCAAGGCAGCTGACCATCACTACTACTACTACCATCACCATCACCACCACTACTATCACGTGCACTACTACTACTACTACTACTACTACTACTACTACTACTACTACTACTACTACTACTTCTACTACTACTACTACTACTACTACTACTACCATGGCGTGTGATATCAGTGAACACGTAAACACCTGACGCACACCTGACAATCAAGGTAATTAATATCGTCACACAGGTGAGATACGACGTAGTAATGATGGATATTTACCTGGAAAGAGAAGCATTGCGTGGCCCAACACAACAAATGCCACAATATCATGGATGAGGAAGAATAATGTTAATAGATACACAACAAGGTAAGAAAAATAAAAGAGAAAGATTCGTGGTAAGTATTACAACACAAAAGCTGGAGTAAATTTGCTTGTGATGAAGTGAATGAAGAAATTCCACTAGACTTTAGGATCTGGTATGTGGATTACAGGTGTGTGGGGCTCAGGTAAGTTATATTAATTATGTATTTTGGGTATTTCATTAGCTGTATTTCGATCCGTTTTCTAAGGTAGATAAACTTGAGAATAACCATATTATTTTTTTTTTTTCCAAGTTTTTAGATAGACACAAACACTCGCCAGGATTGATAATATTGAAGGTAATAAAAGTTTGATAGTTTACACATCCCTAAGTTTACGAAAGTGGTGAAAAAATATATCAATAAAAAATACTGTACACGCTTGATATAACTTCTTCTGGTGTGTGTTATTTAATTATCAAGACTGAAATATCCATAATCTTTTCCCATCCAGAGAGTAATGAAACTTGAACTCATACACATTTTAAAACCCTGAGCTAATTTATATATTTATATTTACCCACATCTACGTAATATATTTTGAATTAGCTAAGTATTTTTAAGCACATATAGGTTTCCTTCCATGTTTTGACTTATTTTTAATGTATTTTAATTAGACAGGTTGTAGATTTTCACACTTTCTGCAAAAAAAATTAATTACCCAAAACTCCACACGACGTATTTTTTTTTTAGTTGCAATGATATTTTGTACCTTGACACCTAATCTTATATTCCTTATTGCTTCATACGGAGGGACGCGAGTAGTTAATGAATAATCTGAGAGAGAGAGAGAGAGAGAGAGAGTTTATTATGCTCCTTGATTATTAACTTTACTACTACTACTACTACTACTACTACTATAAATAATGCTAAACACAACGTAATAGCCACCCATTAGACCCCAGGTAAGGCAGTCCCCCCTCCACCTCCTCCCCATTCACCCCTTTCACTCCAACACTAATGATTTTCTTTGCGATTCCACCACTCCACCTTCCTATTTGTAATTCCACCTCCACTTCTAAGGATTTGAATCGTATAATAATCTTCCACTTCTTCCTCCACCTTTATATTAGGTACTACTTCCACCTCCTAGTGTATATATTCATTACTATTCCTCCTTGTAATTAGTTAGTGGTGACCATCAGTACTTTTATATTTAACTTTAGTATTCGTTTTACGTTGAAAAATTCCTCATGTGCGTTCAAGTTTCCGTTTTGATTCGTCCAAAATGTATATGTGTTGTATGGACATGACACACACACACACACACACACATACACAAACACACACATTAAACAACATCTATACATACCTGCATGACGTCAGAAGCAGGACACAGGTATACGATGCACTAATCACATCAGATATCCACTTCACAGGTAATAACACGGATGAGGATGGAGGAGCACGGTGAGGTGGAGTACGTGGAGCGGTGGAATGTGTGAGAGAGTGCCGAGTGTGGAGTAGTCTGCGTCTCAACCAGCGCTCGACTGCCTAGTTTTGTCAATCATGTGATAGAGGTGACGTACAGCGGGAGGAGAGGAGGGAGAGGGGGAAGGGGGAGAGAATGTAGTAAGGAAGGAGCGGTAATGGTGGTTATGATAGTGGTAGTTGTACTGGCTGTGAAAAGAAGGAGTAATAGTGCTGTGGTCGTGATTGTAGTGTGGTGGTAGGTTAGTGTGTTAGTGTTGGTGGTGGTGATGGTAGTGTGGTGCTTGGGTACACACAGCTCAGCTCAGCTCCGTTCGATTCTCTCTGCCTTGATGAAATATGCAAAGACGGATTTCAACTCTCTTCTCAACCTGCAACACTGATTTAACACGTTACTCTTACTGAAAAAAAAGAAAAAAAAACATCAGAAGAGGAACAATAATACAATAAATCTAGTGAGGGGGGTCCTGATCCTGTCACGTGGTATATATATAATTTAAACCAAGTAGAATTAACCTCAGGTACAGCTGGGCCAAAGTGAGGGGGGGGGAGAGAGAGAGAGAGAGAGAGAGAGAGAGAGAGAGAGAGAGAGAGAGAGAGAGAGAGAGAGAGAGAGAGAGGAGAGAGAGAGAGAGAGAGAGAGAGAGAGAGAGAGAGAGAGAGAGAGGGAGAGGGAGAGGGAGAGAGAGAAGAGAAGAGAGAGAGAGAGAGAGAGAGAGAGAGAGAGAGAGAGAGAGAGAGAGAGAGAGAGAGAGAGAGAGAGAGAGAGAGAGAGAGAGAGAGAGAGAGAGAGAGAGACACTGCATTACTTGAAATATCACACTCAAAATTTCACCCATTACCTATATTAGATACACAATATAAACTTTTCACCCATTTCTTCACCCATCACCCATCCCCCATCACCCATCACTCACTGGTAGTTCTTCTTCATTAGCCTTGCAGTGGTGGCCGGGTCAAGGTTACTCAGACTCTCCCATCGGATGAGGTCAAGGGCGGGGGGCAGGGTCGGGGGCAGGTCCTGTGAGGGTGGGCAGAGCTTCTGGTTGTGGCGGAGGAAGGTGACGGAGGTGCGTAGGGTGAGGGCGTGTTCAAAGTATCGCTGCGCTTCACCCTCGGAGTCAGACCTGAGGGTGAGGTGAGGTAGGGTGAGGGTAGAAAGTGTGTTTTTGGGGGGTATGTGTGTTTTTGGGTATGTTTGGGGGTAGAAAGTATGTGTTTGAGTGTGTTTAGGTGTGTGTTTGGATGTGTGTGTGTGTTGAGTGTGTTATTTATGTTATTTTTCAGGTTTCTGTAACAATTGTAGATTTTTTATTTTGTCGCCCCAAAATTTTTCCGCTTAAATTTGGTCGAATGTGTTTTTGCCATTTTACTCAGAAAATATTTGTCGTACAGCAATAATGTATAGATGTTAATATGTTAAGTTTGATGTTGTCTATCTAATGGTGAAATCAGATTTAAAATATACCTTATAGTTTAGTAGGAAATTTAAGTTTTGTTGAAATTTTGTCAAAAACACTAATATATTATTTTCTCAGTTACTAATATACCAATTTCATTCTACTATAGCTCAAAAGAACGGGCGTCTCCTGCTCTTTATTTACTATGTTCTAAGTCTTTTACGTAAACCTCATAGTTTTTGAGTTATTTAACAAAACGGGATTTGTTAAAAAAATCTAAGGGAAAAATCTTGGAAATTTCATGAAAATTTTCACACCTCAGAATCTCATGAAAATTTATATATATAGGTTTTCAAGGATAAGGAACACGAATATAGATTCAATTTTATCAGTACTATAATATTAAACACTATATAAACATTGTATTTTAATTATTTATTTATTCATTTATTTACTTTTTTTATATATATATAGGAAGGAAGGAAAATGTTTATAGATACTAACCTCTCTCTCTCTCTCTCTCTCTCTCTCTCTCTCTCTCTCTCTCTCTCTCTCACCTTTGTATTTTGTCCAGTTCTGAGATGAGGGAATCCAGTCCTTCATCCAGCATCTTGCCGACCTCAAACATGGTGACAGCATGACTCTTAAGACCCTGGGGAGGAGGAAGAAGAGGAGGAGCAGGAGGAGGAGGAGGAGGAGGAGGAGGAGGAGGCAGAGGAATTTTTTTTTTTCTATGGCTTATTTAGGCTTTACTTTCGGTTTGAATAAATTTTATATATTCTATTCTATGGTTTATATTGGTTTAATTTCCTTATTATTGCTTTATTCTAAATATCGATTTTATTTATGATTGACCTTAGAAATAAACATTTTTCATGCAATAATTACGAATCAAATATAACAAACGTTTATGTAGGTAGGAGGGAGGGAGGGAGGGAGGTCTCTATGGGATTAAGGAACTGACCCCTTTTTTCCCTTTTGGGTGTCCAGGAAGCAGTGGAGGCAATAGTACCTTAGCAAAATTACAGGTGAATGGTAGACTAATAAGAGAATAAAAAAAAAAGAATTGAGGTTTAATATGGTCATACACCCTTCTTCTTCTTTTTTTTATCACTCTTGTGGCGGTGTAGAGAATACTATAGGGAGGCATGCGTGGAATGTAGTGAAGTATTGACAAGCGGTGGCATGAAAGGACGTTGAGCTGCCTGCCACTATCCTCAAGGTAGTCTCCGTTCGACCTTACAACGCATTCACCTCACAGATTGCATTGCACTTAGGATGGAAAATCGAAGAAAAAAAAGATTGCAAAATTAATATAAAAAAAAAAAGCAATTTATGTTTAATTATAGAAGTTTGATGAAGTTTAAAAGCATTTCATTCTGATTTATGACGTTTAAGACTGGGTGAGTTTGCGTTACAGTTCGTCTTTCATTTACCTTGTTTAGCTGCAAGTTTTTTTTTTCATTATTAAGTTTCACCAAGTTTGAGATTGTTCCCGGGAAGTTGTATTTAGTTTGACTTGTTGTTGAGACTGAATAATTATACAACGTGTCTATTATTATTCTCTCTCTCTCTCTCTCTCTCTCTCCCATTCATCCCTTGTAATCGTCTTATACTACTACTACTACTACTATTACCACCGCCACTAATCCCACTAATTATATATGTACATACCAAATGAACACTCCAATATGAGGAGCAAATACGATTACTCTACTGTTACATCTTTCAACACATCGTTACATCATTTAAGTCTCAGTAATACTCGCTATTCCTATCACGTGAACACAACCATATACATTTTAGGTTTAGGTTTAGGTCCCATATACATTTTAGGTTCCAATATAACTTAGATTAGATGATTTAACTTTTTTCTTTTTACACAATATACGTGAATTAAATCAAATGAAAATGAAGAGTCAACCTATAAAAGTAATGTTATCCCTTAAAGAAGATAAAGAAATTGTTGATATAGAAAACGAACTCGAATGGAAGACTAGAAATAAATAGAAGAAACTTGAAAGCTTGAAACCCCACGAAGAGTATTGAAGAGAAAAAAAATCTATGACAGGAAAAATGAAAGAAAAAATATATGGCTTATGATCAAAACAATACACAATAAAATACAAAGCACATTAAGAAGAAAAAAAAAGTGAAAATATAAAAACACAAATAAGAAAATAAATAAATACATACATACATAAAGAAAACAGGGGAAAAAAAAAGAAAAACAGGAATATATACAATAAACAGAGGAAAGGATACTTCAATAAAACAGAAAAAATCACCAATAATTCTTACCTCTTCGTAGTGAGCAGCAGGAGGGAGGCTGAAGGGAAGGAAGGAAGGAAGGAAGGAAGGTAACCAGGCTGTTTCCTCTTCATTAATCTTTTTCTTGAATCTCCTGGGTACAGCATCACACACACACACACACACGTACACACATACACACACACACTCTCTCTCTCACCCTCTCTCTCTCTCTCTCTCTCTCTCTCTCTCTCTCTCTCTCTCTCACAAAGACTAACCAAACCAGGCGTAATAATCACACTAATTAATGTTCCAGAGTTGAAAATAGTGTTGTATATTTAATAGCACTACACTCTGCCTCGCTCCTCATCACACACAGGACTGAGGCAACACACGCAACACACGCAACACAAACAGCCTTGTAACACACTTTGGGTTGATGTTATGTTACTATGACGAGTGAACGATAATATTCACAAACCACCTGAAACACACCTGGTGGGCGAGGCTGTTCTTGAGCAAAGGTGGAAAATAATACGGTTAGGACAGGTAAATTAATTAAGGTGTGTAAATGAACTGAAAAAATATTTGGGTACAGATAACAGATACGAGGTAACCCAGTTTTTTTTTTTCTTAATTTTCTTCTAAGATGATGTTTACAATCTTGTGTGTGTGTGTGTGTGTGTGTGTGTGTGTGTGTGTGTGTGTGTGTGTGTGTGTGTGTGTGTGTGTGTGTGTGTGTGTGTGTGTGTGTGTGTGTGTGTGTGTGCTAACCTAACGATGATGGTGACAGGGAGTGATGGTGATGAGGGTGCATGGCTGTGACGGGATAACGCAGTGTTGTGACGTAACGGGCAGTGACGCTAAAAAACAGTGACGCAGCAGTCCCCGCGGTCATAGCGTCACGAGGTAGTAAGTGTGATAGAGACGCGCCAACGAGAGAGAGAGAGAGAGAGAGAGAGAGAGAGAGAGAGAGAGAGAGAGAGAGAGAGAGAGAGAGAGAGAGAGAGAGAGAGAGAGAAAAATAGGAAACCATTATCATTCCTAATCGTCTTGTCTTCACTGCTATGTATCTTCGTCCCAGGAACTCTCAGTCATATAGTTCATGGTGGTGCCTCTTGCGGGAGTGGTGAGGGGGGAGTGATGGAGGGGCGTGGTTAGTAAGCTCACATAGGGGTATTATCTCCCTCTGCGCGGGGACCCAACCATCCTCCCGGAGCCGTCTGTGTGGAGAGGGGGAAATGGATCAGCGAGGCTCCACACACCGTCTTGTCTTCAGCTCTCAACACAAAGAGGTGTATAATGCGTGTCTATCGTCCCTTTAAGATACATTTAGAAGCATCAAGTGACACGGAACACCGGACAAGCTTGTTTTCATAAGAAGAAACCCTAAAAAAATGTAACGAGAAAAAATATATATATAAAAAGCGTACACTTCTCTGAGTAATGACAAGGAAATGAGAAAAGAAAATTTACATCTTTCACAACCTTTAGCAAGAAAAAAATATACATCATCACAATACATTTACTCCAAAACATACAAAATAGAAATATATAATGTAATATTTAACAAAAAAAACGTCTATTTTTATATTTACTGCCTTTACCTGTTGGATTCCGTCTCTCGCAGCGACTGGGTGTGATCAAGACAGAAGCTACGACTGTTGGGGAGCCTGTGGTGGAAATGGGCTGAGGTGGGCGGGGAGAGGAGGTGGAGGGTGGTGAGGTGAGGGGAGAGGAGGGTAGGGGAGTTAGAGATGCGTGCTAGTGGCTTCAGTAGCACCACTGTCCTCTCATCCACTGGAGTAGCACCTGTGGAGAGGAAACAAAACCATCTACCTGATCATCCATACTTCCTTCATCTTTTCCTCCCTAGACTTATAACCTTTCACTTTTTCCCCTTTTCACGTTAAATCTTCCTTTAATTTCCTTTCTTTTATCCGTATTCTAAGAACCCTTTTAATTTATCTTTATTTCCTTACTTCAATAATATATTTTTCCCTTCCTTCTTTTCTTTGATTTCCGTAACATTGTTTTTCCTCTACATCCTTCCCCTCCCTTATCACTATCATATCCCTTCCCTCCCATCATCTCCTATCCTCCTATATTGAAGTGAAGTGTGGGATGCTGGGAGTGGAGTGGAGTGGAATGGGAGGTGGTGGAGAGGGAGTGCCATGTAACTCACAGGTGGTGGAGTTGGTTGTGGCCCTGCGAGAGAGGGACCACCTAAAGGAGGTACGCACATCACGGGCGCGCTGCCTTGCCTTGCTGAGGAATGGCGCCGTTGAGAGTGTGTACAGCAGCGGGTTGATGGCGGCGTTGAGAGGCAGAACAAACACCGCTACCCACGCAAACACCTGCACCAAGGGAAGGTATATACGTACACCAAAATCGAGGCGTCACTATAAAAATAAATCTAAACCTGTGCCACTAACGGAGGAGAGGCCGGCCATCTTAACCTATCGGTGCCTCAGGTTTGTGACTTACCTGGGGAGGGATGGTGACGCCCGCTAGTGACACCACGCCGAGTAGTATGATTGGTAGCCAGCAAGCAGCGTCCGTCACCACTATTAACGTCATCTTCCTCGCCATGATAGACTCCCGCCGCTGAAAGTCGTTCCTGACGGCGGCGCGGGAGGTGCGAGCGGCGAGATACATGCGCCAGTACGACACGGCAATCACGGAGAAGGAGGCCAAGTTGAGGACTGCACGGAAGGGGTAGAAGAAGGGACTTAGGACCACCACCATCACCACCTTGAAGTGTCTGATATTACTACATTTTTCCAGTGGCTGTGTGTCCGTCTGTCTGTTTCTACTTTTTTTTTTTCTCTCTCTCTCTCTCTCTCTCTCTCTCTCTCTCTCTCTCTCTCTCTCTCTCTCTCTCTCTCTCTCTCTCTCTCTCTCTCTCTCACGTGCTTTGAAGTCTTTGACCAGTCTCTCTCTTTGTAAAATATAAATCAATCACCATTACCACCACCATCACCACCAGAACAATAAACAACTTCAATCCATGAAAATTAATTAGATTCAGGACAAGTTTCGGACTCACCAATGTTCCCATTCAACACTCTACTACTATACTATAAAAAAAATATATATCACTTACATCATTTATAAATATGTCACTAACACATACGCTATCACATTCTTACCTGACACTTCGTAAGGTAAAGAAAACGAGAGCTGGAGTGGGCCAATATAAACACATAACAGACATCTTACCGTACATAAATAATATCTAACTTACTCTCCCCTCAACCCTCTACTATATTTTCAGTCTCACCTCGACCTTGTACCTTACTTTGCATTCCCTACATCCTCTCCATCCCCTTTTATTAAGTATCTAAGCCCTATCATCTCTATTCCAGCACCTCTTCCACACCTTCCCAGCCTCTGAAAATCCTTCCCTATCGCCTTAACCACTCACCTAAGAACACAAATACGGAATACTGCCACCCACTCGGCTTCTCGTGAGTGATGTGCAGCGCTAGACACACACCAGACCGCCCATAGAAGTTTCTGAAGAAGGGAGAGATGCATGTTTAATAGCAAAGAGAATAGAGAAGAAAAGGAAGCTAGTTATTGACGTGGAAGGCTTGAAGTGAAGAGATAAAGGAAAGGAAGGGATAGGAAGACAATGATGAGAAGAGGATAAAGTTGAGAGGTAATTAGAGAAGAGAGAGAGAGAGAGAGAGAGAGAGAAAGCTAAAGGCAATTTTGAATGAAGTAAGATAACATTATAATGAGTGAAAAATGTAGAAGTTTACAGGAGAGAAAAAAAAATACGGAATATGGAAAGCAGAGAAAGAAATAACGCAAATAAATAACAAAAGGAAAGAAGAATGAATAGCAGGAAGGAAAGAAAGAAGGAAGGGAGGAATAAAGGAAGGAAGCAAGGAAGCGTCAAAGGAAGAAAGGAAGGTAGATAGAAACAAACAAAAAAAGTAAATAAAAAAACAGAAGAGAACCAAATTCAAAAAAACACATTCATTAATAACATAAAGGAACGAACACACAAACAGGTCAATTAACACCAATCCCTTTCTAATTAGCGTCAACAAATCACCTTATTATCACACCTGAACAAAGCACTCACCTGTACATTAAAACTATAAACTGACAAATCAACTTAACATCACCTGTCTGAGCCGCTCACCTGCCTCCTAATTAGCGTTTCAGGTAAGCTCATTAACAACTACCATGACCTTAAAACTAGGAAGAAAAAAGGGGAAAGAAAGACTAACATACCTGTGTGTATTATATTTTGTGTGCAATTAATATGTATAAAAAAAATATATTACCCCAGAGGAAGTGTGAGGGTGTGAGTGAGTGTGAGTGGGCGTGTGGGCGTCTTACCTGAAGTATGGTATGTCAAGGAGCGGGAGGGCAGCTAGGAGGGTGACACACGCCCACACCACGCCCATGATAGCACGTGTCCAAGCCATGGTGAGGCGGGGTACTTGGAAGGGGAAGACGATCACAACGAGTCTCTCTACTGTGATGACTGAAAAAAAGATAGATAGATAAATAGATAAATAAATAAATAAATAAATAGATAGATAGATAGTTTTATATAATTATGACACAAACAATACACTCATTGAATAAGTACATGATGTCCTTCTGAGCAAGTAATGTTTTTTTTTCGCTCCTTACAGAAATAAAGATATCAATTAATTTCCGGCAAGCTTGTTTTTTTTTCTTTTTGTAATCTTCCTTCACTCACTGTTGTTTAAAAGTAAAAGAGAGAGAGAGAGAAAGAAAGAGAGAGAAAAAGAGAGAAAAGAAAGAGAGACAGTAACAGACAAAACCAAACAAGTGTAACTACCAAAGCTGGAACTACAAAAATAGATCACAATAAAACAATATACAAAAACTCTTGAAATAAATAAAGATAGAACCATAACCGAGTCTAGCGCAGAGAGTCCTTAGAGGCGAGGGTCGTGTGTTCCCTTCAGGTAGGGCAAGACAGTGTTGGGTACTCCTGCCGATGGAAATAAAGCCATACAAACAATGTGTCTATCAAATAATAAATTCCTTTTCGTTCTGTTTTATAAGGAAGGTTTATATTGTATATCTTCTAAAAGGTTCTAAAAGGTTTGTCATGTTGTTCGTTCATTTCTATAGCTTCTTCTTTTTTTTTTATCATATTCTTCGATAAATGTCTCCGCGTTTCGTACAGTTAATCTGGGAACGTCGATCAATTTGAAGATTTTTTGATTTGTTTTTTATTTCTAAGTTAGTTTGGTCAGTTTTTATTCCGTTGTAAAGTTCGTATCTATAATTTGGAATAAGAAGAATGAAGGATAATCAGTAATAAGAGATAAAAGGGAAGAGGGAATAGAAGGAAAGAAAAATTACCTGAAAACTTGAACTATAAAAAAAATAGTTAAAATCTTGCAGGTAACTAAGAGCATCCATTCATAATTCTAGCATAGGAATATAATAATCTAACATGCATTTACGTATACATATGTGTACATTAACATTTATACATACATATAGGCGTGTGTATACCTTCATGTGTGTTAAAGTTAAGGTAATACACATGAATCCACTTTACCTGTCAGAGTAAAGACGGAAAGTTCGCTTGAGAAGGTGGAGAGGAAGCCAGCCAGTTGACACAAGGGCGAGGTTCTCCACTGCACGTCGTAGATGAAGTACACACCGCGGTAACTTACATCCACAGCGGCGATAATGAGGAGGTACAGCCCCATGCAGAGGTCACCCAAGGCTAGGTTGGTGATGAGGAAGGAGTGCACCTGTGGGAGAAGGAGGATGAGAAAGAGGAGGAGGAGGAGGAGGAGGAGGAGGAGGAGGAGGAGGAGGAGGAGGAGGAGGAGGAGGAGGAAGGAGCAGTGACAAGGGTAAGAGTAGTGTGTATTGGATGGAAAGTGCAAGAAAAAGACCAAATAAAAAGAAAGAGAGATAGATAGATAGATAGATAGATAAATAGATAGAGATAAATAGAGAAAATAAAACTATTCAAATTGCTTTCAAATCATTATAATGACCATGCTGATTGTACCACGGAAGCCAATTACTGGAAAACAATTATTTATCATATATAAAAAAAAAAAGTTCCACCGAGTCTCTCTCTCTCTCTCTCTCTCTCTCTCTCTCTCTCTCTCTCTCTCTCTCTCTCTCTCTCTCTCTCTCTCTCTCTCTCTCTCTCTCTCTCCATTGCACCAGCTTTAATCCCACTGTTTTATCACTCAATTACTCGCTTTCCTCTTCCTCCCTCTCTTCCCCTTCATCGCTTTGTCTCCGTTGATAACCTAACGCCTACACGCATCTCTCTATTTACCTTATTGTCAGTCTCGTACAGAAGGCGCCACACGATCACAAGGCAGTTTCCGGAGAGGGCGAGAGAGGCCAGCACCCACACACACACCCTCAGCACTCCGTTGGTCATGAGGTCCTCGCAGGAACTGAATTGGTCTGGCCGTGGATAGCAGTGTGGTACCCGCCGAGCCAGACAGCAAAAGCGGAATTCATCTATCCACCTGACCACGAGAAGAGAAATGGGTGTGTGGGTGTACGAGTAAAAAAAAGTCTGAATTTATAGGATAGAGAGTTTAAGTTTAAAAGAAAAGGCAGTGAATTTGTATGTATTTCAGGGATAGAACACTTCAAAGGTTGGGAGTTATTGCCTAAAGGAAGAAGAGTTTACACTAAAATTAAATTGTTTTTTTCCCTACCCCAGGCAAGGGAAATTTGCGTAATTAACAAAGGATCTTAAACTTAGAGAGAATCAAGTACACGTGACTGAACCTAAATAAAATAAAATAAAACATCTGTATTCATAGGTACGATAATGTTATTTTAAAAAAGGAGAGACAAGTTTGAGTCTTTCTTCCCTTGTTCAAAAGTCGTAACTAAACAATAAGTAAACCGATTATGGGTATTAATCATTGTATTAAACTTTCTTATGATACATTTTAGAGTTCATATTATTTAGAGTGTTTATTTAACGTCCACCATTACAAGAATAACCACGGGGCGTCCTAAGCAAGACAGACAAGCGTTAAAAGACTATAAAATGCAACTAATATAAATCGTTAATTTCCATCCACTTAAAGGAACAAAAAACGGCGCAATACACGTCATTAACACTCTACCTTTGTATAAATTAGTTCAGGTTGTGTTCACCAGGTGTTATGAACGTGTTGTGTGAGGGAAACATTGAGGGAAAGACACACACACACAAAATAATAATAATAAATAAATAAATAAATAACAGCCATCCACATATTGTTAGAATGATTAACAAAAGCCAATCGTCGTCCAGCTGAATCTAACCGAGTGAGGTGAAGGCAAGTGCTTTAGAGATTGATACGAAGCTCCTTGTAACGTGATCCTATTAAAGCTTCTGAAAGGTTGCAAAAATAGATGCTTTCAAGACGTGCTGGGGGAGAAAGTATTGTTTTTTATGGCCAGTGTGGCAGGAAAGAAGTTAAGTTTTCCAAGGATATAAAGTCACCAGGGAAACGACGACAGATTTTGCGTAGAGGATAAGAGGATGTATATGTTTTTTTTCCCCATCGTATTCCTGCAACCTTGAAGACGTGATGATGTAAGGAATAAAATACATATCCAGTACCATACCATTTCAAAAGAGAGAGCAGGAAAAAAACGAGATGTAATAAGCTTTCCATAAGTACCACCACGTCAGGAAAAAGAGTCAACATTCTACAAAAAGTGACATGATAAGGTATTTCACGTCAATTAAGGAGCTGGGAAGGTTAAAAAAAAAGGATAAAAACATAAACTATTCCCAGGAGAGTAAGTAAGTACTGTGAGAGGTGCAAGTAATGTCACCTGTGTGGAGAGACTTACAGGTGATGCAGACTTGTGAGGGAGGAAAACACACGAGGCTCCACCACAGACAGCTGGTTTCCCCGAAGGTCCCTGCCGAGGAAAAACTTATTAGGAGGAGGAGGAGGAGGAGGACATGGAAGGAGGTATGGAGATGAGGAGGAAGAGGAGGAGGAGGAGGAGGGAGAGTATGAAGATGAAAGGGAGGAGGGAGGAAAGGATTTGCAAAATAAATTGCTTGTGTCATAGTTTTACGACGAGAGACAGAAAGAGAGAGAGAGAGAGAGAGAGAGAGAGAGAGAGAGAGAGAGAGAGAGAGAGAGAGAGAGAGAGAGAGAGAGAGAGAGAGAGAGAGAGAGAGAGAGAGAGAGAGAGAATTTGATTTTAAGCTAGAATAGTTCTCTCTCTCTCTCTCTCTCTCTCTCTCTCTCTCTCTCTCTCTCTCTCTCTCTCGTCTCTCTCTGCAACTGGTTGATTACCCTGTGCGTATTGAGTTTCATATGCATTTCGAGCACACACACACACACACACACACACACACACACACACACACACACACTGGTCACTAATTAAGCTTCCCTCACTGCCACACACACACCTCTCCATCCATATACATACACGCACACCTACCTACCTACATACATACATACATACATGGGTGGGAAAGACTTACAGAGAGAGCAAAGTCGAGAAGCCGCTGAGGGAGCCGCTGTTTAGTCTTCTCAGGTTGTTGTTCGATGCATTTCTGGAAACACACGAATGAACTCCTTGAAAATATGCAACGACAAGAAAGGGAAAGGTACAAGGAAAATAGAGGAAAATATGCGAGTAGGAATGCGGAGAAAATATATACAAGAAGACCAAAGGGATATGCAACCAGGAGAATAAAGGAAAACATAGTAAAGGAAAATAAAGAACGAAAAAAGGATAATAATAAAGAACATAGAAACAAACCAAAATAAAGACATACAAGACAAAACAAAATAAATAAATAAATAAAAGAAAAACACACAAACTATAGAAGAAAATGGAAAAGACTTGAAAAAATGACAAATAAATAAAGAGAAAGAGAGAGAGAGAGAGAGAGAGAGAGAGAGAGAGAGAGAGAGAGAGAGAGAGAGAGAGAGAGAGAGAGAGAGAGAGAGAGAGAGAGAGAGAGAGAGAGAGAGAGAGAGAGAGAGAGATACCTGAATACCAAATACACTTGAAGGAAAGGCAATTCATACATACATACATACACATTATACATAAAAAAACATACATACATACATAAATACATACATGAAAGTCCAAATACAAAATAGGAAGAGTGGGAGTGAGGTGTGTGTGTGTGTGTGTGTGTGTGTGTGTGTGTATAAAAGAGTAAGACGATTCACACACACACCCACACACACATACACACACACACACACACACACACACACACACACACACACACACCACACACACACACACACACACACACACACACACACACAAGAAAGAGGAGAAAAATTCAGCACGACAAGTAAAGTGTGTTTCTGTCAGCGTATATTGAGCAGGAAGGAGCGAAGGAAGGAAGGAGGGAAAAATAAGAAGGAAAAAAAGAAGGAAAGAAAGAAAGAAAGGAAGGAACATATAACAAGACTGGAAAAAAACGATAATACCCACAAAAAACACAACAACACCCACACACACACACACACACACACACACACACAGTAATGAGAGGTAGGCTAACACATAGACTCACAGGCTAAGAAGACTTCTAAGCCCCAGGAAGGCATGACGCTCGATCCTCAACAGCCTCTGGTGACTCAAATCCCTGAAAGGTGAACGTACTAAGAAGGAGATTGTGTAACCTGCCGAAAAGAGAGAGAGAGCGAGAGAGCGAGAGAGAGAGAGAGAGAGAGAGAGAGAGAGAGAGAGAGAGAGAGAGAGAGAGAGAGAGAGAGAGAGAGAGAGAGAGAGAGAGAGAGAGACAGAGAGTAATAGGAATTGAAAGCAAATATAGGATTTTCCAAACTTCTAAAGGCGCTACGACTCCCATTATTTCTCCTCCTCCTCCTCCTCCTCCTCCTGCAGCAGCTATTACCTCCAGAGTGAGAGCAAATTACCTGGTCTGCCATCACTATATTTCACTCAGGTGGACAAGCAGGTGGAAATTCAACCCTTTTGGGAGGAAAAGGGAAACATAAATGACGAAATATAAAGGAGGGAAGGAAGGAAGGAAGGAAGGATAGAGGAAAGGCATAGAGAGGGAAGAAAAGGATGGAAATATGAAAAGGGGGATGGATGATGAAGAGGAGGAAGGAGGAGGAAGGGAAGACAAAGGAAGTAAGGAGGGAGAGGAGGACATGAAGGCAGGAAAATGATCTTGCAGGAAAATGTTTAGAGAAAAGACTAATGGAATCAAGGAAGGAAGGAAGGAAGAAGGAAGGAAGGAAGGAAGGAAGGAAGGAAGGAAGGAGGGAAGGAGTAAGGGATCAAAGCAGTTATAGAAGGTAAGGGGAAGGATATAAAATAGTTAGAAAAAGAATGATGACAGGACACAGGTCAGGATGAAGTTAGGAAAGGGAAGGAAAAAGGAGACGAAGAAAGAGGGAATAGGAGAGAGGGGAGAGGATTGTGATGAATGGATGTATATATAGAGGAGGTGAAGGCGAGGTGAAGTTGATAAGGATAAGTTGCAGGTGTGAAAAGACAGGGTGAAGGATATGATGATGAAATAGGTACTTGTGAAAAAACAGGTGAAGATAAAACCAGGGAATTTAAGTGGTATAAAGGAGGAGAAAAAAAATATGAGCAAGAAAGAAGTTAGAAAAAAAAAGGAGAAAACGAAGATGAAAAGCAAAAAACAAAAGAGAGCAAGGACGAGGAAGAGAATAGAAATAAAACCACAAGAATATATCCAGTTTTCCACAAAGTGTTTAAAGTAAGAAATAAAAATAAAAAAACACTCAGCTGGTTTGGTTTTCAAGGGGTGCAGGTTTACCAGAGTCAGTGCTTTACTCCAAGGCCAGCGAGAGGGTGACTGCTATAAATATAACTGTTGCCGTGAACTCCCTAACAAACTTCCTTTCTCTTTCCTTTCAGTGACATTAAACTTCCTTCCTAAGACTGCTGCGTTACTTCACCTAAGAATGTTAACAACTAATTAACTCAGGAAGATGAATAAGTTTTACGGTCACCCAGCATGTCTATTTACTTAATTATAAACATATTCATTTTCCAGCTTTGCGTTTCCAGAATAGGAGGTTCAAATTTCATGTTTCTTCCTAACATATTTCCTTTCCTGATAAAAAAAATAAATAAATGAATAAAAAAACACTGAAAAGCGAAGTCCAATCTTACATTCCTTCCTTGTTACACCCAAAGAAATCAAATAATAAATACCTGAGAGTCTGCAGCCGTCACAAACTCAAAATTTCTGAATGTAACGCTGCTTGAAATACACACCATTTCCTTTCACGTCAAGCTTGTTATGCCAAACGAGATATTTACAAGTATGGAAAGGAAATATAGCGGCGCATCCATGTTCGAGAGAGAGAGAAGAAAAAAAAAAGGAGAGAGAGAGCGTTGTCCCTACCACTACATTTCCAAGTTCCACAGAGACCCAATATTAACCTGAATACACGAGAAATGAATAATGAAAAACAATAACGAATAACGGACAGATACACCTGAGTTAATACACCTGTCTACGCTCAGAGGTGACAGGTGTTTCATACAGGTAAATACTTCTATAGGTATGTTCTCCTTAATCATATAGACCACACGAGACCATGTTACTCTTTCATCTCCTGTTGGTCTGTAAATTGAGTACAGGTATAACAAGCGGTAGGAATGCAATATCTTTCACCTCCCCTTTGATGTTACCTGTGCCTCCGAGGGCTTGCTATAGCGGCTCAACATACCTTTGTGCTCACTAAAGAAAAATCCAGAAAGTAGAATGTAAATAAAAATGTTATGAACGAGATTGTCAGTGAGAATATCAGCCCAAGTTTTTGTTGTATCGGTTTATGTATTACAAAGAACAATGAATAGAGAAATGTAACGGAAAATAAAATGTATGAAGGTATTTCGCCTTCATATTATACATGTGAAAAGTTTCGATGTGTTTAAGATTAGCATGAATATTATAATTATATTTCCTGCGTCCTTTCCTTCGCCACAAAAAGAAAAGATCGAGTTAGCAATGACTTTGTAATATTAACTATTTCAATTACATGGAGTTAAGCAAATTCTTAAAACCCACCCACCCACACACACACACATACACCGACACACACACACACACACACACTTACACTTCTCTACACATGCACGTGACTGTGTTAAAGGCCTTTTCAGCATTCTGGCAAAACTTTTTAAGCGGCAAAAACCATTAGTGTGAGGGACAAAAAAGAAAGACGGCAAAAGAAAAAAGAAAAATATAACAATCAACCAACACCACCATCACCATCTTTCTCACCACCACCACCACCACCACCACCACCGCTGCTGCTGCTTTCATGAACTTCTCATTAACAAAACAAGCATTGAAGCATTGAGTCATTAAGCACAGGTAGCTCACACTTGACACTTACACTAATTAAACCTCAGTTCACCTTCACCTCTTTTCATCTGTAATTCACCTTCTGCACCTCATTACTGACAACTATTAAGGTGTTTTTACCAAAGAACATCAATATCTCACGTTTATTACATTGATCTCTCTCTCTCTCTCTCTCTACGTGTGTGTGTGTGTGTGTGTGTGTGTGTATGTATATATATATATATATATATATATATATATATATATATATATATATATATATATATATATATATATACCGTAACACATGTGTTTGTGTGTGTTTAGCAATACACAGTCTGATCCTCGCTCACTGCCTTAACACAATCACCAGGTAAGTAAAATCCATAATGTCTTATCAATAAGTCCAATGCCACAACTCACGTGGAATGTATAAACACTCCTCTGCCACGTCATTAGTGTTGTTCTTACAAGCTCAGCGTGTCATCCTACATTCAACAAGTATAAACAGGACGCCACAAACCCTTAAATAACACGGGACAATGGAAAAATGTTATTTGGTTTCAATATCTTCAAAAAAGAAGTATATATAATAATAATGATAAATAAATAAATTTATAAAATATCAGATTGGTTTTTGTCGCCTCTCTCCCAAACTATTCGTCAAACATGAACGCCTCCTCGACAAATATGATTGGTAGATCTACAACTTTTATTGCTTTCATTTTAACATATTTGTGACGGAAATGGATTTCAAAATTTGTAACCTGTAAAATCATCTAACATTTTGTATCCAACAGGTCTTTGCCATTTTATTACGTAACAGTTAGTCCCACAGGAAGAATGTACAAAAGCAAAGTTATTAAAATTAAAATGTTCAATCTAAAGATGTTATTGATTTTGCAGATATTTCCATAAGTTTTGAGGATAAATAAAGGGAAAAAGGTTGTGTGAAAATACATATGTAACTTTTATATGTAACTTTTTCGTTTACTTAACTTTCAATTCCATTTCAGGATAGCCCATAGGAACGGGCCTCCTTTGCTCTTTCTTCAACATCATATATGTTTTTACGCAGATCTCATATTGTTCGAGTTATTTCAAAAAAGTTTTTCTTGCCTAAGTTCCTGCTGAATTTCATGGAAATTTGGACATCTCAGAATCTCATGAAAATTAATACACAGGGGTTCACGGGTATACTGAACACGAATCTCAACTTAGTTTTCTGATTACTAGAAATCTAAATCCTATTTCACCCTTGATTGTCAAATAAAACCAAAGGAGATAACCATTATTCCCTCTCATTTAGAAATGCATAGAGATGATGTCACCTCTGACTTTACTACTGCTACTACTACTACTACTACTACTACTACTACTACTACTACTACTACTACTGCTGCTACTACTACTACTACTACTACTACTACTACTACTACTACTACTACTACTACTACTACTACTACTACTACTACTACTACTACTACTACTACTACTACTACTACTACTACTACTACTACTACTACTACTACATACTACTACTACTACTACTCTACTTACTACTACTACTACTACCTACTACTACTACTACTACTACTACTACTACTACTACTACTACTACTACTACTATTACTTACAGCGTGGATAGAGAGGACAGCCCGTAGAGCGCCCATCCGTTCAGCGTGGAGATGGCGTTCCCTTCTAAATGCCTAAGAGAGAAAGAAAAAACAGAGATATATATATCACCATCACCATCATCACCTCCAACATTCATTAAGTGGAACAGTGTCACAGATTCCACTGGTTTCCCTCCCTGGTACTCCACTTCTCTGGATGCGTTGCCTGGGAGAGTCTACCTGAGCTGAAACTATCACGGCAAAGAGAAAGAAGAAAGTGTTTCTCATATTTTCTATCGGGATTTATTAACGAGCCGACATTTTAAATTTTATTGTATGTGTGTATATGAACGCATTTCAACAGACTTTTCATTGGTGTTATTTTTTTGAGTGGGAAAGAAATTTTGTCAGTCATCATCTATCACAACCATAAAATATATAACCAGTGAAGAGATAAAAGGACATACACGTCAAAAATAAATGAAATAAACATTTCAAAAGCGAAAAAAAAAAATATATGCATACACTAAGACCACACAACATAACACAATTCAATCTCAATCTCGACTTTCAAGCTTTCGTCCTTAATATCAATAAATTTTTTTTCATCCTTCTTATATGCTCCAACTGAAGCCAAATAATTTTTTGTGTATAATAAGACATCCTCTCTCTTGGAGCTTCTAATAGGATGACGGGGAAGAAGAGAGGGAGGGAGGGGAAAGGTGGGGAGGGGAAAGGTGGGGAGGGGAGTGAGGGGAGGGGAAAAGAAAATAGATCAACAGCAACGAAAATAAAGTCAAAAAAGATACTAGAACGCCCTCCATAACCCCCCCCCCTCCCCCCCCACATATACTCACAGTGTCCGCAGGTTAGCCAGGCCGAGGAAGGTTGAATTAGAGATGGTAGTGAGCAGGTTGTGACGAAGGTCCAGGATCTTGAGGCGACCAAGCATGAAGAAAACGCGATGAGGCAAGACGGTGAGGCTGTTGTTACTCATGTCCCTGCAGGAACACATAGGAACACATAGGAAGAACAAACAACAACAGGCCTGCTGGCCCTTACGAGGCTGTTTGTGAGTACACTGTCTACTCTAGAGTGAAGGATACAGGATAGTAAGGGTGAATTATGATTTTATTCAAATTTTTCTTATTAATGATAAAAATAAATAATAATGATAAAAATAAATATTAATGATAAAAATAAATATTAATGATAAAAATAAATAATAATGATAAAAATAAATATTAATGATAAAAATAAATAATAATGATAAAAATAAATAATAATGATAAAAATAAATATTAATGATAAAAATAAATATTAATGATTAAAATAAATATTAATGATAAAAATAAATATTAATGATAAAAATAAATATTAATGATAAAAATAGGAGGAGGTGGAGGAGGAGGAGGAGGAGGAGGAGGAGGAGGAGGAGGAGGAGGAGGAGGAGGAGGAGGAGGAGGAGGGGGAGAATATTATGATTTTGCTGTAGGAGTTTGGCGAGAGAGAGAGAGAGAGAGAGAGAGAGAGAGAGAGAGAGAGAGAGAGAGAGAGAGAGAGAGAGAGAGAGAGAGAGAGAGAGAGAGAGAGCGCGATAGAGATAGAGAGATAAATAGAGAGAATAAATAGTTTTAGGCGTATCACACATGCGTATATAGTGTATAATATTATAGTAATGATGAAACTGAGTCCAGATTCGTGTTCAGTTTGACTGAAAACCTTTAGGTACAAATTTTCATGAAATTCTGAGGTGTGGAAATTTTTCACGAAATTTTCAAGGGTAACACCTAAGATTTTTTTCATGAAATATTGTTTTTCAAAATAACTCGAAAAGTATGAGGTTTACGTAAAAAACATACGTAATAGTAAATATAGAGCAAGAGACGCCTGTTCTTTTGAGCTTTACTAGAATGTAATCGGAATGTAAGTAATGGAGATATTGAACTATTTGTATTTTACACTAAACTTCTATTTAATTACATTTTTCTCCTAAACCAAAAGAGTAATTTACAAACGGATAACACCATCAGATAGAACTTGTCAAGCTGAACAACTTTGTTTCTATACATCTTTGTTGTAGGACTAATACTTTACTTGTAAAATGACTAAACTATTTTGGACTCAGATTCTGGTGGAAATCTTCGGGCCAAAAATTTCACGAATCCATTTTCATCACAAATCCACGAAAACTTATATTGAAGTTAAAGGTTTTGAAATTAATAATAATACATGTTAAGGAAGTGTTGCTGTCTGAGTAAATAAATATTAATAATTATAATATTAAATATTAATGATAAAAATAAATATTAATGATAAAAATAAATATTAATGATAAAAAATAAATATTAATGATAAAAATAAATATTAATGATAAAAATAAATATTAATGATAAAAAATAAATAATAATGATAAAAATAAATATTAATGCTAAAAATAAATATTAATGATAAAAATAAATTTTAATGATAAAAAATAAATAATAATGATAAAAATAAATAATAATGATAAAAATAAATAATAATAATGATAAGGAGGAGGAGGATAAAATGGAAATGTCAAATAGAAATCGCATATGGCAGGGTACAAAAGAGAAAGAGAGAGAGAGAGAGAGAGAGAGAGAGAGAGAGAGAGAGAGAGAGAGAGAGAGAGAGAGAGAGAGAGAGAGAGAGAGAGAGAGAGAGAGAGAGAGAGAGAGTCTATCACCATGACAACTCTAATCAGTCAAAATATTCCGTTCCAATTGAGGTGCAAGGAATGAATATATCTTTAGACCACAGCTGCAACGTGGCTTAATCGATGCATGTGCATGTGCGTGTGCGTGTGCGTGTGCGTGTGTGTGTGTGTGTGTGTGTGTGTGTGTGTGTGTGTGAACCAGGAAGCTATACACTAACCTATCTTAATTGGGAGTAATAGAAGAAGTAAAAAGAAAATTCAATATAAAAGTGAACAAAGTTATGTGGAAGTAAGGTAAGACTATGTAATTTGATAAAATAACCAGCTTATACTTATTTTTTTTTTTATATACACATACAACAACAGCTAAATAACAATGATAATAATAATAATAACAATAACAACCATAATAATAATAATAATAATAATAATAACGTTAACAACCATAATAATAACAATAATAATAATAACGTTAACAACCATAATAATAATAATAATAATAATAACGTTACCTGCAACAATTTTAAAGTAAGACTCACAGGTAAACGAGGTGGCTGTAAGGGAGGAAGGTGTCTGCATCGAGGGAGAAGTTGAGGAAGTTCCCGGACAGGTGACTGGAAACAAGACCAAAAGAAACTATGAAAGAAAAAGTCAGAGAAAAGATAGATATGTAGTGTGTGTGTGTGTGTGTGTGTGTGTGTGTGTGTGTGTGTGTGTGTGTGTGTGTGTGTGTGTGTGTGTGTGTGTGTGTGTGACAGGTAATTATATTAAAAAAAACACAACAACAACAACAACAACAACATCAGGTCATAATGAGAACATGTTCGTAACGTGATAAACTTTCCATATTGAGGCAAATTAACACCTGAAAATGAGAGAGAGAGAGAGAGAGAGAGAGAGAGAGAGAGAGAGAGAGAGAGAGAGAGAGAGAGAGAGAGAGAGAGAGAGAGAGAGAGAGAGAGAGAGAGAGAGAGAGAGAGAGAGAGTAACATTGCAATCAATTATTCTGATGCATACGACCTTACATACACCAGAATTTTCACCACAAGACTTCCTCACTGCATACATACATACATACATACATACATACATACATACATACATACATACATACATATTACACTTGTTTCAACCAATAATGTGATATGCAATTACGTATTTTCACTCCTTCATAAAAAATCCTGTTAAACTCTGCAACTATTTTCCTTCATGAAATATATACATTACTTGACTTTCACTTTGACTTTGATCACTTTCGAAATGGAGTATCAAGACGACGTTGCAAGTAAAAATTAATCTTGCTCTTTAAAACTTATCCTGTCCTGACTTTTTTTTAACCAAGTGTAAGTTAACGAGTTTGTAAGTATATTGGTAGCCTTTAGCAACTCTACCTCTGATGGGAAAGAGACGGCAAAGGTAAAGATAGAAAAAAAAGATAGAAAGAACGAGAGAAAAAAGACGGGGAGGGAGAGAGGGAAAGATCAGAAGTAGATGACCAATTTTTTTTTTATAATCACTGGAGATGAAAGGAAAACAGTGTAGATGGATAGCTGTACCGAAGCAATCTCGTCTGAGGGATGGTAAGGCAGATGGTAGTGAGGTAGCAACTGTCTCCCCTCAAAGAAATACCCTGTGAGTGAAGTAATTACTCTTGCAGCAGACGAGAAGAACAAAACCTTCAACGTCTGCTAGTAAAAACAAGTCAAAATACAACAGCAAGCAGTATATGTAGACCTAAAGTTGCGTGAGTGAGAGAGAAAAGAATAAAAAAAACAACGAGGCACACAGAGAACATAGGATGGGGAGGATGAAAACGTCAACAATCATAACAATGTACAGAGTGGGATGGTAATCTGAGTACATAACATAACCATTTGCTAGAAGAGGACAGGTCGTGCTGGATGGGGATGAATTCAGTGTCATCTCAAAAGCAGGATTACCATTTACTTAGTGGTTAAAGCTGGTGGGAGGAGGACCAACGAGGATGAGAGGAAGGGAGGGAGGAACAGAGAGACAGAGCGAGGGAGAGAGAAAGGGAAGTTGTAGATAGGAGGAACAAGAGGGAAGGAAGGGAAGGAGAAATAGTGAGAGAGGGAAGTTAATACAAGGAGGAACTAAGAGAGAGAAAGAGAGGAGGAAATGAGAGAAAGTTTGAGAAGAAGGTAATTAGAACGTTATGCTTTACTAACAGAACAAATTTATGAGGAACAGGAGACAGAGTGTGAGTGAGGAAGGTAACGAGGCTGTAACTAGTTAATATGTATGATGATTCTCTGGAAACATAGCGAGTCAGGGAGAGTGAGTGAGAGAAGAATGAGATGGAAGAAAGGAAACAGATATAAATGAGGTAAAGGGACGAGAAAAGACATCAAAAGAATAATTGAGGAACTAAAGGAGTGGAGTAGAGTAAAAAAAAACAGAGGAGAAAATAAGAAATAAGAAATGTAAGATGGAAAAGGAAGAGGAAGGAAGAATAAACAACACACATAAACAAAACTAAATACATACCAAAATAAAAAAAAATACATTAGGCCTATAGTTAATGAAGACGACAGGGAATCAGATCGTGAAGGTAACAGAAGGGCGAACAAGGTACTCACAAACGAGATATCTGAGGTTCGATGTCCCTTGGTAGTCGCCTCAGACCAAGAAGCTGACAGGTAATACTGA